>JAWWEM010000010.1:26027839-26051356 GCA_035582935.1 Ormyrus thymus
CAGCGGCGGCAGGCCACCCGCGCGCGGTTTACATAATAATTGCAGAGCGGCGAAATCGCGGGTTGGGCAACGGCTGCGTCGGGCCCGGCGGACGCGCGGGACTGTCCGCTGGGAGGACCGGGCGCAGTTCATCGGCTGGCGGGGGAGCTTGACTTTACGGGGCAGTCATGTCGTTGCGGGTCTCGCGCGAGAGGCGAGCTTCGAGGCGACTGATGGGACGACGGTTGGGAAATTTTGGTTTAGTCCGGGAAGGTTAACGGGCGATTTTATGATTGGGCCTGTCGCTGATGGGAAGGCGAGTTGCTTGGGTTGCAGTGCTGAATTGCAAAATTCGCGTGAGCATTTTTAAATTGGAATTTTAAGAATTTACATTTTAACATTTTCGCGCGCTTCGATGTTTATAGTAATAAATTCTTTCACTTTGCTGCAAAATGCTTATCGAATATTACGAAGATTGTCTATAGAAAACTACATTCCAATAAAGGTTCTCACGATTTATCAACGTATTTTCCACGTCTATCCCGCGAAGATTTCATTACAATGATTCTCGCAACAATTTGTAAGACATTATCATTGTTTCATTGTACCGAGCCCTCCCTCGCCTCTTAATTTACCCGAGCAAAAGCGCCAATTCACCCAGCGCCCGTCGTCGATTTCCATCCACTAAATCATCGCCGGCGTCTCACTCCCGGCTGCCGCGGAGCATTATTCAAATCGCGCTCGAAGCGAATTTCTCGCTTTGTTACCCCCGCGCGCTCTGGTCTCGAGAGCGAAAGCGAAGAAGAAAGAAAAAAAAAATCGCCCGGGCTTCATTTCCTCATTTGATTTACGGCGCCTTGTAGGGCGCGCGCGGACGATTTATCATCCGGCTTTCTTTCGGACGGGAGAGAGAGAGAGGGAGAGCGAAAAAGAGCTCGAAATACGGAGCGAGCGGCGGAGCTTGCGAAATTCGCGCCTCGTTGTGCGGGACACGGCTTGGGCTCGCTCCGATTCCGAACGCCGCGGCGCTCATTAGTCGATTCGTTAATTGCGCTGACCGGGAAATTCGAACGAGAGGTTCGGGAGGTTTTAGATACGGCCGGTTTTTGGTTCGGGGGGGGGGGGGCTTTGCGATTTCGTTGGACAAGTTCAGAATTACATCTGGGGCGTTTCTTGTGTGGTTGGGTTTGGTGCTGGAAAATGTATTTTGCACCGGCTTTACTCTATCTCAAATATCTGAACTAACGATTCATTTTGTTACTTTCTAAAGAATTGATATAAATCTATCGTTTTTTTTTTGTCAGGATAGATAAAAAAGCGTGAATTCTGGCAAGTTTAGAATTAAAAAATGCCTGAAACATTAAAATATGAATAGCTTCATCCCAAACAGTAAAAATTACTAATTAAAATAAAACCAAAATTAAAATCTGAAAATCTTCTTCAATCGTATTTCTCAAAAAGTGTATTTCTTATAAAAGCTCTATACTAAGTTACTCCTCCAACAAAGAAAAAAAAAAAAAACGCATCGACCATGAGGCGGCTCAAAATAGATAACAGAGCCCTTTAACCTTGTATATCTCGCGCTTAACGCCGACGCGCGAGAATTTAGCGCACCTCGTAAGTCAGGGCCCGAGACCCGTAAATATTCCCGCTCGCGAAGAGGCTTTTCGGTCAAAGTCGGCCGCGACGGACTCCGCGCTCGAAGCGACAACCGCCGCGGCGTCGAAGTGCAGCGAGTTTTCGCGCTGATTTACTGCGCCGGCGTAAAGAACCGAAGTATAAACACCCTTTCTTTCGGAGGATGCATCGAGCCCTTGGAATTTGCCCCCCTCCGCTCGGAGATGCTCATTTCGGACGGAATACAAAGATGCGTAAATCGTTGCTTTCGAGTCGTAAAGAGTCGTCGTGAAAAATCGCTGCGCTCGGGTTTCAAAGTTACAAAGTCGCTGTTAACCGATGGGATTGCGACCGCGAGAGACTTTGTTTTAAAGCGCTGCTGATACGCGTACAAAATGTTTGATCGTTTGATACTGTTCCGAACTAGCATCAATATAAAAAATATCATTTTCTATTTAAGATTGGAAAGCTGAAGTTTTAACAATCGATAGTTATTTGTTCGCAAGAAAATTACTGAACAATACCGCTATAAAAAGTTAATTAAATAAGATTTTTTTCTAACTATATGTAGACATCAATAAAATTGTACTCCTTTACGTTCAATTGCAATTTTTAACTAAAAACAACTTGTCCAAACCCCTCCCAGCCACCCCTTCAAAGATCTCACAACACTGAGAGAATTTTTCGATATAAATTGAACGTAACGTAAAACTTTACAGTTACGCACATTAATTTTTACCGCGACAGTTCTGCAAATTTTTACCGCGAACGTTTAGAGAACGCTTGTCAATAGGCCACCAAAACCATGCGATGTCCCACGTTTGCGATTCGCAACGGTAATTTTTCCGGCAAACTTAATTGTAATTTTTCAGGGAAAATTCTCTCAGTGAACGCATTACCAAAAAGCAAACAAAAAAAAACCCCCCACTAATCGACGCTCGTTCTCCCTCCCTTAGGTGTCGGTCCTCTGCCTGACGGCAGACGAGATCGAGGCCGAGAGGAGCGGCTGGAACGCGAATCCCGAGACGCAGTACCACATCCAGACGGACGAGGGCCCGGAGCGGTACTTCCGCTACCAGACCCTGAACGGCCAGTACCGGAAGGAGAAGCGGCTCGAGGACGGCACCGTCATCGGCACCGAGGGATGGCTCGATCCGCTCGGCTACCTCAGGATCAAGGACTACATCGCCGACGCCAAGGGCTTTCGGATTCTCAAGTAGGGTCCTAAGTTTCTTTTTTTCTTTTTTCTTTTTTTCGTTACTGGGCAGAAAACGTAGTTCTTTGGGTGTTCATTTTTGTTGGCGGAATAAAAGAAGTGGCTTGATGATTGGGATATAATTGGTTATTAGGATTATGAAATCGCGGGGAATGTCTTTATAATTATTGTTACTTCTTTTTATACTTTCTATAAATACACTTTTATTATCTAATTAGTCGTAAAATTTTAGTAAATCTGTTTAACGTTCGAGCACTTTATTACGCCCATAAAGCAGTATCATTTTCTAAATAAAAAACGTTCTTGGGCAATTTTAAAACTTACGATTTCCTGCCACGTGAAAAATCCACTCGCACGCGAGACGGATTGCCATTGAAATTTTTCAAGCATAACAATTCGTCATAAGTTTACGCGAAAAGAACAATGCGAGCCTTCGTGTATACTCTTGCAAAAGATGGAGAACACGCCGATGCAGACGTTTCTTCGCAAAGAATCCATTGCGCAATACTTATTATTCCCTGATAACCGAGGCATTTTTTTATTCGAAAACAATTCAAACTATCTGAATCCGTAATCAAATACCTCTCGGTCCCGTAAAGCAAAGCCCCCAAGCCGAAGGCAGGAGCTCGGCTTAAAAGCCAGCTCCGGCCTCGGCTCCGCGTGTAATAAGCACTGACGAAAGCCGCAAATTCCAGGTCGAAAATGATCTACGTGGGTAAGGACAGGCCGATCCAGGACGCGGTGGCGATCTCGAGGAAGGTACCGGCGACGAGCGGCGTGCTGAGCCGGCCGGTGAGGCCGCCGAACCCCTTCAGGTAAGTCCCCCGCAAATTATATCCGTCTAAAGCGAGTGAGAAAGAGAGATAGACTTACCGGGGACTCTTCGCAGGCAACCGGAGCTAAAGGACGTCTCCAGCAACAGCATCGAGGGAGGAGTCAGAGGCGGATACGCGTCCTCGACGCCGACGCCCTTGGCCCCGACCACGCCGTCGTCCTTCCGGTAAGCGATGCAGCTTTCGAGCGCGCGTATAATCGGGTCGGCTGGTGATTGTCGACGGAGGTCGCGCTGCGGTTGCTTATACAATTGGATTATTCCGAGACGGGCGCTCTCGGGGGAAATTGGGAAAATTCGTCGTCCGCGCGCGCGTCTTTTTTCAATTCAATTTCTACGCTTATCAATTTTCGCATCGAGGAATGTATATCAATTATAGAATATTACTCAAGCGATTATCTTCCAGGAGAATCTCAGTCACGAGCATCGGCCTGGTAACGCGCAAGAGTAGCGATCGACCGTAATGATAATTTCTACGGTGCATAATTCAGTGCCCTTACCCGGAGACGCAACGAAAAAGCAATCGCGAGAAAGATATTTTTCATGCACGAATTAAATCGCGCCCCGTCGCCGCAGCCGACCTCCGTCGAACTGATCGAGCAAACCCGCGCTTTTCGCTTCTTCCCTCGCCGACAAAACAACCGGCAGCGTTCTCGCTCGAACTGACGCCGCGAATCGCCTCCCGCAGCTTGCTCCCGATCCTGGCGACGACGCTGCGCCCGAGGCCGTTCTCCCTGTCGACGCCCGCGCCCTACGACGACGGCATCAGCAACGAGCTGTCGGCCCCGGGCTACCCGGCCAAGCCGTACCGCAGCTCCTACCGGCAGCGGCAGCCGGCGCTGCTCGTCGAGCCGCCGCTCCTGCCGGACCACGACCAGAACCACCTCGCCAGCCAGGGCAACCCGGCGGTGAGGCTCGCCCCCGGGGCGTTCAGGTGAGCGACGCTCGAGAGCACGGGGCGGGGGTGGAGGGGGTTGCGACTTTGGGTTATTTAGATTTTCTCCGAGAGGTATTGAGTCGTAGCGGTTAGGCATTGTTTTGAAATTGAAAAAGAATTTATTAGTACAATGAAAGTGTAGCGTGCCTTGAAGTTCCCACGAGAATTTTGATCCGGGCAGATTTAATTGCCCGAAATTAACCGACAGTATAAACGAACGAACAAAGGGGGGAATGCACTTTTATGACACTCCAAAATTGTCTTCGCGAACTATTTTTAGATCGTAAATCGCTCGCCGTTAGTATTCAAGTTTAACGACATCCGAAGCACTAACCGTTTATTTGCATATTCAAATTCGCAAATTCATCGAGGCAGACTTTTAAAGGCTCGGCGTACTGTACATTCAAATTTGATTACCGTCTGTTCCGACCTACGCAGGTCTAAAGATTTTTTCGTCAACGCGTTAAAGACCCCGTAATTTTTCGGATCTACAGAATACTTTGCGGTTGGAGTATCGGATAATAGTGCAACTATTTATTGTATAAGAAGTAAGAGTAAAAACGTACCTGAATACAACAGAATACTTATTTCTAGAAAAAAAAAAACTTATAGCCTTACATAATTTATGAAATTAATACGAGTTTCTGACCAGAGTTGGTATTTATCTACCGATGAAAGTTTCTACGGTCCAAATTTTTTACTGTAAGAAGCAGACTATTTTTCAAAAAGTTGGCACATAATTTTGCAATGAATACTGTAGGTAACTTATAATACAAAACTTGCTTTTGATTTTACGCAATTTATCGTTGCCCTCCATAACTTTTTTTGAATTCATCATATACATTAAATATAATTACACCTATTACTTACGCAAAGCAAGAAGAAGAGCAAATGAGCTCTTTTATTAAATTTTTCATTAAATAGCCGTAATTGCATTCAATTGCAAAAAACCTAGTACAGATGGTAAATTCTAAATATCACCACCGTAAGAACTCAGCCAAGCTATTCCAATTAAGAGCTAAAAACAACCCCCATCCCCCAATCCACCGTCGCCCATGAAAACTAATCCCGACCATTATCCACCGACAGGGGCTACCAGCGCTGGAACGGCACGACCAGCAGTGGCCGCTTCGCGCCCCGACGGCCGATCTCCTCGAGCTACCGCAGCAGCAGCAGCAGCAGCAGCAGCAGTCCGCCGACCGCCTACAAGGAGTACGAGTTCCCGGCCTACGACGGCACGCACAGCACCGCGGACGGCTTCCAGTATTACCTGAAGAAGCAGTACCACGAGGAGGAGCGCACGCGGCCGGACAAGAGCGTCGGCTCCTTCGGCTACGTCGACCCCTTCGGCATCAGGCGCGTCGTCTACTACGCGGCGGACGGCCGGCGCGGCTTCCAGCACCGCAAGAACAACCGATACGTCGGCCACGACGCCAAGCCCTACGACCCGGTGCCCGTCGCCGCCGAGCACGCCGTGCACTGAGGCCGCCGACCGCCTTCCGAGCACCCGCGAGCCACCCCCCCCGAGGGCACTCGCGCGCTCTCGGCCGCGCCGGGAGCCGCTTGCCGCGGTCGGGCGGATTTTTAATTTTACTTGCAGTATGTTTCGCTTGATTGTCGTTTGGCCTTCGACGGAGGGTATTTCCTTGAATGTAGTTCGGCGTGGTGTGGACTAATACGGATCAGTCGAAAGGCAGGGAAGCTCATTTTTTAGACGTGAAGAAGCGAAATGTCAGTTTGTGCTTGAAAGTTTGAACGTCACGAGAACCCGAGATTTACGCTTCGAGGCGTAATTTTAAAATTTCTAACGTCAACGTAACGCTTCGAAGAAAATTGTTATACATTTCCAAAACTTGATTCTAACAAATTTCTTTCATAACTTTCAAGCGCCACTGTTTACGAAAAATTGTCCGACTGTTAAGCGTTCGGAAAGGAAGTGCCTTCGAGAATTGGCGGGTGGAGGAACCGCGTTTCTCGAATGAATCCACACTAACGTCAACGCGAGGCTTCGCCTAATACATGCTTTCCGCGTCGACTCATCCGAGAAACTCGGCGCGTCTCGTCTGCCGCTCGGCAGAAGGACCGACGATATAGCTTAATCCGCATAGTCATTAATTGTAACCGACGCGCTGTTCCAAGGCGCCGACGACGCGATCGAAGCGCGAATCTAGAGTTAAGAGGACCTTTCCTATTTGTGCGATCGTTTCTCAGGAATCGCTCGAGATCGAGACGCCCTGCTTTTATGTAGAGTAACGAGAGAAGCGTTTGCCGTTTGTCACCTTTTTCGTCCCTCTCGAGTATAAGCTTTTTTGCCGGTGTGAAACTATCTGAAAGATAAATTTACGTTGGAAACTCGCATTCGAATGTGAATTAGAAATCTTAAAGTTGGCAGTTGGCTGGAAGAAGATTTATATGTCGAAAAACCGAGGAGAACTTCTTAATTATGGGGATGAATTTCTGCGGCAACCAATTGCACAGAATCTCACCTTAAGGCCTCGCAGAACGCATATTCAAGAGTGAGGAAAACGAATCCACTTCTTTTCGCAGTATATTCCGCAAAAGTGCCAAATTCAGGATTGGCGCCAACCGACTTGTCTCGATTTTTCTGAAAATTCGAGAGAACAGCGCGGTGCGCAATCAGTGCATATATATGCTTATCCGTACCTTTCCTCCCTTAGCTCTATTAACATTCACTCATCGTTTAGGTGTAGAAGAACAATAACTCATTTTTACTGCAACTCTCAGCGTTTCTGAATTATTGTTCGCGATCTCGGCGCGCTTATTTATTCAAGCCGCGGCGCTAATCAAAATATTGACGAACGAGCGCGAGAACGTAGGTTTAGGATAATATAAGTTACACGTTAGATAGCGAGAACGCATTTTAGCGCGAAGCTAAAAAGCCGAACTAATCGTAGAGTCGTAGAACGAACGAGCCATAAATTAATCCTGCGAGCGAGGCGCGATCGAAGCCTTGACGGTCACAGTGCATTTGTGCGACAGCGATTTTCAGCTTTTTCTTTTCTTGGGGTTACAAGATTTAATAATGGTTGTTGTGGTAGTTTTCCCTGTCCGACAGTCGCCTTCGACGAACGCATCCTGGCTGCAAGGCTTTAACTGACCTCTCACATTGTAAATATAAACTAATAATAATTTTTGAGAAATAAATTTTTCGAAGAACTTTTCCAATTTATTGTTTTTCATTTAATCCCTTTAGTTTCTCTGATCGTGGCAAAGTTTTGAAATATTTAAAGGTGGTTATATAATTTATCAAAGCACTAAAGAATCTGCAAAATATTTATTAGTTTTGAAGGATATTATCATTACAAATGGATTTAATATTACAATTCTTAATTTAAATGTTTAACTATTAAATTATGGTAATCAGGGAATTAGACAAATTTAGCTTGAAGATCTGTAATAAAAATAAAATTATTCTTGCATGGATAGTAATAATACTTGAAACAATAACTAGTTACTCAGTGAAGATTAAAAACTACTTTTTTCAATTTTTTCTAGACTATAACTTAAAATTGTATTTTCTTTCTTTGATCAAATCTAAATACTGATTCATTCAATAAAATCGAATCGTAAGAAACTAAATAAGGTAGCTTAATTACTTAACCCTTTGCAGCACACATTTTTCTATTGGCTATTTTTGCCCAAAAATCATACTCTGGGATTTTGGGAGTCACTGAATACGAATCTAGAATTTTCATTTTTCAAAATCCAAGATGTCGAATCAAAAAATTTTTGGTATGAATTTTCATGAAAATTGAATCATCTGGGGAATGATTTTTTCTAAGAAAACGTGATTTTTTTGCTATTTATTTATTTATAACAAGTTAACAACAAATAAAATAACAATTTAAGTTCAATAGTATTCTAGGGAAACATTTTGGTATCAGAAAAGCCTACAACCTATAAATAACAATAATTTAATGTTTTATGAACAATAATAGCTGGTAAATTAGGTGATACTACAGGGGTACCGCTGTGCTTCAAAGGGTTCTTCATACATTAATATCTCTTCTATTCATAAATTAAATTATTGAATTTGCACTTAATTTGAAAAACAATTATTATTCAGAATTGTTTAATAAACTGGATAGTGCTTATTCTTTTCTTAAAAATTTTTAAAAAAATAATGTTTAATAGAAGCTACGTGTTATTATTAAATTTTCAATTTAAATTAATTTTTTTAACAAGTAAATAGTTAAACTATAAAAAGTAAAACCATTTTAAAATTCGAAGCAAGCATTACAGAGTAAGTTTCTCAAGAACGGTGCCTAATATAACCCTATTCCGGTGCTTTGTATATATTTTAATTTAACTTGCAAGTATATTTTTTCGAATAAAACCGAACATAAAACGAACACTATATGTACATTTAGTTTATACCCACTGTCCGAGCGTTTCCGTAAGGGAAAACCACTATAGCGCGTTTATGTTGTTTCTTTGTTATCGACTGCTGCTATGCCAAATGTCCTCTATGTGATCGTCAGCACTGCCCCCTAAAAGAAAAGAAGCGCCAAATACTTCTTGACAGTCTAATGTGTCTGATGGTGTAACCGCATCGATCTGTAAAATAAGCAGATTTTTGCCATTACTAATTTATTGTGCGACTTCAAATTCATATAAGAAGTGGTTTTCGCGATGTCGATGACAGCAGATGGTGGTTCATGTAAAGCTTCTGAAATGACGTCAAAATTTAAATGGGATATTTGCTTAGACTTATACGAACAACATACGTATTATTCGCCAGCATTTAGATTAAAGAATTGTAATTATAATTTTATAACGATGTGGCAATTAAGTTCTAATTTTCAGGGTGGAAACCTAAATGTTTCTCTTTTAAGTTTGAATCAATTTCCGGTTGAAGCAAAGTTTCAGTTTTTGATATTTGAAAGTGAAAAAGAAAAGGAAAGGGATACGCAATTCCGAATGAGAAAATTCCAATCAAATGATCAACAGGCAGAGACAGTGTCCTACCCATTGTCAGATCCAGATGAAAGTGACGTGGAATATTATGATAATGATTATATAAACTATTCAATTACATGTACAATATTCGCTTATGTGTTTGATTTTCAGTCTGTTTTATTGTCACACTTTGTAGTTAAAAAAAGAATGGAAAATTCTAAGAAAATGATATGCGATAATACATTGACTGACGTCACTTTCGATATAAATGGAAAAGAATTGAAAGCACACAAAGTAATATTAGCTACTCACAGTGAAGTTTTCCAAAAGATGTTTTCGGGAAATTGGCAAGAAATTACTGATCAAAAATTGAAAATCGAAACAATTGAATATGAAGTATTTAAAGAACTACTTTATTTTATGTACGCGGGAGAACTCAGCGTTAGTGAAAAAACAATTTTAGGAATAATCGGAGATCTTCTAATTGCAGCGGATCAGTATTTAATCAATGATCTCAAGGATTTATGTGAAGTAATAATGTGCAACAATTTAAATGTCGAGAACGGATTAAAATATTTAGAATTAGCAGACCTGTACAATGCAAACGTACTCAAATCTGAAGCTATTCAATTGATCGTGAAACAATCAGATAATTTTTTTGAAACTCTAGAATTTAAGAGTTTGGCAGAATCGAATGGAAAATTAAGTTTTGAAATTATCTGTGCTTTAAATAAATGTAAAATAGATGAAATAAAATGAAGGTAAACTTTAATTTTACCGGAAAAATTTAAATAAATAATTTTTAATATTTTTACCATGGTTTAATTATCCAAAATAATACAATAAATATACTCTCTTATGATTCTCTTATGACGTAAGTGTATATCGTGTGTGCGAAAAATACGACAAATGCTTCTTGTTTGTCAACTTCACAACGGCACATTTTTCGGAAATTGATTTTGTTTTACAAAGAACTGATGTTTCAGGTTCTCTCCGTAATTTTTACATTTTATATAAATATTTTAGAAGATACTATTACATATTTAAAATCTTTTTAAGTTTGGATAAAATTAAAAGTAAATATTCATTTTAAGGGCCGGGTAAACAGCAAAAAACTTTAAAAAACGTCTTTGTTTAATTTTCAAGTTCTAAACAACCTGAAATGGTTGTAATAGTTCTAAAAATGATCATTTTCTAGCACAATTTCTCGAGAATCGAGTGTACAAATAGCTCGAGACGTCTGCTTTTATTATAATAAAGTAACGAGAGAAGCGTTTGCCGTTTGTCACTTTAAATTGTAAATTGTTAATTTAAATGTTTAACTACTAAATTATGTTAATCAGGGAATTAGAAAAATTTAGCCTGAAACTAATAAAATATTGAGTTTGCACTTAATTTGAAAAATAATTATTATTGAGAATTGTTTAATAATCCGGATAGTGTTCATTCTTTCTTAAACTTTTTTTGAAAAATATTGTTTAATAGAAACTACGCAAGCATTCTAGAGTTCGTTTCTCCAAAAGGGTACCTAGTATAAACCTATTCCCGTGCTTTATATATATTTTAATTTAACTTGCAAGTATATTTTTCCGAATAAAACTGAACGTAAAACGAACACTACACATTTAGTTTCGAACTATTCAATGTCCGAGCGTTTTCGTGAGCAGAAAACCATCTATAACGTTTATCGTTGCTTCTTTGTTATCGACTACTGCTATGCCAAATGCCCTCTAACGGGTAATCGTCCGAACTGCCGCCTAAAAGAAAAGAAGCGCCAAATACTTCTTTATAGTCTGTGTGTCCGGTAAGGCAACTGCATCGCTCTGTAAATTAAGCAGATTTTTGCCATTACTAATTTCTTGTGTGACTTCAAATCCATATCATACAACCAATTAAGCGCTATTCGCGATGTCGACGACAATAGATGGTGGGTCATGTAAAGATTCTGAAATGATGTCCAAATTTAAATGGAATTTTGGCATAGACGTGAAGAAGGAACATACGTATTATTCGCCTGGATTTAGATTAAACAATTGTAATTACAGTTTTATAACTATGTGGCAATTAACTGCTAATCTTCAGCATGGAATCTTAAATGTTTCTCTTTTAAGTTTGAATCAATTTCCGGTTGAAGCAAAGTTTCAGTTTTTGATATTCGAACATGATGGAGAAGAAGAAGATCAGGAACGGGATACACAATTCCGAATGAGAAAATTCCAATCAAATGATCAGGAAGCAGAGACGGTATCCTGCCTAATACTAGGTCCAGACGATATTAGTCACTACAGGGACTATTATGAGAAGAATAATTATATATACTTTTCAATTACATGTACAATATTCGCTTATGTGTCTGATTTTCAGTCTGTTTTATTGCCAAATTTTGTAGTTACAAAAAGAATAGAAAATTCTAAGAAAATATTTTATGACAATACATTGAGTGACGTCACTTTCGACATAAATGGAAAAGAATTGACAGCACACAGAGCAATATTAGTTACTCACAGTGAAGTATTCCGAAAGATGTTCTCAGAAAACTGTCAAGAATTTACTGATAAAAAAGTGAACATCAAAACTATCAAATATGAAGTATTTAAAGAACTACTTTATTTTATGTACGCGGGAGACTTCAGCGTTAGTGAAAAAACCATTTTAGGAATAATCGAAGATCTTCTAATGGCAGCGGATCAGTATTTTGTCAGTGATCTCAAGGATTTATGTGAAGTAAGAATGTGTTACAATTTAAATATCGAGAACGGATTAAAATATTTGGAATTAGCAGATCGGTACAATGCAAACGTACTCAAATCTGAAGCTATTCAATTCATCGTGGAACATTCAGATAATTTTTTTGAAACTCTAGAATTTAAGAATTTGGTCAAATCGAACGGAAAATTAAGTTTTAAATTTTTGTATGCTTTAAATAAATTTAAAAAAGATACGAAATAAAATGAAGGTAAACTTAAATTTTACATAAAAAATAATTTCAATTTTTTACCATGGTTTACTTATACAAAAAATAATCGAATAAAATCAATATAATGGACGTTTATTTGATGTCTGTCGACTACTTCTCTGTGTTGCCGGTTGTTCTCTTATACGTAAGTTTATCGTGTGCAAAAAACATGCCAATTGCTTCTAGTTCGTCAACTTGATGATGGCGCATTTTTCGAGGAAACTGATTTTGTTTATGAAGAATTGATGGTGATGGTTGCAGGATAATTGCAGTATATGTAATTTTGTTTCTTATAACCTACAATTTCAAAAAACTCTGTAATAAAAGTTAATGTCAATTATAATTTAATTATTTTTCAATCAAAAAAATTATAATTCATTTTCTATCAAAGCTACATTTAAATGATTTTAAATTAATCCTTCGAGCGTGGCGCGATCGAAGCCTTGACGGTATCAGTGCATTTGTTAGACAGCGATTTTGAGCTTTTTCTTTTATTGGAGTTTACTAATGGTAGTTGTTAAGATAGCTTCCAATTCAAAATTTTAATTATTAAATTATATTGTTCAGATAAATAGAAAAATTTACATTGACAACTGATAAAAATAAAATTATTCATGTATGGATAGCATTAATACTCCAAATAATAACTAATGAGGATCAAAAACTATTTTTTTTATTTTTCCAGACTTTAAAGCTGAAAATTATATTTAACTATTAATCAAATTTCAACATTGGTTCGTTCAATAAAATCGAATTGTAAGAAACTAAATAAGGTAACTTAATTAGTTAAGTGTTTCATTTTCTAACTTTTTACAAAAAATACATTATCTCTTCTATTCATAATTTAAATTATTGAATTTGCACTTAATTTGAAAAACAATTATTATTCAGAATTGTTTAATAAAATGGATGGTTTTCATTCTTTTCTTAAACGTTTTTTAAAAAGTTATGTTTAATAGAAGCTACTTGTTATTAAAATTTGTCAATTTAAATTAATTTTTTTAATAAGTAAATAGCTAAAATATATAAAGTAAAACCATTTTAAAATTAGAAGCAAGCATTATAGAGTATGTCTGTCGAGAACGGTGTCTAATATAAACCTATTCTGGTGCTTTATGCGTATTTTAATTTAAATGTGCAAGTATATTTTTCTGAATCAAACGAAATATGAAATGAACACTTTGTACATTCAGTTTACAACTATCCAATGTTCAAGCGTTTCCGAATAATAGAAAACTCGCTAAACATTAATATTTAACGTTGTTTCTTCGTTATCGACTGCTGATATGCTAAATGCCCTCTAACGGGTAATCGTCCGCACTGCCGCTTAAAAGAAAAGACGCGCTAAATACTTCTTGATAGGCTATGTCTGGTAGTGTAACCACATCGCTCCGTAAAATAAGCAGTTTTTCATTTTTGCCATTACTAATTTCGAGGTATCGAATTAATGGTAATCAATTAAGAGGTATCGCGATGTCGACAACAGATGGTGGATCATGTGAAGATTCTGAAACGTCAAAATTTAAATGGGATATTTACATGGACATGACGGAGGAATATATCTATTATTCGCCTGGATTTAGATTAAAGAATTGTAATTATAATTTTATAACGATGTGGCAATTAACTTCTAATCTTCAGAATGGAAACCTAAATGTTTCTCTTTTAAGTTTGAATCAATTTCCTGTTGAAGCAAAGTTGCAGTTTTTGATATTTCAAAATGGACAAGAAATGGAAAGGGATACACAATTCCGAACGAGAAAATTCCAATCAAATGATCACCAGGCAGAGACGATATCCTACCCTATGCCAAAGCTAGAACATAGTAACAACATCGCAAGCGGAGATTCTGTAAATAATTGTAGACTCTTTTCAATCACGTGTGCAATATTCGCTGAAACTTATGCGTCTGATTTTCAGTCTGTTTTATTGCCAAACTTTGTAGTTAAAAAAAGAATGGAGAATTTTAAGAAAATTTTCTCCGACAATACATTGAGTGACGTCATTTTGGATGTTAATGGAAAAGAATTAACAGCACACAAAGCAGTATTAGCTGCTCATAGTGAAGTTTTCGAAAAGATGTTCTCAGAAAATTGGCAAGAATATACTGATAAAAAAGTGAAAATCAAAATAGTCGAATATGATGTATTTAAAGAACTACTTTATTTTATGTATGTGGGAGAATTCAGCGTTAGTGAAGAAACAATTTTAGGAATAATCGGAGATCTTCTAATTGCAGCGGATCAGTATTTTATCAATGATCTCAAAGATTTATGTGAAGTAATAATGTGTAACAATTTAAATGTCGAGAACGGATTAAAATATTTAAGGTTAGCAGACCGGTACAATGCGAACGTACTCAAATATGAAGCTATTCAATTGATCGTGAAACATTCAGATAATTTTTTTGAAACCCTAGAATTTAAGACTTTGGCAGAATCAAATGGAAAATTATGTTTTGAAATTATGTATGCTTTAAATAAATGTAAACAAGAAATGAAATAAAGTGAAGGTAAAGTGCAATTTCACAGAAAAAATATAAATAAACAATTTTTAATTTTTTTACCATTGTTTAATTATCCAAAATATAGTCGAATACAACCAATGTGATGGACGTTTCTTTGATATCTCTCGGTCAAGAAGTCGTCTGCGTTGCCGCGTGTTTTCTCAGGACGTACCTAAGTGTATCGTGTGAGCGAAAAAACGTCAATTTTGAGAAAATATTAATTAAAAACCTTTTAAGCTTAAAATTAAAGGTAAATCTTATTTTTTAAGGGCGGGGTAAACAGTCAAAAACTTTTCACAAACGTCTTTTTTTATTTAATATTCGTGTTTTGAATTAAACCTGAAATCGATTACAATTTTTTTAAAAGCGACAATTTTCTAGCACAATTTCTACTTCCGAATTTATCGGATTCTATGAGGTTTCTGCTCCTTTTTATCGGGATTTATGAGGTCTTTGCAATAGGGGTATTCTTACTTTCGTACGAGTGTCTTTCAGCTCTGCTTCACGAGCGTTGCCCTCCTGAAAAGTCGTACACGAGATAATTTAATCTCTTTATCATCTTATTACTTGAATCTCCTAAGCTCCTTTACACCTTTTCTTATAGAATGAAATCAGTGCATTCATATGCTTATCCGTACCTTTCCTCCTTAGCGCTATTAAGCTTCACTCGTCGTTTAGGTAATTTAAAAGAACAATAACTTTTACTTGCAACTCCTCAGCGTTTCTGAATTATTGTTCACGATCTCGGCGCACTTATTTATTTAAGCCGCGTCGCTAATCAAAATATTGAGAAACGAGCGTGAGAACATAAGTTTAGAAAAGCTGAACTAATCGTAGAATCGTATAGAACGAACGAGCCATAAATTAATCCTGCGAGCGAGGCGCGATCGAAGCCTTGACGGTCACAGTGCATTTGTGCGACAGCGATTTTCAGCTTTTTCTTTTCTTGGGGTTACAAGATTTAATAATGGTTGTTGTGGTAGTTTTCCCTGTCCGACAGTCGCCTTCGACGAACGCATCCTGGCTGCAAGGCTTTAACTGACCTCTCACATTGTAAATATAAACTAATAATAATTTTTGAGAAATAAATTTTTCGAAGAACTTTTCCAATTTATTGTTTTTCATTTCATCTCTTTAATTTGTCTGATCGTGACAAGATTTCGAAATATTTAAAGTGTGTATGTAATTTATCTAAGTAATTAATTTAATATTAAAACTCTTAATTCAAATGTTTATTCAATTATTATATTATTAAATGTTTATTAAAGTATGTTAATGAGGTAATTAGAAAAAATTTAGCTTGGAACCTGTAATAAAAATAACATTTTTCATGCATGGATAGTATTAATACTCGAAACAATAACTATTATTCAGTGAGGATTAAAAACTATCGTTATTTAGTTTTCCAAACTTTATAACTTAAAATTGTATTTTACTATTTTGATTGAATCTCAACATTGATTTATTTAATTGTGATACCTATATAAGATATATATCGAATCGTAAGAACTAAAGAACTAAAGTAGAAACTAAATAAGGGAGCTTAAATAGTAAAGGGTTTCGTGGTCAATTTTTTGCAAAAAAAAACATTATCTTGTCAATTCATAGATTAAGTTATTGAATTTGCACTTAATTTGAAAAACAATTATTATTCAGAATTGTGCCATAAACTGGATAGTTATCATTATTTTCTTAAACTTTTTTTAAAAAATATTTTTTAATAAAAACTATGTATTATTAAATTTTCAATTTAAATTAATTGTTTTAGCAAGTAAATAGCTAAATATAAAAAGGAAAATCATTTTAAAATTTGAAGCAAGCATTAGAGTAAATTTCTCGAGAACGGTGTCTAATATAAACCTATTCTGGTGCTTTTCAATTGAACTTGTAAATATATTTTTCCGAATAAAACCGAGCATAAAATACACTATACATTTATCCACTGTACAAGCGTTTCCGTAATAGAAAACCCACTATAATTTTGAAATATATTTTTATTGGCATTAGATATAAGTCTATTTTGCCATTACACAAATTCTCTATCACTTATAACAATTACTGTAATATTTTTAAACGCACGCTCGCTTTTTAAATACATATTCAAACCTAAGAGAGACGAGAAGAGACTTCGTAACGCTTAGTTTTTACCTAATATACACGTGTTTAACACTCAAATTGCCTGATAGGGCTCTATTACAAACTCAATATACCATGTAGGACTTCTTTTAACCAACGCTATTTTTTACCAATTAATTGATAACTACGACGATATCTCGAATTGGAAATACTGATTAAAAACGACTTCCGAAAAAATCGCATTAATCAGGATTTGAACCCGAGCCTACTTGGGCAGCATATTGTATCGAGCAATTATGACAACCACTAATTGAGCCAATGCGTGCTTCATCTTCTGTTATCGACTGCTGTTATGCCAAATGCCCTCTAACGGGCAATCGTCCGCACTGCCGTCTAAAAGAAAAGAGTGCAGCGCCAAGCGCCAAATCCTTTCTGTTAGTCTAGGAGTCCGGTAGTGTAACCGCATTGCTCTGTAAAATAAGCGAATTTTTGCCATTTCGTGTGACTTTAAATCTATACAAGCAATTACGGTGCTTGCGATGTCGACGACAACAGATGAAGAGAACTGGTCATGTAAAGATTCTGAAATGACGTCAAAATTTAACTGGGATATTTGCATAGACTTGACGGAGGAACATGTGTATTATTCGCCTGCATTTAGATTAAAGATTTGGAATTATAATTTTATAACAATGTGGCAATTAACTTCTAATCTTCAGAATGGAAACCTAAATGTTTCTCTTTTAAGTTTGAATCAATTTCCGGTTGATGCAAAGTTTCAGTTTTTGATATTTCAACGTGGAGATGTAAAGGCAAGGGATATACAAACCCGAATAAGAAAATTCCAACCAAATGATGAGCGGGCAGAGACGGTATCCTACCCTATACCAGAACTAGAGTATATAAACCACGTCGAAGAATATTCTCGGAGTTTCGAAGAATATTCTGAGAATACTCGTATATGTTTTTCAATCACGTGTACAATATTCGCTGAAGCTTCTGTGTCTGATTTTCGGGTTCTATTCCCAAACTTTGTAGTTAAAAAAAGAATGGAAAATTTTAAGAAAATTTTATCCGACAATACATTGAGTGACGTCACTTTGGATATAAATGGAAAAGAATTAACAGCCCACAAAGCAATATTAGCTGCTCACAGTGAAGTTTTCCAGAAGATGTTCTCGGAAAATTGGCAAGAATTTACTGATAAAAAAGTGAAAATCGAAACAATCGAATATGAAGTATTTAAAGAACTACTTTATTTTATGTACGCAGGAGAATTCAGCGTTAATGAAGAAACAATTTTAGGAATAATCGAAGATCTTCTAATTGCAGCGGATCAGTATTTTATCAGTGATCTCAAGGATTTGTGTGAAGTAATAATGTGCAACAATTTGAATGTCGAGAACGGATTAAAATATTTAAAATTAGCAGACCGATACAATGCCAACATACTCAAATCTAAAGCTATTCAATTCATCGTGAAACATTCAGATAATTTTTTTGAGACTCTAGAATTTAAGACTTTGGCAGAATCGAATGGAAAATTAAGTTTTGAAATTATGTATGCTTTAAATAAATGTAAACAGGAAATGAAATAAAGTGAACGTAAACTTGAGTTTTACAGAAAAAATTTATATAAATAATTTTTTATTTTTTCACCATCTGACCCTCGGGGCTCGTGTACGAGTAGTTACCTTGCTGAACAAGCGCCTATAGCCTTGATTTTTGCCCAACCGATACGTCGGTCACGACGTCAAGCCCTACGAGCCGTTCCCCGTCGCCGCCGAGCACGCCGCCCACTGAGGCTGCGGCCCTTCCCGAAAGCACTCGCACGCGTTAGTCGACCGCAAAATGTTTTTTTGTAGCTTGCACAGGAAACGCTTACCGCAGCCAGCTGGATTTTTTTACTTTCAGTATGTTTCGCTTAATTCTAATGTGACCTTCGACAAAGATATCTCCTTAATGTAGTTCAGCGGGGTATAGACTAATATGGATCAGTCGAAAGGCAGGGAAGCTGCATTTTGAAGTGTAAAGAAGTGAAATATCAGTTTGAGTTTTAAACTTTAAAGTCGCGAATTATTTAGAATTACGTTTCGACCCTTGATTTTAAAATTTCCAACATTATCATAACGCTTCCTTATTTACAACTCTCCATTCTCCAAGCATTTTCGTAACAAAACCACTACCTGTAGCCCGTTTGTGTTGCTTTTTTATTATCATCGACAGCTGCTATGCCAAATGCCCTCTAACGGGTAATTGTCCGCAGTGCCAACACAAAACAGAAGCGCGCCGACTACTTCGTCAGTCTATTCGTGTCCGGTAGTGCATACGCATCACTCTGTAAAGTAAGCAGATATTTGCCATTTCGTGTGTGACTTCTCATCTATAGAAATAGAACCAATTAAGGTGTTTACGATGGCGACAAAAGCAGCTGTTAACTTTCCAGGTGAAGATTCTATAACGTCAAAATTTAACTGGGATGTTTTCATAGACTTTACGGAGGAACATGTGTATTATTCGCCTGCATTTAGATTAAAGATTTGGAATTATAATTTTATAACAATGTGGCAATTAACTTCTAATCTTCAGAATGGAAACCTAAATGTTTCTCTTTTAAGTTTGAATCAATTTCCGGTTGATGCAAAGTTTCAGTTTTTGATATTTCAACGTGGAGATGTAAAGGCAAGGGATATACAAACCCGAATAAGAAAATTCCAACCAAATGATGAGCGGGCAGAGACGGTATCCTACCCTATACCAGAACTAGAGTATATAAACCACGTCGAAGAATATTCTCGGAGTTTCGAAGAATATTCTGAGAATACTCGTATATGTTTTTCAATCACGTGTACAATATTCGCTGAAGCTTCTGTGTCTGATTTTCGGGTTCTATTCCCAAACTTTGTAGTTAAAAAAAGAATGGAAAATTTTAAGAAAATTTTATCCGACAATACATTGAGTGACGTCACTTTGGATATAAATGGAAAAGAATTAACAGCCCACAAAGCAATATTAGCTGCTCACAGTGAAGTTTTCCAGAAGATGTTCTCGGAAAATTGGCAAGAATTTACTGATAAAAAAGTGAAAATCGAAACAATCGAATATGAAGTATTTAAAGAACTACTTTATTTTATGTACGCAGGAGAATTCAGCGTTAATGAAGAAACAATTTTAGGAATAATCGAAGATCTTCTAATTGCAGCGGATCAGTATTTTATCAGTGATCTCAAGGATTTGTGTGAAGTAATAATGTGCAACAATTTGAATATTAAGACCGGTTTAAAATATTTAGAAGTGGCAAACCTGTCGAATGCCAACGTACTCAAATCTAAAGCTATTCAATTCATCGCGGAAAATTCACATAAATTTTTGGAAACTCCAGAGTTTAAGATTTTTGTAGAATCGAATGGGAAATTATGCTTTGCAATTATGTGGGCTTTAAGTAAGTTAAAATGTAAAGAAGATATGAAATAAAATGAAAGTAATCTTTAACTTTACATAAAAATTTAAATAAATAGTTTCAATTTTTTTACCATGTTTTTAATTATCCAAAAAATAGTCGAAAACAACCAATATAATGGACCTGCATTTCCTGAATTTTTCATAAGTTGGAATTATTGCACCCAGTTCACATGAAATATTAGTTTATTTTCTTATAAGCATTCAAATATTTATGTACCGAGAGTACTTATGGAGAAATAGAGAAAAACAACTTCAAATTAAGGTCGGGGTAAAGAGTCAAAATCTTTTCAAAAACGTCGTGTTATTTAAATATTCGGCTTCTAAACTAAACCTGAAATCGGTTACAATTCTATTAAAAGCGATAATTTTCTAGCACTATTTCAAATTCCGATAATCATATTGGGTATATGCTTACCTTCCGAAAATCGTATATCAGATAAATTGTTGTGAAGGTTTTAAATGAGGAACAAGTGATTTTTTACGAAACAATCGAACTCTCACTTTAATCATAAAAAATGATAAGTAAAAGGCGAATAATCACCGACTACGCAGAGTACATGACAATATTACACAGGTAACATGGGGTATACATAAAATGCGTTGCAGCATAGCGGATTATTTCAAGTCACAAGGTACGTAAGCGTACGTCTTATCAAGTATTACTAGTCGATACTCTAAAGCTAAGATAGTTCTGATGAGTGGACGATGAGAAGTATATCGTGACAGTCGAATGATGGGTCGATTTCCGTCGGCTGCTTAAGGGCGGTACTTTCCAGTGTCATCTCGCCTGTCGATCTGCTGTTTGCCCGTCAGTGCTGCTTCGCGAGCGTCGGCCTCCTGAAAAGTCGTGCGAGACAATTTAACCTCTTTATCGCGTGTATCACCTGAATTTCCCCGAGTCCCCCCCACACCTTTCTCGTAAAATAAAAAGCCATCCGTTTCCAGAACTTGTCGTTTTAACCTCGAAATGCCCTTTCACTCGACGGATCGTTTAATTACAAAACAGCGCCGAGCCTAGAAGCTCTCGAGCGCCGCGCGAGCTATCGCCAACGAAAGGAGAACGAACGAACCTCCTGCTGCCGGATGCCGGCGTAGATGAGGTCGAGCCCCTTCTGGATCTCCTCGCTGACGGGCGGCGGGGTGGGGATGTGATCGCCGGAGGCGTGGAAGCCCGTCTCGTCGGCGGTGTAGTGGATGGTGATCAGCTGGCCCTCGGGGCTCGTGTACGAGTAGCTGCCCTGCTGAACGAGCGCCTCGGCCTGGTCCTCGCCCTCGCCCACCGTCTTGATGTAGCCGCTCTCCTCGGCGATGATGTTGTTGCCCGTCTCGTAGCTTCGGTGCAACAATTCAATTGGGTATTAGTGACCGTTCTCGAGACGTTAGGAATGCGTTCTAAGAAAGCCCTCTCGGCGTGTTTATTTTTGTTACGGCCGACATTTGACGACCGCTGTTCGCTCTTTTCCATCTTTCGTTGCAAAATCCTGGCTGCAGTTCTCTCTCTCTCTCTCTCTCTCTCTCATCGTTAAATCCCGAAAGCGTAGAAACAAATTCTGAGAAGCAGCAAATCGTTAATCGATCGCTCATCGGCCGATTATGAAAGCTCATTACCCACTTAGCGAGCGCTCAATTAGAAAATTAGAGAGACTGAGAGAGAGAGAGCACAATGAGCCGGAGCGCCGATCCATTATGCAACGGCGGCAATTTTTGCATCCCGGCTTTTTCCCACACACATTTTCTCGCGGCGAAAAATCGGCCTCTTCTCCGAGCGCGCGCGCGCGCGACCGCGTTTAGAAAGGTCTGCTCCGTCGATAAAGAAAAAAAAAAAAAAGATACATAATCCCCCGTTTCCCAAGCTGCGGCGCTGAACGTTACACTGCGTCTGATCAGGCGCGGATCGCCCGGACGAAAACGGCCACCGCGGCGCGTACAGCGCGAAAGAAGGAAAAGAGCAGGGAGACGTCTCGCGGACGCGCGGCAACGCTCTCCCGCCGATCCTTGAACTTTTCGCGCGCGCGCGCGGGCGAATCTTCGTTGCGAAAACGATCGGCGCGGAGCTTTTATGTAAGAGTCGCGCAGTCGAGGATCGGGTTCGGCGCCGAGCGCCGAGTAGTCTCGAAGTTCAGCGCGGCCTGCGGCGGGATTAATAAGATTTAACGCCGGCTTAATTCGAGATTTTTATTACGGGCAGAGAGAGAGAGAGAGAGAGAGAGAGAGAGAGAAGGAGAGTTGCTCAACGATGCGCGCTCGTACGCACTCACGATGAGGCTCCGCGCGTCGGAGCTGCAGAAGCTCCGTTTACGAGTCGGGGGAATTTAGGTGGTTTGTTTGGTAATTGCGGTGTTAGCTGTCGAATTTTACGCGCGAAGTTGGCATTATATGTTGCTTGACGGAACGGTGTAAATTGTTCGCTTCGAAGCGATGAATGTGTTTTACGACCCAATTACTAGTCATTTTCCCCAACCTAAACCGAGCGAAACATTAATTCTTGTCTTGATTAAAAAATGAACGACGGTATGCAAATCGATCGGATTAACAAGAAAATACCTCTACAAAGATCTATTTTAC
This sequence comes from Ormyrus thymus, assembly GCA_035582935.1. Taxonomy (NCBI): domain Eukaryota; kingdom Metazoa; phylum Arthropoda; class Insecta; order Hymenoptera; family Ormyridae; genus Ormyrus; species Ormyrus thymus. Next base: position 26,050,906 of record JAWWEM010000010.1, read on the forward strand.
CCAGTACTGACAATTTGCGTTCTCTGCATCGCTCGAGCCCCCAGCATTCCCGAAACCCGGCGACGATCCCCAGCGCAATTCAGCCGGGCCGCTCGTTCTCTCACCTGGTGCGGTAGGTGCCGTCGTGCTCCTGCTGCTTGTTCCACTGCAGGATGGGGATGGGAGTGGTGCTGGTGCGCCTGTCGGAGGACTGGGCGGGCTCCTGGTACTGCTGGTTGCTCCTCGGCTCCTGGTACTGGCCGTTGTCGTTGTTCGAGTTCTGGAACGGCCGGCCAGCCCGGTGGGCGTCCTGGGCCACCGCCAAGCCAATCATCACAGCCAGCATCTGCGTCAGATCGGCGTTGTTTCGATCAGCGAAGGAGTTTTTCACGGCTCGATTACCGACGTGCGTCGATCGAAGTCACAAACTCCCCCTTTCACTCTCGAGCCGACTCTTCGCGGAACAAAGGAG
>JAWWEM010000010.1:26055766-26069488 GCA_035582935.1 Ormyrus thymus
TTCTAGCCATAAACTACTTTGCGATTAAAAAATGGCCAATTTCTACTTCAAAAATGTTTTCAGTTTCCACCAGGGAGGAGCGCCGATCGTTTTCTCACTCGCCGATTCTGACGCGCGTAAGAGGAGGTGTTGGTTGACTGTTTTCTTTCGCCCGCGAGACGAACGGGAATTATGCGTAAAAGCTGAAGTTACAAAAGAAGTGTCGTCAACGGAACGATTAACATTGGGTAACAATGCAGCTTTTTATTGAAGATTTCTCTGTTTTATTCATTGGGAGTTTGGTTTTTATTGGCGATTAATTCAATGTTGACTGTGTGTCATCCGATTGGTAAATAGTTGTCCGCGTACTTTATTAAAATTATTATGCTGCAGAAACTGGGCAGTCAGTGGGATTTCAAAGACCGCGTCGTCCAATCGAGCAGAACAAGCGTTTAATAAATTAGGATTAACAAAAGTTTTAAAAATTAAAATGTTAATCTTTTATTAAAAAAAAATATTCATCTCTTGCATTAAAATGAATCGGGTCTAAAGTCAGCAATTGAAGAATATTCCGGAGCGGAGAAATAAGTGATCCTAATCGTAGCTTTCGTTTCTATCAATAATTTTTGTTTTATCTCACAGCAATCTCGGAAATTTATGTAGCATAAGGAAATCTTCAAGCCCGAAGGCTCAAAGCGGTTTATTTCAGAAAAGCGTCTGCATTACTGAAATAGTAGCATTCACTGCAAAACGTCGCTTACTGCAATGCTTGAATGCCTCCTTCCAAATCGCTTTTCATCATTTTCTCGACATTAACTACTTTATTATTCGCCGCAGCTTACCAAAATCAATAAATAACCAGCCGATTTATCATTTTTGAGCGAACAAAGCTTCCTTTTTAAAATTACAAATGATCTTGTAAAAATTACAATACTGTCTACTTAAGCCGCCACAGACTGTCAAAACCCAAAAAATTACTATACTTTATAAGAAATTTTACTATGCTGTTTGATAAATTTTCCTACAAAGTATGGTAATTCTTTGGTTTTAACAGTCTGCGGCGACCTCACTAGGCAGCACGGTAATTTTTACAAAACTTTTCTCTCGGCGTAACATCCCCAAGCCCAACGTGCAATCACGCAGCTCTCCTCCAAACCCCACCCAAACCCAAACCAGCAAATCCTCAATCTCCGCAATCCTCTCCCCGCGGTTCCGCTCCGTCCGTCGATGAGCAGCGAGCGCGCAGCCCGCCAAGCGTCGCCGAAGCATCTGGAAAAGACGGCGACGCCGTCCCCGCGCGTGGGCGCGGCCCGGCATCGGCGTAAAGCTCGGGCGCCGTCGGAATCTCCGCTTAATTACCGCGCGGCGTTTCGTAATCGCGCCGCAGACGCACCGCCGCGGTTCACTTTCACGCGTCCGCGCGCGCGGAATCTCCGCTCCGCGGCTGAGGCTAAATTGGTAATTGGCATCGGGAGCTCGCCGGGATTTTCGAGGCGCTTCCAGCCATTGTTCGCCGCCGCCGACCGAGGGGGAGCTTGCTCGCTGGCTCTTTGCCTGCGGGTGATCGGGCCTTCTCGGGGGCCGATTGAGCTTCCTGCTGCGGCTCGCGGCAGCGGTGATACTTGTCGAGACGTGGCCGTCGGGTTTGATTTGTTGTCATTTTTTTATGTATGAAAAAGTGGGCGGCTTATTATTTGCCTGTGGTGAGCTTTGGAGATCTCTTCTTTGCGACGAAGCTGCAGTCCAAGCGTGGAAAAACTTTTCAGCGCAGTGAAATCACGAATCTTTGAGTAAGAAGCGAAAGTTTTATTTTTGGACGATCACACGAGGGGATAAAAATAAAAAAATTTTTATCACAGGAACGTATCACTAAGTAAAACAGCATATTTCGGACGGTACATCTTTCACAGAAATAGAATTTTTTCATAGAAAAAAAAGTATACTTTGATTTCGTAGAATCTCGAATCAGCAAGCTGAAAATTTGAAGAGAAAAGAGTAGTAATTAACGCTTCCTGAAAGGATTATCGACACCTATCAGTTTACTCACTTATAATAGGCCTTGTGTCTGTCGTGATTGATACTTGTGGACGCATTGAATCTGCAAAAGACGCTTTCATTAATCCCCGCACTTTGCGCGAACGACCGCCTCGCGAGCACTTACTGGCGCATGAATTTTGGCAAGGATCTTCTTTGCACGGAACGCACGGACGCAAAACTCCAGGGGGCATGAAACTGCAAAAGCACAAGCGACGCTTATTACACTTCCAGAGGGCGCCGCGAGAGCCTCGGAATTCGACCAGAAAAAAAAGAAACACGAACCTGAGACCGTACGTGGTGTTGCCGTCTACGTGCGCGCTGGGCGCGGTGTAGGGCGGCGGTCTCGCCCAGGGCTTCTCCGTCTTGGGCGGATCGCAGATGGGCTGGTAGCTGAGCTGCATCGTCGTGTCCATGTCCATCGGCATGCCCGAGGGCTCGTACTTCTTGACGGGGGCGTACGACTTGCTCGGGACCAGGTAGTCCTGGCAGTTCGACATGTACGAGAGGCGATTCGTCGTGCAGCCTGAAAGTCGAGAGTTCTTTATTTGGCTTCCGCGCTTCGTTCTGGTTGATGGAGGACGCAGTAAAGTCTTTTGTGGGAAAACAATTTCAGGAGATTAATGAATAATCGACTGGTCGGGAGTGAAAAAAATGAACGTTGGTAGTTAAGTTCAACGGCACTGTCGTGAAGAGCGTCACGTCTACATTACTTGTAATTACATAACGCATAAAAACTTTGCACGATGCTTTAATGACTCGGCGCCTGCAGCCTGGCTTATAAAACTTGAATGCAAACTACATAAGTCGCGTGATGTAAACCTGCGAGTTATTAGAAGCGCCGAAAATTTTCTCGTGATCCCGCATTGCGCCAATTATTATTCGACGTTTATTATAAAAAAAAAACCAATATCGGCAGCAGCTCCTCGACCTGACTGGATAAATCTTTAGCAAAGTCACCGTAACAAAGAGCAAAGAAACCTAATCGAAATTCCCCCGATTATCCCCGCGGCGATCCCGAAATCTTAGAAAAGAGTCATCGGCCGAGCTTCCTCCCAGCCGAAGACAGGCACTTCCTTGCGCGACTCCCGCCTCGCTCATTACCTCGCACACACCGCGCCCGGCGAACAATCAAATCCTCCCGGCGCTCGCTCCTTCTTTCCTTTTTTTTTTTTCCGATTTGATTGATAACCGCGCTCGCGCTCCGCGGGCTCGCGCGCCTGCATTGTAATCTTACGCACAACAATCTCGACAATGGCTCGCCGCTTGCGCAAGCCCGCCTCTTACAACACGGAATTCCGTCCGTCCGCGCGCGCGCGCATCTGCGAGCGGAGGCGAGGATTATCATCCGCCGACTAGCCCCGTTCGCAAACCGCGAAGGTGAGGCGCCCCGTAAGAAAGGAGATAGCCATCCTCAGGGACGAGCGACGGGATATACATTTTGCACTCGAAAAGCGGCTGTGTAATGAGCTTTGGGGTTTTGTAGCTCGGCCTCTTTTCTCGCGGCTGCTTCGGAGCGAGCTCGAGGCGGAGAGCTTGGGAGTTCTCGACGGGAGCCTCGGGGAGGCGCGCTTCGAAAATCGCAGGCAGAGCGACTCTCCCCCGACTCTCTAAAGCTCGGGGGGAGGAAATTAATCGCCCGAGCTCGCAAATTAAAAAACACTCAGCTCTCGGATCCAGATAAGAGGCGGAGGCTCGAATTCGAGCGGCAGAAGCCGCTTGCAGCCAAAGTCACGATTCGCGCGAAGCATAAGTAAAACTATAAATATCTCGTGACATAATAGTTAAGAAATCGCCGAGCGTCGTCCGAAGCAGCTCTCTCTCTCTCTCTCTCTCTCTCCAGACAAAGGTCGGGTATTACACTCACATTCGAGCGGCTTCGTCGATAACTGGATGTGGCTCGGGGGCTTGAGGTTCGGGGTCTGATCCTGGTACTTCCACGTAAAGTCCACCTTTTGCGTGGTGCAGTCCTGCATCGGGCCCCTGCCCAGCAGCTGCGGCTTGCAGGGGAAGATCGGCTTCGCCGGGTTCAGGTCCCAGTTGCCGAAGTAGCTCATCTGGGGGAGGAGACATCGACGCGGGGTTTAGCGAGGCGAGGTCTTGTGCGGGGTGGGGGAGGAAGAGTTTATTGTTTAAGCGCTTTAGAGCTGCTTTTCAGAGAGCAGAAATCGGATAGTTTTTACCTCTTGCGTTTCTCGTTGGATTCGTTCTTGGATTGAGAATGTGTGAATGTATTATTTTTCATTTATAAAAGTGGGAACGTTTTATGTTTAAATTTAATGTTTGATGAAAAATTGTTTGATAGTTGTTTGTAATTTATTTAGCTAATGCATTGCCAATGTAAGTATTAAAAGACTAAATATAATTAAATGTGTATGATTATTCTTTCAAGCAGCGGCTAAACAAAGAATTTCATACTTCTATTTAAAATTACGAAATACAATTAATTTTTTTATTGCAGGCTAATATTTACCATTGATGAAAAAGGATATAAAATTTACTTTTTTTTCTAATGAAGTATACTGACAGACATTAACGAAAAAAGAAAAGCAAATTGACATTTAATTACTCTGAGAAAATGAAACGTCATCAGAATTGAATAAACCTTAAATTATGCTGTAATCCTTATTCTGCCACCTAAATTGAAATATAGAAACTCATACGAAAATTTTCTACCGTTACAAAATACTTTCACCTTTTCATATTTCACAAGTTTTCATTATATGTAAACGTTCTCCAAGTGAAAACGATAATATTAACATTAAAATGTAAATATACTTAATGCGTCTGGAAGATGATCGTATTTCGACAATTTTTTCGAGTAAACAGTTTTTAAAAAGTTTAAATTTACATATCTATCATGCAATTCCTGCTCTGAATCGTATAGAGTGTATTTATGACATTTAGTACAGAGCAGATATTTCATAATATTGATTTACGAACAATAAAGTCCTTAAAAACATTCCTTAAAAAAAAAGAATTATTTATATCATTTACTTTATTTCAAACGTTATATGCCTGGGATCTAAATACTTTACTTCCAATTACGCAGGCTATTTGTTATAGTTTTTTTTGCAACGCCGCGAATCGATTGCGCATCAATGAGCTGTTGCTCAAAATCTTGCGCTATTTAAAAAAAAAAAAAAAAAAAAAAAAAAACACACTCCGAGCATCAGCGTTTCTTCAGATATTCATCGCAATTACCCATAAATCCCCCTCTGTATATCTCGACCAAGCTACATAAACACGCCGACGTAATCACCTCCTTGAAATTAAATGTTTACAACTAATCAAAACCATCCCCGCTCCATTCTCTCGGACGCGCAGCAAAAGCCAAGCCCCGCCCCAGAAGCGAGAGAACAATTGCCGCGCGCTCACCCGGTTGACCGTGTCGTAGGCGAGGGGACAGTCGTCGAAGATCTTGTTGGGCACGGGCAAGATCGGCGACGGCCGGTCCCCGCAGCCGTTCATGTAGCTGAGCTCGTAGGTCGTCTGGTCGTCGAAGCAGGGCCCCTTGCTCAGCAGGTTCTCCTGGCTGGGCACGCGCAGAGGCCCCCGGGCCGGCTCGCACTGCGGCCAGTAGCTCAGCTTGTACGTCGTGTCGGTGTCCACCTTCGCCGACGGCTTCTCGTACTTTAGCGGTTTCTGCCAGTGGTGCTGCTCCTGCGGTGGGGGGAATCGGTTATCCATTAGCTTGGCGCAGGTGTGAAAATAACATTTCTGCGGTCGCTTTCACCGCGACATTGTACAAAAGTTAAAAAGCAAGCATCCTGCTTTGGCAATCCGATTGCTTTACTTTGGCGGGCAATAAAAAAGAGGCGCCTCGCGCTCGGAGCGGCGTTCCGCGTCCCCGCGACCGTTTCCCTTCGCGTCCGATATTACGCGAGCTCGCAGGCCGACGGCAAAAAGCGCTGCCCGCAACGACGCAATCGTATCGAAATGCATTGCGCCGCCGGGTTCTACTCTCGGGCGCTCTCTCACCCGAGGAACTGGTCCGCTGTCGAAGAAGCTGAGTTTGTACGTCGTGAATCCCTCGAGGGGCTCCTCGGACGGCTTGTAGCACTTGATGGGCGCGAACGATTTCACCCGCTCGTTGCAGTTCGCGTTGTAGTAGCTCAGCTTGTACGTCGTGTCCTCTGCGGTGAAGAACGAGCAGTGAGTTTTGCGCATTGAAATTTTAGAACGTTAAAGACACTATAATGAAAACAAATGCCTGAAGTGTGTGCTGCAATTGAAATATTTATAAAAGCAGTCGAAATTCAATGCGGCTCCAGTCCAATCCCAGAACTGAATGCCTGCATGAATTTCAAATGAATAAATTAGACAGGTTAAGCGCTACTGCTCCGTACTTTCCAGCGGGCACGGGGAAAAGCAGAGGCCATCATCGTTTTTAAGTGGCTCGCGTTTGGGCTCGTATTTCCACGTGAAGTCGACCTTCTGTGTGGTGCAATCCTGCATCGGGCCTCTACCCAGTAGCTGAGGCTTGCAGGGAAGGATCGGTTTTTCTCGCTTCGGAGTCCAATTACCAAGGTAGCTCATCTAACGTCGTGACGGACAAATTTCAGAATTAATGCGACGACCGAACTGTGTTCTTTTTTTTCGTTTTTTCATTTCTTCCTCTGCCCAGCAATTAAAAATGAATTGTCGCTGCAGAATTCATTTTAAAACTTAAATAATCGAATGCACAATGCTACTCGCGAAGACGCCACGAGCGGATAAGATTTGGATTGAAAGTCGGGTTGATAAATGAAAATGAAAGTATCTACTTGATGTGTTGTGTCTCTGGCAAAGGGGCCTTGTGCAACTGTCAGGCATCCCTCCGGTACGATTGGTGCTCGTCTGTCGGCTGGATTATTCCAATATGACATTTTGTAGGTTGTGGCTTTCTCGATAGGGCATTCCGGTTTTCGGTAGCACTGTGCGAATACAAAGTTTTTCTCAAATCAAAACCGAAATACAATCGTAACGAACGATTGAAGCGGCATTTAAGAAATTTACGTTAATGGGTCTGAAGGACTTGGGTACTTCTGGCTGAACGTATCGCTGTTAAAGAATTTATAGAAATTAATATCCGTATTTTTTGTAGTACTGGAATTAAAAAAAACTTACGAATGCCTCATGTGTAAGCGGCTTGCAGCAGCAACAGTTGCAGCACTCATTGTGGCCCGCCTATATTTTTAAATTTTCGTTAGAAAAAAAATTCAAGTTTATTCAAATACTACGTGGACATCGTTCGTACTCTAATTTTGTTCTTGATTTCGAAGATAGAAGGCGCCTGTTCACGTGGAAATCTAGAAGGTACAGCCGATTTTAGCGGGATTGTTTGTTGGAAAATGAAAAAATTTGACACAAATGTGATTAACATACGTTTTTCGTTGTTCACAAACTTCCATTTTTTAAAGAGCACTTAATAATTTATCAATAATTAACATAGAATTTATGAAAATAGAGAATTTAGATGCCCAATGCGTTCGGCGAATTTTCCGGGTGAAAACTGATCTGACCAGAAATTTGGAGCTCAGGTTAATGGCATAAAAACAGTTGAATTTACATATATCGAACTAAACTTTAACTACATATATATATTCTCAAGAATCTTTAAGTGAGTTATATGATATAACTTATATCATGTTAAAAAAATTAAGTGTGAATAAAAAGGTAGACAAATAAAACGCCATAAGTAGTTTTGCAAAAAAGTTTTGATCACTTTTACGCTTTATTCTTTTTATATCACGCTTGGTAAAAAAGTCAAGATACATTTTTCTTTCACTCAAGAATAATCGGGCTTCCCTTTGCCACGTATCACATTCAACAGACAAGTAATCAACAACGTTACTCTTTTCAATAATGAACAGTGACGACACTAATCAATTGCAATATTGACAAAAAAATAATATCATTTTTATAATATTCAAATCATTAACAATATAATTCCTCGCTAATTACTAAAATTCATTAGTCGATCGATACAATTCAAGCGTATTCGCTAAAAAAGATCCCCTTTTAGGCTAGGTATTGAACAGATCAAAACGAAATGTTTCTTAGAGCGTATCTTAGGCACTGTAGTAGAATAATATGCTTACGATTAGCTAGAAAAAAAACCCTCGTATCAGTACAATTATTTACGACAACTCGAACCTTTGCTGCGAAATGTGAAAAAAGGCGAAGGTTCGACGATCGCGAGTGGCAGTCAGTTTACAGAATTATATATTTCGAGCACTTGAGCTCTCAGATATACATAAAATAAGCACAGCACGGCACTTTAAAATTTTTGTATATACATAAAATATATAACGTCAGGGTGCCATTCTACGTGAAAACGTTCTTCCTGCCCAGAAGGATTCTTTAAACTGGAAATGAGTATTAGGTGAGAAATTAATTTTAATCAAAAGATATCTTTTGATTGTCTAAATTTTCTTTTTATCACAATGCGCTTTCTCACTAATTTTTGCAGTAGTCTGCAATCCTTTAATTTGTAAATTTTATCATATAAATATTATCAGTGAATATACATAGTAACGAAAGTAACGTAAAAACTTACTGTTGAATTTTACTATATAAATGATATTTATATCTAATTTATACCACCTGATAAACACTTTTAGATATAAGTCTTTTTTGGGCAAGTGAAGCGATAGATTTCACGTCTAATGACTCACTGTTATTTTGCTTTCATCAGAGCTATAAATAAATAGAGACAGAAGGAAAATAGATACAAAGTTTTCAACCTTGTCTAACTTGTGTCATATCTGCTTTCGACAATAGTAGACTAATATCATTAAACTTAAAACTTTCAAATATAAGAATAGTTTTGAGTAACAGAATTTCTTAAAGCTGTAAAGAAATTCTACATCAATTTACAAGCTTAGTACTCGTAAAATTTCTTCAAATAATGTATCATTTACTTATAATAAATTTTGATACCAAATACGCTGTTAAAACAATTTGCGCAAAAGTACAAAATAATTTTGCTTAAAATGAGAAAATACATTGAATTCGCAAAAACGCATAACAAAGAGACTTTCAAAACAAAGTCTGCTATAAAATTGAAGTGGCGAACAACACTTAATCAGTCCAACTTACAAAATATCACCGCATAAACAAATTTCAGTATTAACTTAGGTTCTTTCCAAATAAAATAAATAAAAAAGTTTTATCTTTTGAAAAAGCCAAAATACGATTGCCTTTCTTTATCATGCAGAACAAACTTTCGCCCGACCGTAATTTCACAAAGTGACTTTGACTAGTTTTACTCGCCACCTCTTCAAGTACGATACAAGGCGTCATTACAAAACGATCAGAAACATCCTTCAGAAATCTCTAACAGTATTTTTCGCGTCGATCGATAATAAAAAAACCTTCCTTTCATCGATAAGACAAAAGTCATTGAGAGCAAAGAAAAGAAAAAAAAATAAGGACGAGTTACGCCAACGTGAGGCCGAATCTCTGGGCTATTTGAGGCGTGTGGGTCGTGGCTACAGCCAAAAGTAGCGGCAAATCGGCGGCGTCCACGTCAAGGAAGCTCGTCAGGTTGTCGACATTCGCATCGCCCAAATCGGCTGCCAAGAGAAACTCGGCGAGGGTTTCACTGCGTAGCCACATCTCGCGCAGTCTACTCTCGAGCAACTTTATGCACTGCAATTTAAAGAGGAAAGGCATTTGTCATTGTGTAACAGGTTGCACTTACGTATACTTCATTTTTGAATGTATGCTAGGAACGAAAATAATGCTCGATTGACGTTAATAAGTAATAAATAATTTCGACGTTAATTTTGGAGTTTGACGTTTTTAACAGGATGTGAAAGTATATCTGATTTATAAATAGTTGTCAATATTATACACCCTCTCGAAAGTTATTTTCAAAAATAGTTTACAAAACAAACATAAGCATTTTTTCAGAAAATTAAGAAAAACTGAATATTCACTTGTTCAGGTGATCGGAACTCTTTCCACATAAAACTAAAAGCTTCCAGCATATTTGATACAAGCCTGGACATCCCCACAGGCATCGGCACCGACCCGGAAGTATTGGTCACGAGGCCAACCTGCCAGTTATCCAAATCACCAAGAATACAGAGAGCTTCAGATATAGGTTGATCAATTAGCGGAAACTTGGCTTCAACATTGAGTCCTTCCTGAATCGGCCACCACCACTGATCTTTTTCATTTATCTTTGCCTTCTCACTATCTATTGGTACGTCTTTTATCGACTTCCCATTGTCTTTTCGCCTGCCTTTCTTCTTGCTTTTTGTGAAGCCTTGCACTACCATTCCCCAAGTGTAGCCAGAGTCTGTATTTGTCAAATTTGAAGTTGAATTCACTTTCGAACTGATTAGACTTTTAGAGAATCCAACGCGCTCGCTAGATTTTTTTCTTAGTAGTGGTGGTACTTTTTTAGATCTAAAAATTAAAAAATTCTAATTAACTAATTTGTATTTTTAAATGTAGGAAAAATTTATTGATAGACTATGCTTAATTTTTCGAAATTAATTTAAATAATATTCCAGCAAGTTCTTTATTTTCTTCTCTGACTATAATTTTATTAAACAAAATTAAATTAGCACAAGTAAGCAAATATTTATTATTAAAATATTTTATATATTAACTACAACTATTTAAATATATTCTATCAACAATATTCTTCACTGTCTTAATACCAATTCAGAAGATTAATATTTAAAAAAGTTTATCTTCTCAATACTATTTAAAAATGACTCTACCTAGGCATAGGTAATTCAATAACACAGCTGGCTTCGATCAAGGCCTCCAAGCTGTTAGATCTTTCAACTCTTGAGGAGTCAGCACTACTGGAACTGGCGCAACCTCTCAGAACCTCAGTGGCGTTGGTCGGCGTTTCGAGCATGAGCTTACCGTTGTCAAACCCGTTGGACGAGCTAGCAAAGCCCCTTCTACACTTGAGACAGATACCAAAGTCGTTCTCGCTGCCGGCAGGCGGTTGCATATTCTTCGATGATTCCGGGAAGTTGCGCTGCAGAATTTTACGCAAAACACCTTCGGGTAGTTCGGCTGACGTACTCGGGACTCGCGTGAACGTGTAGGAACACTGACACTTGCACGTAGACTTAAGACGTTCCCGTATGGAGAGATTCGGCTTCTCCTCGCCGCCTAGCGTAAAGTAGACCTGCGCTTTTACATCGTGAGCCATGTCGTCTGCCAGTGTGGACGGAAACACTAATGATTGATCATCACTAGAAAGAATGAAAAACGGTTTATGTTATGGTTTATTAAATTTATAAAATTGGTTGCATTTTTAAAATTTTGTAAGAATCAGAGAATATCTTTTAATAAAAATTGCAAATATTTCTGTACAAATTGGTCTAATCTCAGGTAAAACGATAGTGATAAAAAAAAAAAATGAAATGAAGTTGAAAGTCATTAAACTTTTAATCACAAGTGTATGCTGCGAATAAAATGTAACAAAATATAAAAGCACTTACAAGGCTTTATAACTCGCATCAAAGTTTTCAAGATCAGCAAGTTTATGGCGCCTGAAAGCAGCTAGTGTAGAATCAGCGGTAGCGTCAACCACGTCATTGCCGCCGTGCAATTTATCCAAATTCCTGAGGAGCGCGTTGCTATCCTTGTAAATCTTCCTCTCATTCTCATCACTAACAATAATCTTCACCTTACTGGATGCCTGTCGCTCCTCCTCCTTCCTCTCCTTCGGCTCGCTCTTAGGCACAACCGAAGCATACTCATTGAGTTTGCTCTGCAAGGTGCTACTTCTCTTGAGCTTCTTCACAGATGTTTCTTCCTGATGTTCGCAAGCTTTTCGTTCCTGCATCTCGTTGGCCTTGCCAACGGACGAATCGCCAATACATACGTCAAGTTTTTTGAGACCCTTTCTAGGCTCCTCGTAAGACTTGGATTTGCTAATCGCATACGGCGTCTCGGTGGTAAGATCGAGCTGCTTCGAGCGCCTAGTAGAGCACTTGACTGGGCGTTTATTAAAAGTAGATGCAGTTGGAGGCGAGGATTGCTGTTGCTCGAGTGCAGGGTTTTTACGCAACGCTCGTTCCAGGATGGCAATTGCCTCCTGCACATCCATACGCAACGCACACCTACTCTCTTGTCTTTTCTCTACTAGGCCGCTGCGCAGAAAGTAGGACAGGAAGTTCAGCACTGACTCAATCAGATTAGCCTTTTCAGGCTCACCAGCTATCACCGTGTGGGCCATCCTTGCTGGAGTTCCTAAAGCTCCATACAGATCGTTTAGTTGCGCCCATAGAGGATTGCAGAGGTATTGCTGACCGAGAGCTTCCATCTGAAAATGTCAATTAGAATATGTGAAATGCAAGCATATATTCAGTTTTTGTGGAAATTCTTTCACAAGCAACTAGTCATGTAAAATTAACAATGTTTCAGCATTTAAACTTATCTTTTAAAAGAAAATATTGCTTGGTATATTATACATACTAAAGATACTTTTTCATTGTCTTAACCTTATATTATAAGATTATTCTAAAAATATATTGTTGAATATGCGAAAAGTTTGCCCTTGCTAAAAATCCGTAATTTCGTAAAAATTGTAAACAAACAGTTAATTTTTTCCAAAGCAGAAGTATTGTAAATAACAACAGATGGTATATAATTATCTTTTTGTATTTTTTATGTTTTATAAATGTCTTAAAAATAGTTTAAAAATAATAAGATTAATCTCATTTGCGCGATTAGACAAATAAAATTTACGTAATTGAATTACGATACGTTATACTTTCTCGCTATTCGTAACTACGTAATCTATATGATCGATAGCATTGCTTGCACAGAGAAGTAAACAGCACACGCTTATCTAGAAAGCTCGCAACTAGTTTTGCGTGACTCACAGCAATAGTGTCATCAACGCGATGATAATCGCACTACAAAAGCGTAGTTGTATTGTCGTGCTGCATTAAGAATTTATGCAACTTCCGTCGAATGTTGTTGTTACTTAGAGAACATTTATTGTTCGTAAATAAAATTTACGTTAGCGAAAATGAAATAAAATGTTCTTTGTTGGAGTTTTTTCTCATTCATTCATCTTTGTTATAGCCTGACGATGAAGTTTAAAAGATCTAAACGTCGTATTATTTAAAGAAATAAACAAGTGAGTTTATTTACTGTATGACTTAATGGACGTAAATTTTACTGTCAATTTACATTATTCGTAACATATTTTGTATATCTTCAAATTGTGCATTATAATGTCCAGATTTTACGTAATAAAAATCAAATTACCATCTGCCTATTTTGTTGCGAAGGCGCCGTGTAAACCCAACCCAAGTGATGCGTAAGAACAGCTGTGACGATAGTACTGATAAAACTGAAACATGGATTCAACGTTAAAATTTCAACATCACATTTTGCACTTTAGAATCTTTAGATTCACTCGGCATAAATAAACAAACCTGAAATTGCCTTATTTTTAATATAGATTGAATAGTAAAACTACAATTTCTAAATATCTATTCAATTCAAATTAAAAAAACCATGGTGTGAACACGAAAATATCTATGGAAATCTTAAATTGTATTTTCAAGTTAATTAATACAAAATGTTATAAACATTATTTATCATTCAATTACAAGAATAAATTTTAAAGTAACTTAAATCGTTGACACATTGAGAAAGCAATAATTTACATTTACAAGCAATTGGAAATTCATTTTATTATTCTTTAAAATTAAAGTGAAACATATCCAATCCCAT
>JAWWEM010000010.1:26076249-26110737 GCA_035582935.1 Ormyrus thymus
GGGGGGATTCCCATGGCTAGACCGATCTGGGCTCAGCTCACCTGTCTAAGGGCCTGTCGGCGCACTTGTCCTGGGCTGGTGGCTTGGCGGCGGCGGGCTTGGACGACCAGAGCTTCGCGATCAGCGACATCCTCTCGGCTGCGGCATCGCACGCCCGAGCTCTAGTGCTGCTGCGCGCGAGCGAGCGCTCCTCGGCCAACTGTAAATAAAGTCACGTGCGGCCGAGTCATATGATCGCCAGCGAGAGACGGAGAAAGAGAGAAGAGAGAAAGAGAGAGAGAAACGAGCCTGCCCGCCAGCCAGCCCCTCCCTCCCACGCCGGCGGAGGTGGTGATGGTGGAGGGGGAACACCGACACCGCGTCGAGCGCGAGATATTTTTCTAAGAGGAAAAACGCCGAGAGTTTTTGCGGAGGGAGAGACGCGCGTGCGAGCGCGCTGCCGATGCACGGGAAACTGCGGCGCTGCGACGTCGCGCCGTGTGGCCCGCTGGATTTTGAGAGGAGAGAGAGCTGCACTGAGAGCAGCTCGCCTTCGCCAGCGGCGAACGCGACCGCTTACCTACTCCGCGAGCGGCGACAACGGCGACGTCTTGTCTTTCTCTTCGTGCGAGTGTGTGAGTGAGGAGGAGCGAGAGCGCGAGGGAGGGGAACGGTGGGGCTGCCGCCGGGAGATGGCGACATCTCCCGCGGGGAGATGTAGGGAGCTGAGTTATCGATTGGTTTGGGTCTCCGCTGAGATCGAGCTTTTGTGGGGAGTTTTGAAAAAAGGTTTTGTATATGTTGTCGTTTTTTCAGATTCTTTTAAATTTTTTTTTTATGGGTTTTTCAAACGTAAAGGTTAATATTTTCTTAAATGAATTATCGACCACAATTGTAAAATGTAAGCTATTCAAAAGCTTACATTTTACATATAATATTAATTGTGAACTATATTTTAAGTAATACCTGTTGAATGCTTTTAAATTTGCAATGTGTGGCTTCTAAATTTTTGATTATACACTGTTTGCTACGTAATTTATTCTCCATTAAACACGTTTTGCAAACACAGCTTTCTCCTGCTGTAAGTTGGAAATTTTTTTGTGTACATTAACAGGTGCTAACGAGGTTTAGATTGAAATTTTGGTTAATTACCATAAGATAAGCAGACGCATTAAATAAGAAGTTAAAACACGTTTATTCACAGCAATTGATCCCGCAGAATTTGCCTTTCGAGATGATCAGAAGAGGTGTAACCAAAATTTTCCATAAAGGAAAAATTCTCATAAATCACTCGATACATTCCTTTCGCTAATTTTCTTTTTTAAGACTTTTCAAGTAAACGAATAAAAGACCATATTTACCTTTCTTACTGAATTAACAGAACAAGATTTATCGACCGTCGTCGTTATAACATCTCACTCGTCGTTGAATTCGTGCACCGAGGAAAACGAGCCAAAAAAAAACTCAGCCAATTATTCAAAATAAATAATCTGTATTTCAAACCCCTCCCCCCCCCCTTCCACATCACACGCAAGAAACAAGTTCACGAGTCGACCTCCTTGCAGATCTGCGGCAGCCTGTCGGCCCTCATGTACATCTTGCCGCCGAGATGTATGCGCCTGCCGAGGCTGACGTCCGACCTCGCGCGCTCGTCGTCCTCGTCGTACTCCTGCGTCCTCTGGAAGGCCTTGTGCACGAAGCTCTTGCTCGCGGGCGACAGGTACGAGGGGAACTCGATCTCGAAGCCGATCAGCAGGTCGCCCCGACGCTCCGGGTTGGAGAGCGCGGGCAGACCCTCGCCGGGGACCACCTTCACGTAGCCGGGCCTGGAAGAAGTGCGGGGGTGGTTTAGTGACGGGGGAGGGCCCGTGGGTTCGTCGAGATGTGGAAGTGGAAAATGGTTTCGAGGCTGAATTTATTTGAAGCTTCGATCGTTTTTGGGTGATTTATCGAGTGGAAGTATGGCTTTGCCGCGTTATACTCGTCTCGTTTCACTCGTTCGCCGCGTAGTTTGACATTGTTATTGGATCGTCGATCGCAGCAATATTTCAAGTTTCTTTTGTAAATTGATCGTTGATCCTTAAACGTTTCTCTACAAAAAGCTGCTTCTATCTTCAGTCGTAAGTTAATTAACGTGTCAAGTTAACGTAACTCAATACGAATCTGTAAGATTGTAATTTCTAAAGACGTCAAAAATAAAAGCGAGACAATTCCCGAATTCGCAGAGCGCCACGTTCGAGAGCACCCGGCGGCAAAGCGCCATTCCTTTCACCTCGAGAACCCAGTCGAAATTGCGCCTCAGAGGCCGGGGGGCACTGCGAAGAAGCATTGACACTCACGAGATGATTGACGTTATCGGGACGCGGAGTATCCGCTCGTCGACGGTGTGCACCGTGATAATGGTCCCGGTGAGAGCGTCGCTCAGGAATAGCTTCCACGTCATCCTCAGATCCTTGCCCTCCCTTTTGAACGTGTCGTGCGGCTTGTCCTCCGTCACGAATATTATGTCGGCTGCGAATATTTCAATGTTTCCGGGGCTTTTGAGCGGACGTTTTATTTTTGTGGATCTTTTTTCGGGGGGGGGGGGGGGTTTTTTTTTGTTTTTGCGCGTCGGGGAAAAAGCCTTGCTAGTTTACTGTTGAGAGGGTAATTGCTGTTGGGAATGCTATACTTACTCGCGGAAATTGAACCTTTTTTTTTGAAAAGGTAATAAAACTCTTTTATAACTAGAACAGGTAGATTTTGATTCGAGAATATTTTTGGGACAGAAATAATTTTGTTGTCAAAAGATTCTTTTTCTAAAGCTTGAAGGTAAAAGAGAAACGGCATTGTAATATCGATTACAAGTAGATTGTCGCGAGAGTTGCATGTTTAAAGAAAGTATTGCTTATCAGTTACATCGTGGCGTTAATTAATTGCACAGTTACTTGTATCTAAAAATAATGTCATTTAATCAACTCGCGTTACCTTGGCTAATTTAATAAAATTAGTTAACTTTCTCAAAACACTAATTCACGTACCCTCGAGCACTACAACTATTTAAACAAGAAGCAATTACATCCTAATCTCCAATAAATCTAACTTCCTTCCAGCCTCGGTCCTCCGTTCAGCCCCCAAAATCGCCAATGAAAAATTGCGAGCCTCGAAAGCGGAAAAATGCCTCGGCGGGGGGAGTCCCGTCGGACGGGAGCGCGATTCAATAAAGAACAAAAGCCCGCGTCCGCGGACTCGCGCGTAAGGAAATAAGCGAAGAGTCTCACCGGGAATCTTGGTCGGTCCTTGATCGCCCGCCTCGGGGAAGACGATCCTCGTTCCCGCGGGCGTTCCCGGCCTGATCGGCACCGAGAGGATCTTCTCCTCCGTCTCCCTGTCGCCGTCGCCTCCCACGAGGACGAGCCGCTGGATCTTCATTTTCTTCACCCCGCCGTGGAAGACCTGCGCGCGCAAGAGCCTTCAATTATTTATTGCCCTCCCCTCGGCTTCGGCGGCCCCTCGCGGATGCTTATCTCGGGCTCCTCTGTTTTCGCGATCTCTTTTCTTGTCCTCGCGGAGACTGAGAGCGAGAGCGGCTTCGAGAGGTGTGTGTGTGTGTGTGTGTGTGTGTGCTTTGCTTGCGTTACACTCGGCTGTTTCTCGAGGGCGGCTTCAGTTTAGCGGGGGCTTTTCAATATACCGGCTGCATTCTCGTAAGAATCTCTTCTCGATCGTTTCCTTTGTGGGCTGTCGGCCAATGGCTTTAAAAACGCTTCTTTTCAGCGAGTCGAGCTGACGCAAGTTCTTTTTACAAGGCGCGCTAAAAAATTTCGTTCCTATATACACTCGCGCGCTTAAACACCGTAAATAAACTGGGTAATTTCCAGGGAAGAAGCTCGAATCCGCCCGCGATTCACTTAAACAGGAAATTAATTTAAAGTTTCGTTATTAATCGGCCGCTCGTAAAAGTTGGGCCCCCGAGAAGAGAGGCGTTAAAAAAAAAAAGAAGTCGCCGGGCGCGCGAGCTTGCGCTTACAATATACACGCCGAAAGAAAGCGGAGGTATCCTCTCTTTTTTCCTTTTTTTTTTTTTTAAGAAAGTCTCATAATACTTGCCTCGTTCAAAGTTAATGGAAGCGCCTTTATTACGGGCTCGTCCTTTTTCCTCTTCCCCTTGGTCTCCGGGCACTCCTCCAGCGGCAGCGGGCTTCCGTGGTGATCCAGGAGATCGCCGTAAGGGTTCTCGGTGCCGAAGAATTCCCTGTGTATCGGCGCCGATGGGGGGGGGGGCGGGGGGGGGGCGAGAAAATCCGAGGCGATTAGTTTTGGCTTTGCAGTCTGCGAGAGCGTCGTGAGCGAAATAGCCGGGGAGAGCGTCGAGGGCTGCTTCTTTTTCTTATCTCATTTTGCGATGCGCGCGGAGCGTTTTTCCTTCTCGTTCGCGCTTTAAAGCCGGGCCGCGACGTTGCTCGGTTCTATCGAGTGTTATGACGCGTAATAAAGGCTTTTATTGGCCTTCAAATGAAGTAGTTTTTAGAATTGAGAAGCTATTGAGATCGAGCAGAATAGTGAGGCAGTCGTGTTTCGACGTGAAAGCTAAAAATACGCTGCCTCGCAAAAGTTAAAGCGGAAAGTCGGTTCATTCGCAAGACGCAGAGTGAAGTCAGAGCGAGATCTCGAGGCGGCGACAAAAAATATGCAAATATCCGTATTCAGAAAAACGTTCCGCGCTCGCCTCACGGTCAAACTCCCACAAAAGCAATCCCCCGACTCCCGCCGGCTCGTTCGCCGAATCCTCTCTCTCTCTCTCTCTCCCACGGAATGCCGCACCTGTAGGTCTGCAGCGGGTTCCCGTGAAAGGCGTAGGGCCCGACGCAGCCGTCGGGGCCGCGCAGGTGGCTCTTCAGGCCCCGCTCGCCGTACTGGTCGAAGACGGCGCGGCGCAGCGGGTCGCGCAGCACCTCGTACGCCTCGGCGACGACGGCGAACGCGTTCGCCTGGGAGTCATCGTCCAGCGGGTAGAGCTCCTGAGCCGCGGCGAGCCGCTCCGGGTGCAGACGGAGCGCCAGCCGGCGGAAGCTGCAACGGGAGGAGAGAGGCGGGAGTTAGCGGGATTTGTATGTAGATTTGTTTTCTTTTTTTTTTGGCTGTCGATCGTTTGTTTCGCTAAGGTGGGTGGCTGCTGGAAATGAGGAAATGTTAATCTTTTGTATCTCTTATAGTAGGTTTTTAGATGTTTTTTTTTTTTTTTTTTTTTTTTTGATGAAAAAAAATTATTATTGGGCATTAAATTTTTTTCTTAAATTATACGAGCAATAAAAGTTCTGATGAATCTGTTATTCTCATAGAAATTAAGAGTTAAGCAGGCGGCACGTTACGCAGAGCGAACGAGTTGTCGCATTATGCTTTATCGCATCGATATTCTTTTAATTGCAAAATAAACAACTCGTTCCCTCGGCTTTACCTGAGCGCTTCATCGGCACACCGGATTGATAAACAAGTGCGCGCGTACAGATAACGCTGGATGTTCTTCTTAATGCGAGGCTGATGAATAGGACGAGCAAAAAATTACTCATTATGCTTGCGCGCAATGTCAGCTATTCTAAAAACAACCTGAATGTCAAGTCCGTAGCTTGGCGACTCTTCCGCGGCGCGACTGAAGATAAAAATGTCTTAAATCTTTGCTCAGCCGCTCAAATCTAAGTAATACAAATTTGGTAATCGAAATACATAAAAAGCACGCCGCGATCATTTTTAAAATCACAACCGTCAGCAAACTATTCCCCGCGTCAAAGAAGCACACAGCGGAGGCTAAAAAATCTGCCTGAAAAGAGTCCCGCCTCCAGGCCCCCGCGCCGAAACAAACGTCACGACGCGCGATCACACACTCATCACCCGCGGAGCCCCGATCGACGCAGCATCGATAAGCCCGCGTCGCAGCTGCCTCCCCTTACGTAACGCGCACAAACCGGCCACCAAAAGCCCAGCCAGCAGCTCGCGCACTCGGCGCGTTCGAACCTGAGGATGAGGTGCGCGACGAGCAGCACGACGAGGGCGAAGAGCAGCGCGAGGCTCGGCCGGAAGACGTCATGGCATTCCATCATCCTCTCCCGGGGAGTCACTCTCTCGCGCGCCGCGAGTTCAAACAGAGAGGAGATAAAGGCGAGCGCGGCCGGCGCCGCGAGCGCCTTGTATACTTTGGTTTAATTAATCGACGCGGCTGCGCGCGAACCTCGGTTATCGGGAGCCGCCGAAGCGCGGGAGATTTCGAATTCGTTCTGCGGTCGCGGGCGGAGGTCGAGGCTACAGCGGCGTCATTGCGCATCGCAGTGTTTGAAGAGATTTTTGGTGGAGTCGTCGTCGCGACGGTGCTTTGGTTTTAGTGCGTGGGGACAAGTGATGTTGATGTAAGAATATGTATTTTTGCAGGACAATGTAATTATTACGTTGTGAAAAAAAGGTTTAGGATATGTAGTAGGCTACTAAAGTGTTCGCACGCCATTAGAATATTCGATTCTAAATATTTAATGTAAATAACCTTAGCCAAAGCCACACAATTATTTATCGAGGACTAATGACTATTATTTTTTTTATTTTTTAACCTCTTTTTTTAAAATCAACATCGAACATTCCTTCATAACATGTCGTAGTAGTAAAGTAAATAAATACTTTACCACTAATCAATTATAAGTAAAGGAAAGAAATAATAATTATACTCGCAAGCAAATCAATAAACATCGACACTAAGTCTGCACGGGTTCGCAGCCGACGCAATTTCCCGAACGAACGCTTCCACCTAAACTTCCCAAACATTACCAAACAAGCGCGAATATCCTTACGCCTTTCGTATCTCCTCGCCATTGCAGTCACGATCCAATCCGAGCGCAGCGTAGTAGTCGACACCGACGAGCTCGACGCAGTCGCTGCCGCCGTCCTCCATGTCGCCGAGCCTCGGATCTTTAAATCCCCTCTCAATAATCGCCTTTCCCGGAACTCCGTCCGGCGCTCGAGGCGATCGTCGCTTGTCCGCCGGGGCGATTGTTTTCCCTCCGCCTCTGGCTGGCTGGTGCGCTCTGTTGGAGGCCGAGAGGCGAGACGTCCGCGAGAGAGTCGGCGCTGCTTCTTGACAACGGCGCCGGGCCGATTGTCGCATTTTTTCAACAAGGCGAGATCGCCGCGCGCAACAACAGTCCATTTAATAATGAAACGACGGGCGCGCGCTCGCGCTCTCGTCTTTTCCGGCTCGCTCTGAGGACTCGCGCAGGCCGAGGCGACTCTCGAGGAGGAGGAGAAATAGATCGTTTTCCCGGTTCATTGTTGGGAGGATAAGTGGTTTTTTTCGGCGATGGAGAAGCACAAGGTTCTCGTGAGTTTCGTGGAGAAAGGTATGGGTTATATACTTTTTTTTTTTTTTTTTTTTTTCAAATCGTTCTTTTTTTCAACGATACATTTTTAGCGCTGTTTTTAAATGTTAAGCGAGCTTCTTTTGCAATTTTTTCTTAAAGTCAATTTATTAGATGTAAATTTTAAACAATAGAAACTTTTTTTTAGATATCAGCACGTCAATGTTATATTATCAGTTAAATTCTAACATTGACATTAGAAATTGTAAGAAGAAATATACTATAAGAAATATTATTTTTACGTTTTAATAGATTTTTAAATCCAAATCACAGGATTATATTTTTTAAAAATAATAAAAAATTCTAATGTAAAATTTGCACATATACAGATTGCTAGGCAAAGCTTGTGCAAGCAGAATTAATGCCCCTGAAAAGTAACGCAAAAATTTCTTCATTTGATTATAAAATCCTAATACATAAAAATTTCAAGAAAAGTTATCATTGTTAATAGTTTCGTCTTAACATCTTCGTGCTCAACATTTGTTTTATGAATGTTAAACGCGATAAACAAATTAAAAAACTTATCCCATAAATTGATTTTCTTAAACAAATTGAACTTTTTAAACAATTCCCAGAAAGTCTTCAAAAGCACCTTGACAATTAAAAAATTCCGCCGAAAACACCGCCAATAAGCCCAATTCCCAACTATCTTCCATCCTTCCAGCGCCGTCCAACCGCGGGGAATCCCCGCCGCGCAGTCGGCTGCTCGCCCTAACAGCGGACGGCAAGCGGTTGCTGCGCCTGCAAACCGAGCAGGCCTCGCAGCTCGACAAGAAGTGCCAGCTGATCGGCGTCCTCACGGAGAAGAGCAGCAACCTCTCCTCGGTCCGGAGGAGCGGCGAGTCCGCCACCCGGCGTCCGATTCGCATCGAGCCGAGGGCCGTCGACGCGTCGGGAGGCGCCGTGCTGGAGCTGCGCCTGGGGGACGAGAACGCGATTGGCAAGCCTGCCGGGACGACTGGCGGGAGCTCGGTCAAGCAGAGAATCCCGAGGCCGGCGAACGCGTTCATGCTGTTCGCGAACGAGTGGCGGAAGAAGCTCGCCGTGGAGAATCCCAGAGAGTCCAATAAGGACATTAGCGTTAGGCTAGTACATTTTTGTTTTTTTTTTTGTTTGTTTCCTTTGCCTCTCCGTCTGCGAGAGGGAGACTCTTTGCGGAACGAAGCTTCGCGATCCGCTCGAAGCGAATTTCGAACGAGAGAACGAAGGCGTCACGACGGCCACGAGAATAAAGCAAGCTTGATGTTTTGTTTAATTTAGACTCGGAGTCCTGTGGAAGACCATGTCGAAAGACGTTAAAGAGAAGTACTTTGCGCTCGCACGCGAAGTCGACGCCGAGCACAAGAGAAAATATCCAGGTTCGTGTCAAAGTTAAACTAAAAATTTAACGTTCTCGTCGCTCGAACGGAGCGGATCTTAATCGGCCGCGGCGCTCGTCGGCTGCGCAGGACGGATTAAAAGTGAGAAGTCGAATTTTTTTTCATTTTCGTTAACGGCGATACGCGCAATCTTTGCGTTACTTTTGCGACGCGGAATGTTTAGCTTTACATTTTGCACGTAATTAAGCGAACCCTTAAACTTGGTAACTCTTTCGGCGGTAGTTAATTAAAATTCAAATGTTTCTGATTGTTATTCAGACCTGCGGGGTAACAATGAGAGAGAAAAAAAAATTCTGAAATTCATACGCACGCCAAGTGCTCTTGAAAACACAAGCCCCCTTTGTAGCGGCAGTATTGTCTATCGAAAGAGAAAAAAAAAAAAAAAAAGAAACAAGTCAACGAGCTCTAAAGCAGCCCTTTTATTTCCCTTTTCTCAAAATTAAGCTTCAAGAGCACAATGAAAGCCCGATGCTAAATCACGCAGCGCGCGAGACCCCTTTATTGTTTATATCCGAGAACTGCAGCCAAAAGAAGAAAAATTGCAACAAAACGACGACACCACCCCCCCCCCTCGCCTCTCTCGCCAATTCTCCCCGCGTCGATCGAGCCCTCCGACACCTGAAAACAGGCCTGAATCCTCTCCCGACCCTCGACGAAAAGCTTAGAAAATCAGGCGCGCGATCGATAAGCCGGGGGAGCTCGTGCGTCAGAGAGAGAAAGGGAGAGAGAGCAGCCTAAGGATGAGCGTCGCTCCGCGGCGCGGCGGGGCCCTCCCTCGCCTCGCTCGCGAGAGGATTAAGCCGTAACAAAGTCAAGGAGAAATTAGATAACGATTTTCGCCCGGCGGCAGCGGCGGCGTCGGCGGTGGCTGGTCTTTTCCGGCGCTCTCGCTCTATCTCTCTCTCTCTCTCTCCGTCGCGCAGACACACGTATACGCGCCGATGCACGCGGCCAAAATCAATACCACGGCTGCTGCCTGCCGCCAGACACGCGCCGCCGGGTGACCGGCGCGAGAAAGTCGATGCGCGGGGGATGAAAGGCGCGACGACTACTGCCGCTGCGTGTGCGCGCCCGGCTTTTGAACTGTTGCGTTGCTGCCGCCGCTGCTGCTGCTGCTGCAGCACCCCCGCCCGCCCGATGACGGCCAGCTTTGTCGTTGCTTTTGTGCGCCCGCGGGATGACCATTATTTGGGATTACGCCCTGTTTTTTTTTTTTTCGACTTCTCCCCCCCCCCACCCCTTTTCGGCTGCGGGAAGATGCTTCCGGGGGAAATATTGTTTTCGCGCTGCGCTGATTGAGATTGCCCGGGGTGATTTTAAAATTGGGAATGATAGGCTTTTTTTTTTTAACTTTCCGTAGGGATGAAAATTATTTGTTTACCGTTACGATTTCATTCATTCAGCTTTACGCTGATTCCTCGCTGCATCCCTCCTTAAATTCGACCGATCCAATAAAATCCCACCCCATTACCGAGCCCGGCAGAAAAGAAAAAAAATCTGCCCAACCAGTCGAAAAAAAAGCATCGAATCCGTCAAAATCAAAAATTCAAATCCCGCTTCCGGGTCTCGCGAAAAAGGATACACAACTGCCCGGCGGCCGGTTCGCTCCCCCACCCCTCCCCCTACGATCGAATCGATGCGATCGCGCGCGCGCGCGCCTCTCATGTAGGATGCCGCGATTAGACGGCGGCCGAGGCGACGGCGGCGGCTGCTGCTGCTGCTGCTGCTCGCGGAGAGAAGTGTAATCGGCCAATCGGCGGGTATCAATTGCCGGCGCGCGAGAGCCGCCGATTAAATTGCCGCGAAAGCTCGACGCCCACCGCGAGCGCGGGGGAGCGAGCCGCTCGGCGCGGCGGCTGGGGTACGTTGTACGACGTCGCGCGGGGACGAGGCTGCTGCGCCTGTCGTCGGGTGGCAAAAGTTTTCGTTCCCGGTCGCGCGTCGCTGGAAACGACAATCTGACGGGAGGAGGGGGATAATTATTGAAATTCTTCGGCAAATGTTATTAATATGCAGAGGTTTTGACGAACGTTAAGAGAGTGGAGTTTTATTTTTAGCCGAGTCGAGGTATATTGCGCCGGGCAAAAAAATGTAGGTCTCTCGCTGGAAATTTGAATTTTTTTACGTATTCAGCGAGACCGCGGGGACTAAAAATAGTCCAATCCGCAAGTACACCGGGGCTCATTTTCCCCGCAGAAACGGTGTCGTTTGTTTTAAACCGCCCGGCCGCGTCGAGCGGCGGAGTCGCCGCGCTTTTCACCTGAAAATCTCAAGAATCTCAAGAAAAATGTAAAAATCCTTACGTAACCCAACGCGCGCCTTTCTCCAGCCGGCGTCGCATCGACCACCGCGCAATTCTCCCTCTCTTAATGAGCGAAGCCATTGCAGTACGCACTAACATAATACGAAACCCAAACGCAGATCGATTGCCGCGCGAGGCGAAACGAGAAAGGCTCCCCCCCTCCGCCCTCCCCGCGGAATGAAATTAGCCCGGATCTTGAACTTTTCAGCAGGCGGATATTCCCCTCGGAAAATCCTCCGCCGCCTCCTCCTCCTCCTCGGCGGGAAGAATTGACCGGCGCACCCTCGAGAGGACTGCCGCGGCGGCGGCGGCGGCGGCGACTCGTTACGCGCGACCGAGGGAATTAAGATAAATAGGTTTGCGCGCGAATCGATATAGGCAGACGCCGAGCGGCGCGCGGGCTTGATTCGCTTCGAGAGGGAGAGAGAGAGACGCGCTCGAATGTTGTCGTGCGCTTGTTAGGCCGCTGATACTGTTTTTTTTTTTTTTTTTTTCTTTCTTTTCTGCTTTTCAAAGGGGTCCTGATTGGAGAGGAGTTTTTTCGAAAATGGATATGCGCGTCGCTTTTTTTGGTTTGTTTGCGGAACGCTCGCTGGAAAGTTTTTATTGGAAAAGTTTACATCGGGTTAAGGCCCGTTCGACGCTGCGAAATTTTTTCAAAAAGTATAGAAGCTGGTCAGGGTTTGGGGGGGGGGAGTATTGCGAATTCATCGCGAATCGATGAAATTTAAAAGTGAAAATTCTCGTCAAAAACGAGGAAAAGGATAAGTTTTCACCTAAGCATAATATAAATCTTACTTGAATTTCAAAGCTAAACAAATTTACGTCGCGCCGCCGTCGGGCGATCTAATTTATTCCCATATCACATTCCTCGTTACCCGCGTCCCAGCTTCCTCGTTCGCATAAATTTTTCCCTCCGCGCGCCGCGCGCCCCCTAAAAATTGCGAAGCCGCGAAATAAGCAGCGCCCCCACACCCCCCGCGAGTCCTCGGCGAAATTGCCAATAAAAGCGGCGGCGATGCGCTGCCTCCCCGCGCGGCCGACGTGCACGCAGACGCCGGCGGGAGAATTCGAAATTCCGCGGAGCTGCGCGCGATCCGGCAAGTGACCCGAAAAACTTTCGATCGCCGGCGGCGGCGGCGGCGGCGGCCCATCCTTCTTACGTCCGCAGACTCGCTCGGCTCACGTGACGTCAGGTCAACACCCACGCGCCTCTTTCTCCCCCTCCCCCCGGCGGGCGCGCGCGCGCGCGGGGCGGGAGGGGAGAAGATCAATCTGCATGTCCTCGGCGCGGCGCTGCGCGGTAAAAAGCTGGAAAAAAAAGGGGGTGGGGACGGCCGGAGGACGACGTGGGAAATATCGAGCGACGACGCCGACGGAGGAGGAGGCGGCGGAGGAAGGAAGCCAGAGGCGACGGCCCCAAAAAGCGCTGCCTTGGAGCTTCAAATTGAAACGGAGAAGCCGATGCGATGTGGCGTGTATATTGGACGGCGGACGGGCGCGCTTCCCTCTCGTGCTTCTGAACCCTTCTTTTTTATTTTCTCGTTCGCTTCCTTTTTTTTTCTTTCTTTCTTTTTTGTTTCTGTTGTTTTTTTGATGCTTCGGGCCCTTTTGTGTTTCGGGATGTGAATGCGGCAATCGAGCCGCCGAGATAGCTTTTATGAGCACGCGTTCAACGGTAAATGCGAGCCTCTCCTTATTTTGCGCTGCTTTGAGTATTTGGAGCGAGTGTAACATTTTGCGTTTCAAGTTTTTTAATTACAATTACAATTACAAAAGTAACAGTGTACAGGTTGTGAAATAGTCATTTTTTATTGTTGCTTTTCTTCTATTTAGTTGTCAATATGAATGTATTGTTCCATAGTAAGATAATTAAAAACTCGTTAAATTTTTAAAGCTACTTATTCATACTTCCGCGCGTCACAATTTTGAAAAAAAAAAATTGTTTTCGAACAAAATTTTTATCGAAGAAAAATTACCAACTCGTTTCCTCTGCAGCTCCAACCCAAAACAGCGAACTTCCTCCAGCAGCCCAGCAATTTCCCCGTCCGTTCCCCACCCCGCTACGCAGAAAAGCGCAAAAACAATCTCCAGCGAAGGAACGCTCCCTCGGAAGTGCCTCGATCCGTCAATAGTCCAGCGGCTCCGAGAGAGCGCCGTCCGCAAATCCGTCGCGCCAAGAAGCTCCGGGGGCGCTAGCAATAAAGCGTCGTCGTCGTCGTCGCGACGTTTCGCGCAATCCGGCAGGTTCACTGACATCATCGCGCCGGCGGATATTCGGCGAAGGGCAGCTCTCCCTCTCTCCCCGCGTCTCCCCCCCTCGCCGCGCGGGGCGGAAAGAAGAGCGGAGAGCCGAAGATGAGGGACGACGAGGTGCGAGGGTTGAACGCGCTTTCAGGACGTAAGGAGGGTCGCGGGGTTAGGGAACTCGAGCTGCCTCGATTTCGCCTGCGCCGCGTGAGAGGGCGAGAGGGGGCTCTTTTCCACCGAGCGCCGGATTGCCTTCGAAAGGGTTCCGACGTTCAAAGTTCTCTCTTCTCACCCGGGGATGCTGGAGGATTTGTGTTGAGGAAGATTCGCAGGTGGGGGGGATGTTGGTGATTATTGCTTTGGGGTCGGGGAGGGATTGGATCGGGAAGTTATTGTTGAGGGACGGTGGAGTTTCGATTGTTTTGTAAAGAAGAATGAAAAGAATGAAGAATGAATTATTTGAGTAAGAGTGAAAATTTCGATTTGCCGAAATTTTTATTGGCAGTCGATTCAAGCACAATGTACACAAGATAAAAATATAAAGTCTCACCTTTAGCGGCGCTTCAATTCAATTAAGACGTTGACCTATAAAATGAAAAAGTCAATGTTTTAACAATATCGCATCGATAATCAATGAGAATAAAAAATCTCCCAGCCTCTCTCCCGCTAATGAATTTTCAATCAATCAACTTTAACGAACCACCTCGGAACAATGCCTGAAACAAGAAAACGCGGATAAAACCGCAATCGATTAGCACTCTTGGGCAATTTTCCTCCGTCTCCAAGAAACAAGCTCTCTCGTTCACCCTCCTTCCTGCAAACAAACCAATCCCTAATCACACACCTCCATCTCCGGCAGCGGCGGCGGCCGCAGAGCGCGACAGAGAGAGGGAGAGAGAGAGAGAGAGATAAAACCCCTCTCCGGGTAACCGAATTGTCCATTTATCGCCTCTCTCTCCGCGGGCTTCGATCGATAAAAACGGATGCGCTGACCACCGGTGAAAAAAAAAATCGAATCGCGCATCCCCGGCTGCT
Organism: Ormyrus thymus; assembly: GCA_035582935.1. Lineage (NCBI taxonomy): Eukaryota > Metazoa > Arthropoda > Insecta > Hymenoptera > Ormyridae > Ormyrus > Ormyrus thymus. The sequence continues at coordinate 26,090,571 of JAWWEM010000010.1, forward strand.
GCCTGCTGCTGCTGCTGCTGCTGCCGCTGCTGTGCTCGTCGGCTGGCTGTGAGTGACGCCGGAGGAGGGAGGGAGGTATTGATTGCAGCGCGCAGCCGAGCTGAGTAGTGCAGCTCGCTGCTGCTGCTGCTGCTGCTGCTGGCGGGGAGACGACACGGCGGCTCACATCGATGCCTCCAGCGCGCAGCTACGAGGAGCGCTGGCGAGAGAGAGAGAGAGGAGGGACGTGCCGCTCGTTCGATGAGGGAGAGAAGCAGACTAACCTGCAAGCTACTCCTTCCTCCCGCGATCCGCATGGGGCGCCGAGTGCGTGTACTGATCGCTACGTGCGCTGCTCCCTCGCGCGGGGCGCGCTGCTCTGCTTTCTTTGAGTCGAGAGGCCCGAGGCCGAGTGCGACTCTCGATTATCGTCATGGAATTTTCGAGGATTTCGACCCTTTTTTTCCACTTCTCTCTTTTTTTTTTTTTTTTAATCGGTTTTCTGATTTGAATGACTTTCTTTTCTTTTTCACGAAAAATGTTTGTGCATTTGTAAATCAGTGTTTGAGAAAAATTGCGAATGTTGAACATTTACCGGAATCGGTCAATTTCAAAGATTATTACCAATTGCAAAAATGCTACTTTTTGTAAACAGAAGAATGAAAAATTGAATTTTTCTAAAAGAAAAATTGAAAATATCGACGATACAAGTCGGAAAAAAACAGTATCCCTCGCCGGACGATCGCAGTATTGCGAAAACAGTCTCCCGGCCTTGCAACCTGTTAAAAAAAAAAAAAAAAAAAAACAACAACAACAGCTCGCGGCGGTGAAATTGCGCAACGCAATTCGGCCGAATCGATGACGAGCGTCGGCAGTTTCCCGCTGGCAACATCCGCAGCTGGCGCAACCGCTGAAAAAAGCAAACGGCAAGAAGGCAGCAGCAGCCACGGCAGGCCGGGCACTTAGCTCGGCTTGTCCGAGCCCCGTTTCGCCCGCTCCCCCTCTCTCCCTCCTCCGTCCGTCCGTTCCGCGGCGCGTCGCTGACTTGCGCGCGGCTCGGCTGCAGCCTCGGCCGCGCGCTCCAGTCGCCGCTCAGTGAGTCCAGAGCCATGCGCGCCGCCGAGTGTCCCTTCCGCGCGAGGAGGCGGCCGCAGCGCAGGAGCAAGCGCTTCTGCACCTAAGGGAGAACGACGCACGTGCGTTCCAGCCCCGAGTCGGCTTCCCCGAGCCCGAGGAGAGGCGCGCGCGCGGCAAACATGGACTGCTGCAACTACGCGCAGAGGCCCTACGCCGGGCATCCCTTCTACCAGCAGCAGATCCACCTGCACCAGCAGCAGCAGCAGCAGCACCACCAGCAGCAGCAGCAGCAGCAGCATCATCATCATCATCTGCACTTCCAGGCGCAGCAGCAGCAGCAGCAGCAGCAGCAGCAACACCAGCAGCAGCAGCAGCACCTACAGCAGCAGCAGCAGCAGTTCTGCTACGCCGAGGCGAACGCCTACGCGGCTCAGTACTCCCCGATCGAAGCCTACGCAGCCGGCAGCGCGTGCAGGCTGCCACCTGCCTACCCCAGCGGTACGTCAAAACATCCTGCCCACCTTTTTCGAGACGCATTTTGCACGCGAGAGAGGAGGGAGAGAGACGGCTGACTATACCCTACCCTTTCTACTGATTTCATTCATCGTCACCGCCTGGCGGACTTTCGGGGGCCGCTGCTCCTCGGATTCGAGCGCGCGTTGTTGTTTGAGTCTGGCGCTGCTCGCGGGGGGGGATTTTTAGTGTAAACATAGCCGTTTGTTTATCAGGAGGCATTAGTTGGACGGGGGAGAGGGTGAGAGAGAGAGAGAGAGAGAGAGAGAGAGAGAGGGAGCTTCGTTGGCGGCGAGTGAAATTTTCTGTCAAAAAGGGGATAATTCGCGATCTTTAAATAAAATCTCAAGGTCGCCGCGAGTGGCAGTCCGATTATTTATAGACGCGAGCCGTCGTATCAACGTTCAAATATAGTTTTAGATATTTTTTTTTCTTACAAATATCGATCCGGACGGCCCTTTTCACTGTAAACAAACCGTCTTTTTCGCGTTTTCCAGGCGCTTGGCCTTTCGTTAAACGTGATTCTCCCTTCGCTCGATTGAATTTTTAAATCGGTCGTTTGTTTACAAACTGCCTTATACCGCTTCGATACTAAACATTAAAATTTAAACGACAACAGAACTTTACGCAATCGCCGTGTAACCCGAATAAATGCACTCCAACCTTGGGTGTACACGGCGAGAAATATTTCAGTGACAAATACTTCAATAAAAATTACGAAACTTTCTGATAATGCACAGACTGCCCAAACCCAAGAAACTACCATACTTTTTAGTAAATTTTACTGAAATTTCAGGAACATTTAATAAAATTAATCATTTGAATTCTGTCAGTTTGCGCTCGCTTTTCTAAACAGTATAGTAATTTTCACCGAAACTTTTTCACCGCGTAAACAAGCTCACAACGCAGAACTCTCTTTCATCTCTTTCCGGGCTGTTCTTTCGCAAATTTCTCGAAAAAAAAAAGAGCCTCGAGCCGAATCGCCTCCTACATAAACATTCGCGTGAAGAATCCGCCGAGGAAAGTGGAGGCCAGGCACAATAAATCCGTGTCAAAGGCAGAGAGAGAGAGAGAGAGAGACAGACACACACATATCTCCGGCGCGATTACGAGAAGCGACGATAATTCCGGAGAGCTCGAGGTGTGCTTCGGTCGAGGGGGAGACGGGAGAGAGAGAGAGAGAGAGGCCTGAATTTCGAAAATTAAAATGACAATGCAACACCGAGAGCCTTTGACGCGCGCGACTCGTCCGGAGAGCGTCACGCTCTTTCGCGGCGGCGGACTATAGATTTTATCCGGTTAGCCTGATTACGGAAGGTGGAAGAGGTCAAAATGAACTGCTCGACTCTCGCGCCTTTTTTTTTTTCGTTCGCGTCTGAAAGCTGATTTTAGAGGTTCCTTGCTGAATGCGGCAATGTTTTGAGTGACAAATGCGTTTTTAGAATATTATCTTTACTTGAAAATTTTCAGTTGAATTTTTCCCGGGGTCGTTCGGCGGGAGATCGATTTTTCGCGCAGATTGACATACTTCTTTAAAGACGTTGATTCAATTCAAGTTCTTGAATTCAATTTTACATTCAAAACTCAATTTACTAATTTTTGACAAAACCGAACGCCCAAACTGCCTCGGGCCGAAAATACGAAATAACGATAAATTTCATTAAAAACCCAATAAAAACAAACCCGCGCCCGAGAGCCAAGCGAAACGACGAGCGAAAACCGTAGTTATTACAGAAATAAATAAAAAAAAAAAAAAACCCCATGCATACCGCACAGAAAACTACTTTCCGTTTCTCCGCGGCCCATCGCGATAAGCCCGCAAACGCGCATCGGGGCAATGCAATATTATCCCACTCGGCGATAATTAAGTTATTTCATGCAATTCATTCCCTTGGCGCTGAAGAACGCCACTCGTCCCGTAAAAAACACACCGCGCGCGCGAGCGATGCACGTGTGTGCGCGCGTGTGTGGGAGCCTCTCTCTCTCTCTCTCTCTCGTGAAGTAGACTAGTAGGTTAATCTCCTGCTTTCAAGTTAATCAGCATTGATTAATTTTTAAAAGCTGCATCGAACCGCCCCGGCGAAGTTTCGCTCGCGCGCGAATTACATCGGCTGCACAATTATGGCTAATGCAAGTGCATTAACGGGCAACTCGGGGGGGACTGGGACAAATTGTTCGGAGGCGCATTTATCACGGCGCCGATGTAATTAATCCGAAACTTCTTGGGGCATCGCTCGCGGCGGCTCGCGAGTTTTGGCGCGCGTTCAATATCGCTGCTGCGCGTCGGAATTGATTCGGTCGACTATTTTTTCTTTGTTTTGTTTTGTTGATCGGGTGTTGATTGTCAACTGGGAAGTGCGGCGAGAGGTGGTTTTAACGGTAACGCTTTTGTACTTGATGAAAGTCGGAAGATAATTCTAACGATGGATCTTTCTTGCGGTAAAAATTATTTCTATATAATGTGTACTTTTTTAAATAAATTTGTGTTGGAAACATATCACCTCCAGTTATAACATTCTTTTTAAAAAATTATGCTGGATGCATTTCGTTCGCAATATTTTTGTAAACGCTTTTTGACTGAATATTATGAAAGAAACGCAAATTTTTAACTACTTTATTGGAATAAATATCCTTTTATGTCCATTCCTCATTTCAATATTTAGTTTCTTTGTTCGAATAAAAAAGTGCATAAAAAATAATTTTATTAACCATTCAAAGCTTTTTCCAATGATAAAAGTTTCAACTGACAAATGGCCAATGAAATTTTTATTTAAACGTACTCCGAATTGTGATTATATTACAATACAACATTATACGTATTTCAAGATTATTAAAGTACAATCATAACGTACAACGTTAATGACGCCAACGTTATACCGTCCAAAACTTGTTTACCCCTTCAACAATACCTCAAATCGTCCCTGCCAAAAAAAAAAAACCTCAAACCGACCCTCATCCTCGCCGGCGAAAGAAAATCAAGCCCATCTCGCCAGGAGGAAGAAAAACCCACCTCCTCCACCTCCTGGCACTCAATTTCCGCGCGCAAAGATTCGTCAAACTCCCTCGCTCGGGCGTAAAAAGAGTCTAGACCGGTGAATCCCGCGGTCCGTCCCTCCCTCTCTCGCTCCCCGTCCGGCCGAGGGGAACGAAACCGTTTCACCCTCTCGGCGACCTCGAACGAGGACCCTCTTGCGAGAGCAGCGGCGCGGAGGGCATTACCCCCTGATCCCGCTCTCTTTTCTTTTTTTTTTCTCTCTTTCCTCGCCTCTCATCTCTCTCTCTCTCTCTCTCTCTCTCTGGCCGCGCGGCGCGAATCAATCGGCCGCCGAGCGTCGCATTAGCGAAACTCGGGCTCGTTTGCTCTCCCTCCCCCGAGCGGGAGGGGGGTATCGATTCCGTGTTCTCGGGATTGTTCCTTTGCGATTGATAAGGTGCCGAGTCGCGCGGGGATGATCCTCGAGTGGCTATCCGCGAATTGGGGAGCTGCCGGGCGAGGAGTTAAGGCTTGACGGCTCTCCTTTCTGCGCATAACGGGCCTGGAGGAGGAAGGCTGTACAAGCTCCACTTAGGGGGCTAAGGCCTGGTATCGACATTGTAAATGCCGCGGGGTAATATTTTAATGAGGGGGAGGGGGAGAGCCTTCATATTAGATGGATACTTTATTACTCTGTCGTTCGCGGTTAATCGCTTGATTAATTAATTAGCGGAGTTTAAGGAATTACTTACTTGTGACGCTGCTATCGATTGGTTATCGGGGTATCCTAATGTCGAAATTAATTTTAAACTAATGTTCTCGGTAGAACTAAATTTATGAAGTAACAAATTGAAAGAGCGGCACGTGGAAATTAAACATGCGCTTGAGAGCCGCGTGGATTTCTTTATTTAATAAATCTTCGATAAAAATTTAAGACACTCCTAACATCTCCATCACCAAAGTATAAACGAGAGATCATTCATCGCAATTCCGCCAAAAAACAAGCAGCGCTCAAATCGCCTTATTTCCCAAAGCAAACCGCGTCTCGAAAAATCAATCCTCCCGAAACCTCATCTCGAGGCATTAATCGCCCCGGTACATAAGCCCGATAAAAAAAAAAGAGAGCATCACCTCTCTCTCTCTCTCTCTCTCTCTCTCAACCGGCATACCTCGGCGGCTTATCGATTCCCTTAAACTCTTTACCCGCATTAGCCTCGCGGGCCGCTCAATACTCGAAACTAACCTTACGCAACTCTCTGTTTTCTCTCTCTGTTCCAGACTACGTGTACAACCCGAAGGAGGCCCGGCTGCGGAAGGCGATGCGCGAGCAGAGCCGCGAGCTGTCGCGCTCCTCCGCCCAGTCGTCGTCCTCGTCCACCTCGTCGTCGTCGGCTACTGCGGCGGCGGCGGCGGCGTCGACAGGGGGTCCGGCGAGCCGGTCGTCCCCGTTGCCGGGCGGCGGCGGCGGCGGCTCCTCGGCGTCGATCGCCGGCGCAAATCGAATCATCGGCCCATGGTTTCCGCTCGGCCACGCCGCGCCGCCGAAGCCCATTCTCTCACCCAGGGTAGGTTGTTCAGGCGAATCGATAACCCCGGCCTCTCTCTCTCTCTCTCTCTCCCTCTGCCTCTCCGAGTGTGTGTGCGAGCGTGTGTAGCTGGAGAGAGAGAGAGAGAGAGAGGAGGGCCACGTGACGGCCCGATTGATTTATCTCCGAGCCCGCGGCGCGAGCGCGAAAATTCCGAAGAACATGGGACGCTGCCTGCGTGCGTGCCTGCAGAGAGAGAGAGAGGGAGAGAGCTGCAGCGGGGGAGCGAGGTCTGTCGATGCTTTTCGGGGGGCTTGGGGCGCGTTTCGGGTCGAGGTCGGGCTGCTGAATTTTGAATCGGACGCGGAGTAACAATTTTTGGATGGTTTTCTTTTAATTCGTTGGCCGATTAATTGCGCCGCTCTCTGCCCTTTCGCGGCGAGCGTTGCCTCTTTGTCGTTGCTTTGTTTGGAAGGGAATGAAACTGCTCTCGGCGTTAAAAAGACCTCGTTTTCTCCGCGGGCAATTAAACTCTATCGGACGCTGCGCGTGCGTATATTTATTAGCAAGACGCGTCGCGTTACGAATCAAGTTTATATCCTTTAAATTTACGCTCCACGAATTTACTTTGCATCGATCGGATAAAGGCTACTTTTTCAAGATCTTTTCAGCGAACCTTTATCTCGTGCCTATCGTTTCCATCTTTCAGAGTCCCCTCTTTTGTCTTCAAGATGTCACAGAGCCCTTTAAAACATTTTCAAGCACACTTTTCCTTTATTGTCTTGGTATGTAACAGATGTCAACAGCAGACTCTCTCTCTCCCTCTCTCTCTTCTTCCGGCCCTTTATTCGCAAATCTTTCAAATAGATCCATTTAAATCAACTCTCTCGTTAAAACAGAAAAAAAACAAAAGCAAAAACAAAAACAAAAATGCGATAAAACGCTTATTCGCGGGAATTAATCTCCGCGCGATCTGCCAATTTTAACCGCGCATTTCTCTCTGCCTAACGATTCTCAACGGACGCATTAGCTTTGTAGCGCCTCCGTCTCCCGAAAAAAAAAAGAGTAGCCTTCCGGCGCTTCGCAAAATTGGCGGCTCGCAAGCTGAAAACAATTCCGCCGGAGGCCCATTAAAATTAACAGAAAAATTCGATTAACGGCGCCGGATATTTCTCCGTGCTCCGAGCGGTGCGTGTGACGTCCCTCTCTCTTCCATTAACGGACGGCCAGGAGGTCCGTCCAGCCTCGTCGAGTCTCGATTTTCTCTCTCTCTCTCTCTCTCTCTCCGTTTCCCGCCGAGGGTCGCGCGGGAAAGCAACGATCTTCCCCTCTCGATAAAATAGTTTTGCGCGCCCGACTGTTACCGTAACAAGGAAAGGCCACATCGGCGTCTAGACGCGCCGAGATTAAGCCGCCCCGACTATCTGATTCGATTGAGCCTCGCGTCGGAGAGCGGGGGTTTATAGTGTTTCCATCGGATTTCGGCGGCGTGAATGAATTTCAGGGAGAGACGATGCGGTTGGCCACTTAATTTTTTTTTTTTTTTTTCTTTTGATCGATGGGGCTTACTTACGCTAACCGATGCCCGTCGGTCTCGTAGATTCGTATCGCATTACAATGTGTTTGTTTGCATTTTTTTTTTTAAATAGCCAATTGCTTAGATTAATTATTTACGATTTACAGGTTTATAAATTTTATCACCTTGCAATTTTTTTTTAGCACTGTCAAGAGTTTCGTAAATACGCAACTGAAAATAATTCGAATCTCCTGAGAGATGTGTCAGAAACTTCATTTCGCATCCAAGTAAATACCTGAATAATTAATGTAAGCCAGCTTCCAATAGAGAAAAAAAAAAAATATCGATTCCCGCAGACGCGCTACTAAAAATAGAATCCTCCGTTTTTTTTTATAATACAATCCACTCTAAAACGGGGCAACGCGTGTAAACGCTATTAAAAACCTTCCAGATCATTAACCCCGCGAGCGTTTAACGAACTTCTCAACAATTTAACCGATCCCCGCACCTCCCCCAATCGTCGACTCCCCCCGCCCCGCCCCTCTGAAAAAGGCGCCTCTCACTCTGCTCTCTTCCCCCGCCACCCCCTCGCAGGTGATGGCCGCGCACCAGCGAACGCTGGACAAGACGAAGGACGTGATCCGCAAGCAGCTGGAGTGCAGCCAGGGCTTCCCGGGCTACCACCCCGCCGACTACCCGCAGGCAGGCACCTCGGCTCCGGAGAATCCGGAGTACTGCGACTTCGCCGACGGCGGCGGCGGCGGCGGCCAGAAGTGGTACCCCTATCAGGTGAGCGCGACGACACCCCGGCTAATCGATATACGCGCGGATCCCGTTAATAAAAGCGCCTCCCGCGCGCGTGCGGCGCTATCGATTTTCGCGCGCCGCCCGACAGAGAGAGAGAGAGAGAGAGAGAGAGCACCTCCTTTTTTTAGACGGCGCCGGGTCGCTTAGCTGCTTTATCGCCGGACGTTGGCTCGATTCTTATCCGCCGCCGACTGCGCAGGGGGGGGGGGGGCTTCGCTGATTACCGGTTAATTAAGCCTATTGCCGCTCCGGCTGGCGGCGCGAGTCGACGGGACAGGTCGGGCAGGCGATGCTGACTGATCGTTTTTGGGGGGAGGGGGGGATGGGTTAATTAAGTTATTATTATAGGGCTTTACAATCGAGTTTTTCGAATTTCGGCGCGGGGATGGTGTTTAGTTGAGCGAGCTCGAACAATGAATTTATTACAGCCGATTGATTAAGGGGTACGTTCGTCCTCTTTGTGCATTTAAATATCGTCTCGACAAACGTTCGCGTCGGACGTAAACAATGGACCGGTCTTATCTTACGTAATTTAATAGATAAGTCCCTCGCTGAGGAGTCGCATTGTTTTAATGAGGATAATGGAAACGGATTGTTACAGAACGGAGTGAATTCTTATCATTCGCGGAGTGCATTGATGTCAAAGATGAATAGCCTGCACAGAGGCATGCAAAGCACAGTTCCCCACGCGACTTCAGCATGGGGACAATTCTGCAACGTACCTTTTCGTAAGTCTCTTTCGCCGCTATATATATATATATATATATACGCATACATACAATTCATCGCTTGCCGCGCGCAATTGCGATTTGAATTTTGGAAAAACGACTCGGGAGTAAAATTTGCAATTTGCCTTCCCCCGAAGCCACGAGCCAAAGCGCGATGATGCGCAGCAACAGGCACATGGTCTTCCTACAGAGGCAGCAGAGCCAGCAGAGCCAGCACTGCTACCAGGACGAGATGCAGATGTCCTACGAGGCCAAAATGCAGGACGATCTTTCCCGTCGCCTCCACTCGTCCTACTCCCAGGAGGATCAGCAGGTGAGATCGAATTCCGTAACATCTCGCCAAGGAAACCCTATCGATTCCGGCTCTCGACGGTTTCAGCGCGGCAAAGTAGGCTAACGTTCAATTTCGGAATTAAGAGTGCGCCGGCCGGTGGGGGGGGGGGAGGAAAGCCTCCTGTGGCCGCATTGTACGAGACTCTGTACACGCACTCGGTATTGATTTTCGACATCCTTAACGCGCCTCCGCGGAAGCGCTCTCTCCCGCGCGCGGCTCTGCGCGTAATTTTTGCGCTAATTTTTTAAACTCGCGTCGGGATAATTATCTGGGAGTAAACACCGCTTCTTCTTAATTGTGCGCCTGAATATTTATGAGACGAATTAAGCGACATTCGCACGCGCCCGCTCGCGGAGTCTTTATTTCACGGCGTGAATTTCCATTCTTGAACAATTTCTTTCACAAATCTAAGATATTCTTCCAAAGCAAATTTCTTAAAAGGTAAAAAAAACTAGAATAACTGCAAAACCCCATTCCTCCCCCCCCGCAGGCGAAGAGTCCGCTGGCGAGTCTGCAGCTCACTCAGCTTCCGGCGGACGAGCCCAAGTGCGGCAGCAACGGCAGCAGCGGCGGCGGCAGCAGCAGCAGCGGCAGCAGCAGCAGCGTGGGCGGCGGCGGCGGCGTCGTCGCCGGTCCGTCGTCCCAGCCCTGCCCGGAGGAAGGGCCGAGATGGGGCACCCCGCGGCCCTCCTCCGTCTCCAGCTCGTCGTGTCCCTCCTCGGACGCGATTCTCGAGCCGGAGCCGCAGCGCAGCCAAGGCGGCAGCAGCAAGCCGCTGCCGGGCTTCCAGCAGGCGTTCGGCTCGACGGAGATCGGCAAGTTCTCCCGGTCGGAGCTGTTCGCCAGCCTGGTCGAGGCGGCCAACAACGTGAGTAGCAGCAGCAGCTGCAGCGTTCTGGACGAGCAGCAGCCGCCGCAGCAGCAGCAGCAGCAGCAGTCCGCGTCCTTCGAGGGCAGCTGCAGCGGCAGATCCTCCTCGCCCGAGCCGCCGGTCGGCTCGTACTCGTACGATCTGGCGCCGCGCTGGCACAGCCCCTACGCCGGCGCCATCGGCAGCGAGATTTAGGATGTAGTTTTGAAGTAGGCTTAAGCCGCGAAAGTATTGATGCTCCTCTTTCGTTTTTCGTTGGTTTTTTTTTGTTTCATTGGTTTTGGCAAGGCAGTTTTCGGACGACTCGCGGAGGATCGCGGAGCGAACCGTTTGAGGGCTCGCGATACAAAGGCGTATTGTGTCGGGAGCCGTTAAATTATTGAAAGCTGCGAGTTAGCTGGAACGAGTCGATTTTGCGGGCTAAGCTTGAATGACTGTAGTTTAAAGTTGAGTCGTTTGAATTGGCAACACAATGAAACTGCGGTAAAATTTTATAGCGGAAATTTATAAACCAAAGAAGTATGATTTGTCTTGAGACATCAATGCGACTACTGCTCCAAACATCGGTTATCAATGATCTTATGCAGTGTGAATACTTTCGTTACTTTGTAAATATAAAGAAATGTGAAGTTCAGAATTTGTCCATCCTCAGTGCGGAGAAGTGCAACTGCAGCGCCGCGGAAAATGAACTATAAAGTAGCTGATAATAAAAAAAAAAAAAACTCCACGACGGCAAAATAAGTTTCCAAAGGCGTAGCCCAGATTCTACGAAGCTACGCAGCTACTGCAATTAGCATTGTCAATTTTGGATTATCACTTACTTTATGGTCCTTGGCGAGGAAGGGCTCGCGATTAGCTTCTCCGTCACTGAACAAATCCCTGAATTCTGTGCCATATCGACATTTTAATCAAATTCGCTAGGGAGTAAAAGTGTTCGAGCTAGCCTCCTTTTAGACTTTTTAATCGTGCTAACGATAGAGTTTTAATGGATTTTAGAAATTTATTTACCTTGGATAGTAGATTTATGTAGTAACGCTATATATAGACATTACAAATGTTGTTGAACCAATATTTCGGTCGACTTTGTGATTCGGTTTATACTTTAAAACTGTTTAGGAGCTTCGAGTATTTCTTCCAGTTTCTTTTTTTTTTTTATTCCTTTGCGACGTTGGTAATGAATTTTTCGTTTTTTTGCCTCCAGTGTTTTACGGTACTTTTACCATTTTGAAAGTAATTAATCGCTTTTAAATTGAATTAAAGTTTCTTTATAGATCAATATTCAATGACATATAGCGTAAGTGATAAGGCGACGATGGGAAAAGAGTTTTTATAAAAATCTAACGAAAATAATGTAACCACTTTTTAATTTCCCTTAATTTATATTACCGAAAACGAAGCAACTTGAATCGCTAAGCTAAAAAAGTACACATCGCGTTTATTTCCGACCCGAAAGTTCAAGTGAAAACAACGAGATCAAAATGAAAAAAATTTGCCAAACTTGCTACAATCATTGAATATTCTAAGTAAGGTGTAATTAAGGTCTACCGAGCGAAAGTCGCGACGACGCGGAGCTCGCAAAACTCTTTTCTCAGCTTCTTTATTAAAATGCAAGCAGAAACAGAAAGAAACACTTAATAATAGTTCAACCCGAGAGTTGCTACTCATTATTCGCTCGAAAGAAAGTACTTATGGTGAGAAAATGAATTATTGCATTTTAAAAAGACGGAAAAATTCGTGGGTAACGAATTGTATACGTGTTCCTTTTTTTCTTTCCCGCGAGAAAAAAAAAACAACAACAACTGTACGTTAAGGAGTCGCGCGCATTGACTAGCAAAAGCGGCGCGCGAGAAGTATAGGGATATCCAGAGAAATGATTATTGAAACGACGGCGTCTTTATCTAATCGTTAACATTTCAATTGGTTATCAAAATTGTGCCTTTCGATGGACTGGACATGTATATTGATTAAGTATTATTAATTATGTTAATTAAGGTGCAGACTAATTGGGGAAGGCGATACACCAAATATCTTCGTCTTTTCGGTTGATTTAATGTAAACGAATCTTGTGACCGATATACCTGGTGGAAATTTCCCTTTGAAAGCGTTATGAATTAAAGGATTTGCTTTCGAGTTACTTAATTTTAAGTGATTATAATTATTAACATAGATGCAGACAATCTCTCATTTACAATAATTATTCGAACAATTGTATTATGATAAGTTTAAGTGAAATTCCCATCGAGGAAATAAAACAAGTAGGCAAAACAGTGATTTAACACATTAAAAAACTTAAACCTTTCGACTGTTCAAACAAACACTTACTTTGCAATTTCGTTTGGGGGAAGGCCTCGGTGAAATGAATGTTTTAGCGAAGCTTTGACGGAAAGTAATCAATGTAACGAAATCGTTTTGGCATTCAAGGAGCCCTTTGCATCTCGACATTAAAAAGGCTTTCGTGCTGTTCGATGTAATGATTGTACTGTAAATAAATGTTTTCATCGATCTCCTTCCCTTAAACTTAAATTAAGAAACGAAAGCGCAAAGTGTCACCCCCAAACGATAATGAAAATTAAAGAAAAGGACAAGTCTACATAATCAAAAAAGCAGCGAAAAAAAAACAAAACAGGACGACGGAACAGACGACGCTCTTGAGCATGAAAAAAAAAAAATCTACGTGTTAACGATTTTATTATTGTTAATAAGTTAATGATATTTATTACCAAATGATTAAATATGTGATAAAAGATTATATTATATATACATATATAAATATTATATATATACATAAAAACAAATGATTTAGTAGACTTTAGAGACGACGCGTATTTACTTGGAGGTGGAGACAGAGAAAGAGTATAGGGTGGAGGAGTGGGAGGTAAGCGACAAAGAGCCCAGATTTAACTCGAATTTTCGAGGCTTTTCGAGGAACTCAGTCAACCGAACGTTCCGCGCGAACAATTTGATTATTCGCTCGCGACGAGTAGCCCCCCCCCCTCCCCTTCGTCCGCGATCTACCTACAATATTCCCGAGCGTTCCTCTCTCATTTGCAACTCTGTCGAATGCAGAGCCCCATGGGCATTCAAATACGGCGACGGCGGGGAGGGGGGGGTGGGGAAATTTACGGATCTCAGCTTCGCGGGACAATGGCGAATTTCGCGCCACTCCGCTGTGCGTTGCATTTCAGTTTTGTCACTTCGAAAGGGTGACCGGGCGTTTTTTGCGGGTCGAGCGAGCCCTCCCCCGTCGGAGGGAAGTGCCGGAGGAGACGATGTCTCGATTATGTCCGATCCCGGGATCGGTCGGGCGCTCCGAGAGAAATTCTCCATTGCCTTTGCGAAATCGAGGCAGTGCAGTTGATGGAGTTCCTTCGAATGATCAAAACGGTCGTGATTACGACGCGGTAATCTGTATAAAAAAAAAAGTACCTATGTTAGATGTATAATATACATAAAAATATATACACACGCGTAGCGTAACAGATGGTTCATCAATGATTCACGCTGAGAACTGAGTGGAGAGGAAAGTAAATAAACAAAATCGTCAAAGAAACCAAGCAAAACGAGACCTATCCTGTACCTATAATGGGACCAAACCGATTTCTTTCTCTTTCTCGCTCGCGATGCGCACTTAAACTTTCTCGATCGCAGCCCCACTTTCCGCTCCCTTCTTTCAAAATCACACGCGTCTCGAGCTTCTCGCTAAATTCGCCTTGATCATGCGTCTTTCGTTCGTTCCCGGGAAAAAGAATCCGATGCTTAAACAGAACCCAGCGGGGGATCCGACGTCGAGGGATCTTGGCGTGAAAAAAAAAAAAAAAGTGATAGTGCACGTGCAAGGAAAACTGTAGGAAAAAGTTGACGTAGATGAGTCGCTCGCAAGTTATTTCAGCCGTTTTCAAAAAGACTCGATGACATAAATCAAAATCGCGCAAGTCTGCATAACCTTTAGGAGATTTTTCTAGCGAAAGGAATTCGGACACCCGCGGAATATCGGCCCTGTCGGCTCTTAGCGAATTAAGGTCCGTAGCATTTTTAACTGGAAGAAAAAAAAATATAACCGCGAGGATGAAAAAAAGCTTCTGAACAAAAATCCGCCACAAACAACACTCACGTTGACATATCACACAGGCATATACAAAGCGACGACACGTAAATTCGATTGTTTGTATGCGTCGACAATGAAAGCGAAGGGAGGAAACAAAACGAGTCCATTGCCAAATTAGAGAAAAAATCAAAGAGTCTCGACGGGACAGAGAGTCAGAGTTATATAAATAGAACTAAGAGGAAAAAGTAATTGCGTCGGCTTATCGCACCGTGATGATTATAATGAATTACCGAACCAAATAAATAAACGTTTGTATAATAAGGGCGTCTCTTGTCATTTTGTCCAGCTGATTCCGTCCGACGGCCTCCTCGAGTCCTGCACCGCCTTCCCGACTTACACTTCCACGCCTATTGATTCCTTGAACAAATTGAAAAAGGAGGAGTTTATGAAAAAGGAGAAGCTGAGGAAGCGAATGCAAGCCGAGGGATGCTTCTGGATTGAAACTTTAAAGTTACCCGAAGTAAAGCACGATGCAAAGGTATACTAAAAATTAAGAAGTTTGCAATTTCTATAATATCATTTTCAAGTTTTATAAGTTTTGCTAATTTACTGCTATTTTTTATACTTCTTTTTAAATATTTATTTTCAAAAGAGACATCATATCGAAACTAAATTCACTTATTCATTCCCAATGAAAACTTAATTTATCCAGACCAAGCACTTCATTTTACAAAAAAAAAAAAAGGCAGCGACTCCCGCTGCAAACAAAGCCCCCCTTCTCCCTCGACCCATCATCCACGAAGCTAACCACGCGAACTTCTCCCCCTCCAACCCCCCCCCCCCTGCAGCAGGTAGAACCGCAGCCGCGCAGCCCGGGAACGAAGCCGCGGGACTACTCTCAGCGGGGCGCTCCGCCGGCCCAAGAATGGCCGTCGCTCGGCCACCATCGCGACTGCGAGTGCGCGAGGCTCGCGCCGCCGACGGCCGCCGGTCCCGAGGACGAGTGCCTGGACCTGCGCGTCCCGTCCAGGAAGAGGCCCAAGCTGGAGAAGGCCCAGGACTACCCGGACTCGTCCGTCGGCAACGTGGAGAAGTCGTAGTTTGGTGTCAGGCCGCGTTGAGTCTTTTCTTTTTTTTAAGGCGACGGACAGGCAGTTTTTCCGTTTCCGCTTCTGCCGAAGGACGATTTAGCGACTCGTAGAACGATGGAGAGAAGATTTGAAGTGTACCATAAGCTTTACATGCTAGTTTGTAGGATTGCGTTTTGTTACTTTTTTACTGTGAAACCGCGAAAGCAGGTGGCCATTAATATTGATTATTTTTTTTTTTTTTTAATCTTTGTCAGCAAATGAAGATTGATATTTCGCAGATGGAATTTTAGAAATGGCATTATTTCAAAACAATTGCAGTGGTACGATTTTAAAAATGAATGTTTAACGCAGTGATAATTAAATAATAATTCTGCGCTCCTTACACTAACTGACGTGTGCGCGTAAAAATATGCTTATTTCTTTGTTAAAACTATTTTCTTAAGCTAAAAATATTGTATTTATTTTCAGAATATTACAGATATTTTGAGACGCATTGAAAACAACAAGTGATTCTTTTCATGTTCTATAACAATAACGGTTATTTAATTCAATAAAAAATATGAAAATACTCACTGCATGTGCGATAGTCAAAAAATAAAAAGCATGCCTTAATTGATGCAGCAAAACGGCCCTAAATCTTTTTAATTTTTTAAACTTGGATTCCAGCATGCTTCTAATGTGCTTAATAATTCCGCCTTGAAACAAGTGTTTATAAATTTTTTCAACCTTAATAAACAACGGAAAATCGTCCCGATTGAGTGCCGTGAGATATCTGTCAAACAATACGTCTTCCCCAATCCAGATTTCGTCGTCTTCCGCCACTTGATACAAACCCTTTATCGCAAAGCAATCTTCTACACAGGCAATTTCACGACTATACTTTAGGGATACTACACAACTCATAAAATCTTCGATTGTAACGAATGATTCATTTACGTAGTATTGCTCGTAATATTTATTGCTGTAAACCGTATATCCATTTTCCGCTAAATCCTTCAAGTCATTCATTTCCTTATAACTGGTGTCTCTGGTAGACAAGATCATGCTGAACATACTTTGTAAAAAACAACTCAGAACTACGAATGTAAAGATGATTAGCACAAACAGTAATTTAATAATCAAATTTTTGTTCAACTTTACGTGGATCATCGGACTATTAACCGCAGCTCTTGAAATGTCTAATCCAATTTTCCAGTAATCTGCTTTCGTCAAATATGAAAACAGTACTACCACCGAAGCGAAGAAAGCCAAGAGAATAAAGCAAGTGGTGCGAGTAAATGTTTTAGACAACTGTTCCATAACTGACATGTAATTCTTCCTAATAACAAAACAGGTTTTCGACCTCCAGAGCAGATTCATCTTGTTCTTCCAGAGGCCTCTTTGGTAATCAAAACCGTACACGCTGTCGTATTTGCCGTTTAAAACATCGGCAGTAACGTCGCTTGCAACTCCGTTTTCGTCGATTTCACCGAGTTGTTCCCAAGGCAGATTCTCGTAAGTGACATTAGCTTTTAGGCTATGCCAAGTTGTTCGTGTGATTGCTTCGGGAATTTCGAATAAGTTGAGTTTTATAATTTTGTCATATCTTTGAATTTCTACAAAGGAAGTAACGTAAGCCACGGATACAAGATAATTTGATAGGTCTTGTGTTCTGTCGAATTTTAGAGCTTCACAGGTTGAAGTTGATGTATCTAAAATATTTCAGAAAGAACAATCAAGTTGAAGAGCGAAAAGGATTATTTTACAACCAACCTCTTGTTACGTGGCAATTTGAGAACAACGTTAATAGATGACCATTTTCTTGCACATAACTTGTAATCTTTTGCCAAAATTTTGGTGCCAACGTAAAGTATGGATTGAAGGTGTATAGGCAGATTCCGAAATGTAAGTCGTCGCAGAAATATGGGACGTTTAAATATTAAACTTCCAACTGATTTAAAAAAAAAAATACGCAAACTGACAACTGTCGATTGACTGAATGTTTACTATAAAGAAAAAGTCGTAAGCGTTCCACCATTTGGAATATTTTAATTTGTACAAAAATCGCTTAAAAAAGTATTCATCAATTTCGTAGAAAATTAGTCTTTTAATTGGTACGATCTCATTAATAAATTCTACTAGATAAATCCTTTTGAATTTTTTTCATTAAATCATCAGTTTGTTCAATGTCCACTTCAAAAATAGGTTGAAATAATGCTTTGAATAAAAGCTGATATCTTACAGAGCCCGTCTGGTTTCCAATTAAGACAATTGGTTCATTGTTATCAAAGCAGTCATTAAATATATTTATCTAAAAAGTAAAAATTTTCAGAACATTATAAAACTAAAATTCATATACATATTTGACAACTTACTATGTGCTTATATGTTTCTTTTTCCAAAACTTTTAAATCATTTTTTGAAGATAGATGTTCAGAAAAGTGGTTTTGATAGCAAAAACAATGACTAATTGATAGTTTAAATACGTACAGTACTGCCACAAAAACTAACATGTTTTATTCTTTATTCACAACTTTAAAATTGATTTCTATTATTTAACTTCACGTTATATTTTAATACATGTATAATTAAAGCTAACATTGGAAAAATAGTGTAAAACGTTGATGTTGAGGGTATTAATAAATATATAGATGTATAAGTAATTTGTGTTTGTAATTTGTTGTAAATGTTATTTATTATAATAATGAATTTGGTTACTTTTTCCTGTTGGTGGATTTCTAACTGATTAAAGAAGACGCTATGGGTCTAATTATTTGAACACTTGCACGGTCGTTTAATAATGAATTTATTAATTCGCAAAATAAAATCACAAATGAATTGATCGAAAGGTCAGATAAAGTTGTAAATTGAATTTAACAAGTGAATTACAAAATTTGAACTAAGACTGATCGAGACTAGTCTGATTGCGAACTGACTGCAACTACTGACTGTTGTTAATTGCTAACTGTTTTTCTAGTCTTTTAATTATTGATTTATTGATTGAAAATGTATTTTGCAGTGGTTAAGAGTGGTATAGTTCTTTTAAAAATAGTTTTATAAAATGATATTTTTTTTATTTAAAAAAATTTTGTAGAATAACATAATTATAAGTATATTTATTTATGTCCTTAAAATGATTAGTTTCTAATATATAAATAATCAAATAAAAATATTATAAAATGACAAAGTTATTAAATTAATGAATTTAAAAAGAAATAATTATTTGATTATTGATTCTTATTATTCACTTGTATTATCAGTGAATAACAAGACTTATTAAAATATTATTTTATTAAAAGTTAAAGTGTGAACACACGAACATCTTTATATTTGTCAATCAATAGTTGAATAATCAATAATGACATCTTATCACCGATTATGTATAATTATATAACTATATATGAAATTTTATAATTCATAACACTAAATATAACAACTAACTGCAACAAGGAAATCAATATGAATATTTTTCTTGATTTTTTACGTATACATTTTTTTTTTAAAACCGGTGTTCTTCGAAACGTGGAATTAACGCGAATAGGTACTAAAATAAATGTAACTTTTTTGTACACATACTTCGGTTTCTTCAGCCAAGTATACCGGTAGTGGCTTCAATTGTTTTACTAAAAGTGAAATAACCTGAGATAATCATATTCGCGAGGGAGCTATAAGAAAAATTTCACTCGACGTAAAAGGTCGCTCGCTGCTTATTTTAGCCACTGAAGAATTTGCTTTACGAGTGCAGTACACAACGCTTTTGATAACAGTTTATTACGATTTGTTACTTTTTTCCTGTGGAAACCGGCTGGTAGCGATTAACACTGACCATTTAAAGAAATCTTCTTTAATTTTCTGTTAAGAATAGTGTTAACGTGTGCCATGTCCCGCAGTAACTTTACTTTTAAGAACGTCAAATTTGTCGTAGTTACTACGTCCAAAGCAGCCAACAAAGTCCTTTTATACAAGAAAAACGCGTCCAAACCCTTTGCACAAAACGGCATTAGTCCCGCACAGTAGTCCCGCCGTAAAACATATATTATTTCATTTAATACGTCGATCCTGCCAAGTCGAGCGTTAATTGCGAGCGGCGGTCACGATTTCGCAGCTAGCGTCACTTGATATTTACGCCGCCCTAAAAGCCCATAACCCAACAACGGCGCAAACAATGCGGACTTCACGAGGCGTCACGCGGCGAAAGAAAAAGCGAAATTTTCGACGTTGTAAACGTGTTCGTCTTACAACGTTCCGCTACGAGAGAGCCTCGGACTCGAGCCACAAAAGTCAGGCTAAGCGTTGTCGTAAGTCGCGGTTTCAAATGCTTATACAATGAATGCGCAGTCGGGCCTTGAAGGAGAATGGAATGGATCGACAGCAGGATCGAGGCAGATATTGTGAAATAATAAATTTATATTTAGTTATAGTAAATAAAGATTGAGAATTTTCGAAATAGGGCCATTTTTAAGCGTGGAACAGCTTTCTGCACAGGTATACAATTCAGTAAAATGAATATTGGATGTAGTGATAAGTAAATACTAATTCTACGTTCTTATGACAATTGAAATGTACAGGTAAAATTTGTTTACTCATTCAATGGTTTTTTTGTGTTTATTTTCAGACGATTAAAGATATTCTAAGATACATACATTTAACACAACAATTGATTTTTTATGCTCTATTACAACAGTTACTTAACTCAATAAAAAATATGAAAATACTCACTGCATGTA
>JAWWEM010000010.1:26120186-26133703 GCA_035582935.1 Ormyrus thymus
TACCCGAGCCGACGGATGCAGGGCGTCGGGTGGCCGTGCGACCAAGTCGCGCACCCGACGCTCCGCGTCCGTGACACTATATATTTCGTAAATTTTACTACATTATTTGAAAATTTTACTATACTATTTGTAGTTGTTAAATCCAACGTAAGACTTAAGGGTATTTATTATATATAAATCGATAATATGATTGATAAGGTAGTTCTGTAAAATATAATTTATTGAGACAATGTATAGTCTAGCCTGACTTCACGCAATATGGAAATTTGCGAATGGATGTAAATCGAAAGGGTTGTCTTACTATTTAGATGGCTGCGTCGGACAAAGCCGTGGGAATAATTCGTCGAATGGAAAAAAGTACTCGAACCCCAGAGTTAAATGTTAATATGTTTATTTAATCAGATACAAGTACAATTTTAAGTTCCGGCGCGTAACTCGGTCGCGCGACACAATACATCTTTCATCCGGGGATGATTGTTTATTTCCTCGAATGATATGTCTTTTTAGTTCTTTTAACAGCTTTGTATCAGCTTTTCAAAATATTTCGACCTTAATTTTGGGTTTATATCCCAAGATTCTTTCACAGCAGAATCACAGTCATTAGCAAACCAAGCTCTTATGACATGAATTATTTATTAATTTTTGTAAAAATAAAATATATATCTTTGGACGTAATATGGTTATCTGCAACAACAGAGCTTTTTTTAAAAAATTACCGAAATAAATATGACGAAACCGAGCGAGCAAAGTAAGTTTTTGCAGCATATTGCAAAAACTCATGCCAGCTGCAAAAGATAGTAATACACCTCTTCACCACAATATGCATTTACATAAAAAATCTAAATACGGTCAAAAGTCACTTGGTGCAACTAATAAAACTTTCCTCTTGCACAACCAATGAAATGCATTGGAAAATCCCGAACCTCCCCCAACTCCAAACCCCATCCCTGACCTTCAGTCTCCCAAATCCTAATCCCTGAAAACGTCTTTCAAGTTATAGATCGTATCGTCCCAACCTCTCAGCTTTTATAAAATCAATAAAATAAACCGGTAAATACGGAAGTTGCTGTCGAAAGGCCTGGCCCAGAAAATCTTTCGCCGACGCACACCATGACATAACCTTAACCCGTGCGGGCACACACACTCGCACTTGCAAAAACTCACCTCTCGGAGAAAGTGCGCTGCTTGCGGAGGAACGTTCTCACAGGGGCCGTGCTGTCGTGCACGGCATCGCCGAATATTTTCGACGCCGTGCTTTCCCGAAAGGCGTTTTCTCCGCTTTCGAAAAAAAGTCACATAACACTGAGAGAGAAAGAGGACTGGCGCGAGAGCTGCAGGTATATACACATGCGGTCCCCCCCTCCCCCAGCAGCACTTTCACGCACCAACTGCTTACCCGCGCGCACGCACACCCACAGTACGCGCACACATAACACTCGGCAGAGGATGAAATTAGAGACACGACAGTTTTATACGCAGGCGTATGATACGTGTATAGTGTGCAAGTAATAAACATGAATCGAGAAACAATAATCGGCGCGTTTTATTTGTTGACGTATTTTTCAGAGTACGAATTATTTAAAGTTTGAAACATCAAAATAATTAGATACCGTGTTAAGCTGTTAAGTGAACCGCCAAAGCACCCTTCTTGCCATTTTTTTCCATGTCTTTTAGATAAGCTAGATAATTAATTGAATTAACTGTTCTGAATTATTTTTTTTTATAAACTAAATGGAAAATTATATTTTTTTTTCATTTTGTATTTGAAAGAAGTCCAATTTCATAAATTAGTACATTTTTTAAAGACAAAAAATATCTTAACAAATTTATTTACAATATACTATTTTATAGTAATATTTTAAAATTACAACATAAAAATAATTGCAATTCAATCTTTTTCTACATATTAAGGTTTCGAATTGATGATTAAACGATTGATTTTTAGATTATATTCAATACTAAAAACTGAATTGAAATTTAGCGCCATCGAATTAGTTCGTAACTTACAGTATAATTGAAACTTTGTTTAATACATGTTCATAATTACGTAGCCACCACCACTGGTGCTGGCCTGCTGGCACGTGCGCACGAGCAATTTTAACTCAATCTCTCCAGTCATGTCAATCCAGCTCGTCTGCTGTGATATGTAAATCGGAATTGCCAACTAATAATTATATGTTATGAAAAAGCAGACGAGTGCATTTGAATTCTCATGGAATTTTGAAATAAAATTGGGGCATATTATCTAATATTTTACTACTTACTTTTTAGTTTTTAAAAATGGTAAAAACAATAAGTTTGACATATAAATTATTATTTACGAGTTTTAAAACTTTTTTTTATTGTTCATATATTTACAAAAATTCTTAAAAAAAAATGCTTACTTACTTAAAATATTTTCTTTAATATTATAACTAAATATATAATTGAAAAAATAATATAAATCAATAAAAAATCTCTATGCTGCTTATGCTCTACACAAAATCAATAAAACATTTACTTGGTACAAATATTAATAACAATTCATAAAAAAAATTCAGATACAGTAAATCACAGATTAACTAGTTTTTTGTGAGTCTACACTGTTAGAATGCCTTGCATGATTCATCATCGATTCAACTCGATTTGCAGTTTCTCTAACAACATCAGAAAGATCCTCTGGTAAGGTGGGAATATGTGCTGATAATCTTTTGTACATTGAATCTTTACTGCCTTCTGCTTTTTTTCTTCTTTGCTCCTCATATTTGATTTGTTGCTTATAGAAAATAGCATTTTTTAATAATTCTATGGTGTTATTAAAAGTTTTCATGGCTCCTTCCATTCCCTTAATAGCGGTGACTGCATATTCAACATCATAGCAATGACCTTGCAATTGCTGTCTTAAAGCTAATACTTCAACCCTCTTTTCAACCATTGGAGGTAAAGCTTTACGAACATGTTCTTGAAGTCTGTAAAATGCCAAGGATGGCTCATTTGCGACAATGTGCATATTTTCTGAAATCCTTTCAGTAGCTAGAAATGAATAAATTATTATAAAAAAATTTGCTGTCACAAACGTAAAAGCAGTAAAAAAAATGATTGTTTATAGAACTACGTATTTAACCTTAAAAGTTGCATAAACTTTTAATAAACATAATAAATACCATTAAATAAAAATAATATTTAAATATTTACCTTTTTTCACCTTTGTTTCCAGTTCCTGATCAGGCTGATACACTTTCGCCGACATTATATTCTAAATAATAATTTTTCACGAAACAGCAATAATAATTAGCAACTAAGATTCTCTACAACGTTTCCCTCTTCCAATTTTTAAGCTCAGCGGCACTATTCATATCTTCTTTTGTAAAAATCTGAAACGACAAAAGCTGAACTCCAAAACGAGTGTCAAAATCAGCTGATATACCGTTTTTTAACTTCAGAGTAGCACTGTTGGCAGTCTTGCAGCCGGAAGTCGTGTACTTAATCTTCTGCGATATAAACCTGTACGCTGACGTCTCTACTCGAATTCCAACAATCGGCACTACGTGGCATTTGATACGGCGCTGATTTCAGTTTCCTACGCATGATGCGCCACATGTAGTGTTCAGAAGGCAACCAACACGGCCATTTGTTCCGTGTTTATCCGCAGGTTAGCCAGCACTCGTCGGCAGGTAAGGAAAATTCGCTATTTCGCCGTTAATTCACGATTTTACAATGAAGAAGTTGTAAATACTGATTGCAAAGAGTTCGGAAGTCCTTTTGTTGAAAATAACGCGGATTTTTATGTCTTAAGCGCGGATTTAGCGATGAGCCGGAGACTGATTTAAATTTGTGCAAGGTGGTGCGACCCGTGAGCAATGCTTCGGACGACTGAAACATACGCAAAGGATTAAACGTTTATTTTGAATGAATCTACACTTTTATGAATGATTAAAAGGTTGTTCTAAATGTTACTCGATATTTTTAAATGTCATTTACGCGAGCCCGGCTGTTTAATGACGTTCTACTACAAATTGATTGATCTGGAGCAGACGTCTTTGACTCTGCTCTTTCCTTGATTTCCCACATTTTTCCCATTTTTGTTCCCGTTTCTATTTTTAAACTGTTTTTGGTCTTACAATATCAATTTCTATTTCAGAATGAAGATCCAGTTCCTACTTTGCATAGCAGCTGCAGTGCTGGTTGCAGTTTGTGGTGAAGAAGAACCACAGCAAGATGAAGGTGCACGATTATTGGTGGCCAAGCAACTTCACAACAAATACTTTGTTGAGAACATGGATGTCATTGTTAAGGTACAGAATATAAGTATTTTTATTTTGAATAATAACATTAAAAAATTGTAGTTTATAATTTTCTACTGTAAAGGCTATGTAATCAAATAATTATCTATGTAATTAAATATTATAATCTATTAAAGACACTTTTTTTAAATAAAATAGATAAAATCTTGCAGGTGTTATTTTTTTTTAATATCAATAATATAACATTAATATATTTATATTTATTGATTTATTGGTCAAATATTTAAAAAAAATAAACAAATATATAAATTTCTTGTGTTAAAAGTTACAAACATTAATGTTGTTATCATTAGAATAATTTAAATTTAAATATTTTTTAGTACACTGTGTACAACACTGGTAATGCTGCTGCTCTTGAAGTTGAAATTACTGACAATTCTTTCGATCCAGACAACTTTGCTCATGTCAGTGGAGAACTGAGTGCAAGAATTGACCGAGTTCCTCCACACACGAATGTTACCCATACTGTTGTTGTCAGACCACGAAAACCAGGATATTTCAACTTCACTTCTGCTGAAGTACTGTACCGCAGGAAAGAAGATGCTCCAAGGCTACAGGTTGCTGCCAGCAGTGAACCTGGTTTGGCATACTTTACTTCTTACAAGGAGTATGACAAGAAATTCTCTTCTCACGTGGTAAGCTATTATTTTCTTACTTAAATAAAATTTTATGTTGATATTGCAAAGCAAAATGTTCTCTCAAAAATCTCTTTGAGAAATTAATTTTTTACTTATACATAAATTAAATAAAGACATTTTTTATACTTTAATTTTCTAAGATATAAAAATTAATTTTTAATAAATTAATTTAAACTTTTTCAGATCGACTGGGCTGCATTTGCTGTTATGACCCTGCCGTCACTTGCAATCCCATTCGCTCTGTGGTTCTCGAGCAAACGCAAATACGAAAAGCTGTCAAAGAACACAAAGAAACATTGATTCCGAACTGATACTCTTAATTAGAACATTTATACTGCGAAGAAAATATTTTTTGCGTGATTGTGAAAAGGTGCGACTGTTCTGTTGTATACTTCGAATTTTCTAATAAACATTATTTATAAATATTTATTTTAATTGCTTTATTTAAAAAAGTCCTTAATCAATTGTTCTGACGTCTCTTGTATTACAGAAAGCTTATTTACACAAATAAATTTCGACCTATTATTTGTACAAAGTTTCATGTTGAAGTCTTCTATCCACTTTCACTAGTTATTTAAGATTATTTGTTTATTCATCACATAATTTAAATACTTATGTTTTACAGTTTTAAGAGAAGAAATAAATTATATTTAGTAAACTTTAAAAATGAAAAAAAAAAAACAATCTTATAAAAATTAAAAAAAAATATAGCACTGCAAAACACAAGTACTCATTGTTTAACTAAATTATATAAGTATAATGAAAATAATGAGTAAAATAAAAAATCGAAAATTAGATTTTATGTTCGTCGCACTTCGCAATTTTTAGTAACTTTCACGGCTCTTAGTACCTTTCATATGAATGTAAAGTATCTTAAGTTATATTGATATATTCCAGAATTATTTTTTGCATATATTAAATTGATTACGTTCCTTTGACTGTAATTATACCTATATGTATTAAGTCACCGGCAAAGAATGATATTTAGCATACAAAATTAACGTTAAATGCTTGCAAACGTTCATTCATCAGTAATGTCATTATCGTCAGTTAATTATGTTTAATCTTTCGTTCTAGAGTCATCTTAACTTCCTATTATAATTACACTTTATACACGTTCATTTTCCGTTAACAAATATCATATACGTCACAGAATAACGGTAAGTTTTGGCTCTACAGTTACTTGAGCACTACCCGTAATAATATAGAAAACGTTAATCTTACAAAAATTAGTGAAAAGTCTAAAAAAAATTTTTAAACTATTCCTGTAACAAATATTCACTGGTAGATAGTTTACAGGCAAGATCGATTTCTTCGAACGTTTGGTGTGAAAAAGCCTCGAGGATCTCCGTAAACAGGTTCAAAAGAAGAAAATGGTCTTAATGGCGAACCAGGACTTCCAGGACTAGATGTAGTTGATTGATTATTCGTTCCACCAGGTGTTGTCTTTTTCAATGGAACTGAACACTTTTCAGCTGCAAAAATTCATATTTTTATTATATTATTAAACTGGTCTTTAATTAAAGGTTTGATAATTAAGAACATTTGAATTCCAAAACTCACCAAAAATATTTTTATTTTTGATTGACATGTCTACATTTGCCATTTTATTTTTCCAGACTAAAAAAGAATTAAATATGAACCGTTAATATAATTATACTATTATATAATCTCTTAGATGTTTAAAACTATAATCTGACTTACAATGGAAGAAAGATATTGTCAGTATTACAAACGTTCCCAAAGTATAACGATGAAAGTACATGTAATCTACCCAATGAATACCAGATATTCGAGGGAATTGGTCATATTTAGGGACTCGAATAAGGAGCTAAAATGTGTACGATTAAATTTAAAATTCAAAAAGTATATATAGCTTATATCGCAAAAATCTTTTTGTTCTTACCGAAACATTTTGTCTTGTAAGCTCATTTGTAATAATAATTTTGCGACCTTGAACTTCATCTTGATTTAGCGTTAAGCTCAGTTTATATTGCGCAACGTTCTTGGAAAGAAACGTTCGAGCACCAACGCTGACTTCCTCAGGAGTTTCGATCTAAAGTAAGTAAAAAATAAGATTATCTTTGAAATTACTATGCATAGTTGCAAACATTAAGTTTTCTTACGATTATACGCTCGAGTACTTGTGGCAGACCATAAATGTCGAGAGTAGCTGAGGGAACTTCTTGCCCTAATGAACTTAAAAATATAATTTCCCTAGTTGGGATGTACATAGGTGGTAGATATGACACTTCGATTGGTGTTCCTTCAATGTCCCGACTCAAAACATTAATACGTAATTTGGTCTCCAAAGTACTTGACATTACAGAAGGAAGCCCCATTGGAATGATATCACAATAATAGAATCCTAAAATATAAAGTATAAGGATTTAAAAACTGTACTATTTTTTAAAATTAAATAAATATTTTTAAAATACTCACCAGTCTCAATATCGAATCGCGGTTTAGCGTAGAATAAGTCTTTAATTCCTACCCCTGAGTGCAATGGCGCAAACTGAACGGTGCAAATGAATGGATAGTGACTTAATGTAAAGGATGACAAGATTCTACAACCACCTAAGCCTCTTGATAAAATATTGTTTTCTTTTATGGTTTCATGTTTGCCTTTAAGAATTAAAGGCACGCTGAATATTTCAGTGCCAGTGACATTTTTGTTTTTTAATGGTACAAGTGTGACTTTAGTAATTGCGTTGACAGTAACTTCAACCTCATCGCGAAGGTGTGTTGCGATACTATGTTTCACTCTAGCATGGCCAGGACTTCGAGCTCTGCCAATGCCAGTGATTGGATCAACGTATACAACTTCAGGAGCTGATGATTGCCAGTAGCCTGGATCTCCATCAGAAGATAAAAGTGGCATTGAAAAGCAAACAACATCACCAACTGTAAGGACAGTCTGAATATTTTTCAATTAATTAAAAACCTGAATAAATCATAGAGCATAAAGAATTAAATTATATATTTACCTTGGTAGGGAATAAGACATCTCCAATAATCATATGCACATAATCGAACATAATGTTCGGATATTTTTCATTGTAAACTTTAACAATAAGCTCACCATTTTCTAGGAATTTAGCATTCACTGTATTTTTATCATTTGGAGAAAACGTAACTAAATCAGTACGGCTAGACAACGTTTTAAAGTCAACTTCAGCTGCATGAAATTTAGATCCAACGTTATCGTAACATTCGAGAACATAATTTAAATCCATGCCTTTTGGTAACATTGTCAATTCTTCACCGGTTCGGATGCGAACGTTAGATTTTAATTCTAGCATTACATAATGAATAGGTTTGATCTAAAATTATATAAAATATCGGTAAGTAATTTGGTATTGGTAAATGAAATCGTGTAAAATCAAACTATTAAAATTTTTTACATAAACAGCAATAGTGAGCGTTTGTTTTGAACTGTAAGCTTCAACATTTGTTACAGTAATAATTCCACTTCCATAATTTTCGCCTGCTTTTAAGACACCGTTTTTATCAACAGTAAGAAGACTAGATACAGATGTCAATGCATTTGGATCATCAAAATCGGTAGAATGACCATTAGTTAAAACCTTATAAGTTAACGACCCAAATTTATCACGATTTGTTTGCAGTTTGATCGATGAATTTGGAGCCATAAGTAAAACTAAGGATTCGGAAGAAGTATCCTTATTGATTAGACGAAGTTCTTCAAAAACCTCAATTTTAACAGTAGAACTGAAGCTTGGTTGACTTCGGCAACCACCAAGCACGTTGCAGGGTGTTGTAGCACTTAATGTGATTGTTGCTATTCCAGGACTATTACCTCTAGCTCTTAAAGTCACTTCATTTTGATATCTACAAAAAATAAATAATATTATACGTTTTTCAGAGATACTAATTACTTTAAACAATAAAAATTAGACTATAAATTTTAATTTTACCTGACATTTATTCCAGTGCCTTCATACATGTTATGTAGAGACATCAATTTAGGATCGCTTGTCGACCAAGTAAATACTAATGGAGATTTCATAGATCCAATGATTAACGGCGTTAAATGTTCAGGAATTCCAAAAGCCCATACTGGAATAAGAGCTCCAACTTTGATCTTCATTGTGGGAACAACTACTTTAACACCTTCCAGTAAAATAACTCGAACCTCAGCTTGATCCTCAGAAAAAATTACTCTTTTGCCTTTAGAATCCTCACCCACTGCTTTTGCACTTATTGTAGTTTGTCCAGTTGTTTTTCCTTCGATAACTCCGGTATTATCGATTTCCAAAATTTCTCCATCAGTAGTGGTGTATTCAATTTCAGCATTTTTAGGTCCTCCAACAGTTGAAATTTGATAAATAGTACCAACAAGAGTAGTAAGATTCTTAGGTAGAATTTGAAGAGGAGGGAAGACTTGGATCATTACAGTTTCGCTTCGGACTTCTTTAACGCCTTGCCCACTGATAAATACAACCTGTGCCTCACCTTCTTCTAAACCGTGTACCAGATACAGTATCTTGTCAAAAGGCGGATTGCCTTGTTCTTTCGCAGGTACGCGCTTAATTTCAATGTACCCATTCTCAGTTTCAACTTTGATATCTAATGCTTCCAAAGCAGGTAACATCATTAAGAATCCATTTGTATCATAAAGCTGAAGTTTTGCCATAATGTATTTGCCTTTTTCAACTTTGTTGACACTTTCAACTTTAAGACTTGCTAATTGCTGAACTTCGATTTCTACTTCAGCAGCTTTAGAAACTAAACAAAGATCAACAAGAGCAACTTTGAGAGTTCCTGATCTTCTTGGGACTACACTGATGCTACGAGTTGGTTCAACGTAACGTACGTCAGCTACTTCTTCATTGCTCAAAACGAGATCGTAATAGCCTGAACCTTGACTAACTTGGAGGTAGTATTTGCTGTTTGGGTCATTTAAGATCTTTAGCCTACTTGGAGTAATTACTGTATCATTAACAAGGAAGATGTTGACACTAGCTTCAATTGACGGAGTCACTACCACTCCTTTCTCGTTTTCAACAGGAAAAGCTGGATACTCTGATAGAATTTTATATCTGAAAAAATATATTACAAAAAATAAAAGCAATTTTTCTAAATTATATATAATCTATATTAAACTTTGTATAATTAACTAATTACCGAGAAAGAATATTCTTCTGATAGCCGCTTACTTTAGCTTTTAGAGTAAGTGAGTCGCAGTATTTTTTAGGTACAATTTGTTGATAATGATTTTTTGGTAATGGAATCTGATATTCAAAATACGAGTCTTCTAAAGTTCCACAAGGAATTTCAATGTCTGTACTTCCTGCTGGCTTTACATACCAGTCAATGCTCAAACTTGTTATATTATCGAAACGACGACCGTCTTCGTCTTTGACTACTACGAATAGACGTAAAGACTCTTCAGTATGGGCAATGATTCGCTCAGTGTCTTGAGACAGTGGGCACTCTTTGCCATCTTTGAAGCCCGGTTTTAGGTAAATATAACGGGGTTTAGCGCATATAACTTTTACGCTTGCAATAGCTTCACCACCTTTGCAAGATGGAAGTACTGGCGTATTGTAAACGCTGAAGCTCAAGAAACTTTCTCCAAGCTGTCTGCATAAAACTTTAAAAACCGAAATTTCATCCTCAAAAGATGAATTTTGCTCCATGACTTCAATGATATTGCCATCTGTGACGCGAATTTCTCTTTGATAACCTAGCTTTACTTCTGACCAGGCTTGAGGTCCACCTTTGAAGATGATATTTCTTGAAGAACCTACTGCCAAGACTGTTTCAGCATTCTGAGGATTGACAACTACGAGAGGTTCGTATGCAGATACGGTCACGTTATCGGTAAGATTTCGCCCGTATGTTACTGAAACTTTGGATGTACCCACCGTTTGACTTACAATTGAAACCGTTGCACATGCAATACTAACAAGATCAACGTTTTCGCTTTCAGTTTCCACGAAGTTACCATCTGGAATATCAACTTCGAAAGATAAATCTCGGCAGTCATTAAAAGGTATCAGTCGAATTTCGTTTCCATCGTGTAGTTCTCCAAATAAGGCAATATGCAGATGAATTAATTCACCTACTGCAGCCTCCATGTTGTACTGTATGATTTCTAATTTTGTGGGTACCAAAATGTGCACTTTAGCAGTGTCACGATTATTTACATTTCGAACTAAAGATACAATAATATCAGCTGTTCCCTTTTGATGAATTTTCAAAGCTCCATTTTGAGAGACACTGACGATAGAAGGTTGACGACTATTCCAAGTGTATGAACCGTCACCGCCACTTGCCTTAAGAGATATATCATATCTACAAGAAAATTAACATATTAAAATTTTTCTTAAGAAGTAATAATTTTAGAAGATTTAAAAGATTATATAATTTTAATTTTACTTCGTTCTACCCTTTGAATCCCAAGGTAAAGCTAAAATTCGAGGATAAACTGACACTGCAGAGTGAATAGTAAATTCTACTTTAGCTATTAGTTCTGGAGAAATGGAAATTCGTTTTCCCTTCTTGTTAATCACTCCATGTAGAGTTGCTTCAACAATAGTTGTTCCAGTTGATGTTGGTACAGCAACAACATGAGTTCCATTTTGGGTTGTCAATTTTTTGTCAAAGAATTTTTCACTCATTTTCATGGTAACTTCAACACCTTCACCAATATAGAATTTGTGATCTTTGCTATATTGTAAATTAGAAAAAATTAATTGTTTTAAAATATAAATATCAACAAAGAAGATAATACTTTAGATACTAAAAAGTACCTGTCAAACATTTCTAGCACAATTTCATGTGTAAAACCTAGAATAAGGAATTTGCTTCTGTGTGGTAAAGCAGCTATTATTATATATGAAACTTCATTTACATTAACTCCTGCAGTTGGTAAGATTACGCCATATTCTTCATGAACATTCTTATCATGCAAAAGGACTTTAGTCTTTCCTCCCATTAAAGCATAAGCTTTTGCTCTGGCATTGTCAAGTTCCAAAATTTTAGGATTTTCAGCTTCTAAATAATACTGACTTGAAGGAATGTGTATTTCTTCAAGACGTCCTTGGTGAACCTATAATAAATAAATATAATATCTTTATACATAATTGAAATTGTTTGAAATTATAATGAAAAATTTGGTATATTACCTGCACTATTCTATAGGTAAAACTGTCAAAGGGCATTATTGTTACATCAGATGGTATAATAATAAGATTAGCTACAACAATTAATTCTACCTCTACAGGAGGCACATGTCTATATTCAGGATATAAAATTTTAACAGCTACTTTTGCAGTACCAGTTTTAACTCCTTCTAATAAAACAATGTTTCCTGTTTTACCAATGGAATCAAGCATAGAAACAGAATGTGGAGTTTCGTAAGGACTTTCTTGAAAGGTCATGAACCGCAAGACATTATTTGGTAAATTATTGAGTTGCAAGCCTTTTTTGTCAATGTTTCCTATCTCCCAGTCAAATTCAATACCAGCTAGCGTAGTAAACTCATTTCCTTGTTCATCATAAGCCCGCACTTCAAAAGCTTCTGGAGCTTCTTCTATAAATAGTTCTCTGGTGGTTGTCACCATGTTCAGAGAGAAAATAGCATCTACTATAACATCGCATCTTAAGAAATGTCCAGTATTTACATCTTCTGCAAGAATAATGGCTGTCTTTCTAGTTGGGTCTCTGGTAACTGTTTGCACTACAACTTCTATAGAACATGAGCGATCATAGTCTTCATTTATTGGTATCAAACGTACAATGTCTGGTCTTGAAGTAGACCTGTTTAAAATAAAAAGTATCTGTATTATTATTTGTCAAAAATTTTGAACCCATAATATAAATAATTTAAAAAATAAATTATCAAAATATTTTTTAAGCAATGTTCTGAACAAATTTGTTTAAAAAATGTATTTTAAAAAAGTTAGGTTATGTCAAAAAAATGATTTTTTATTAAAAATTAAACAATGACCCAATATTAATAGCAAACCACGAAACGTAAACGTAAATAGTAAACCAAAAATAAAAAATTTTGACTACCGATAGAAATTTCTTTCAATAATTAATGAAAAATCTCACCATTGATAGCAACCACCCTCGGTAACCTCGAGGGTAAAATTTACCGGAAAATCATTGAACACCGGCAGTAGGACTCGCGGCACATTGAGCCGATTAGCCTCCACAAAGGGCGACGCAAAAAATAACACCCATAGAGCCGTAATACAATGTATTTTCAATAATTTTCGCGAGCCCGCCATAATCTCGACTACATGTGTTTGGCAAAGACGGCGGCTTCTGCCTTCCCTCTCAAAGTCTCAATTGAACGCCTACCTAATCCGATACTTCGAATCACACTGTTGTAACGTACATATGCAAATTAACCAATTATTCATAGAATCTTCAATTCTCTTGATAAATAGTAAAAAATTTGTATTTTATGCTAGTTGTTTGTTTTTCAGTTACCTAATAAACATTTAATAAATGAATGAGAGTGAAAATTCAAGTACTAGCGGGGTACACTGTTAGAAATAAGTGGAAAAAACTTCCATCATTCGTGACGCTTCTCATAGACTGCGTAGTCTATGTCAAC
>JAWWEM010000010.1:26149464-26205002 GCA_035582935.1 Ormyrus thymus
CTTGAGATTTTATCTATCAGTTCGTATTTTTCTTTTTCATTTTTTATGGATTTAAAAAATCGCCGGAGCCACCTTAAATAATTTGCAAGATTTTTAAATTAAAAAAAAAATATTTTAAGACACTAAGATAAATATCAAGGTCGCTTTTTTCGTGAATCAGGTTTCTACGTTAATTTAAAAACAATTGATATTTGTGATAACTGTACGCCTGAGGCAACCCATTCTTTATTCCGGATTTAACAAAAGAACAAAAACACAAATAAGCGTCTTCCTGAAAATTGTACGTTTAAAGCGATTATCTAATACTCTTGGCAACACTTTTCGTTTCATATAAAATTTAGTTTCGGACTGTCTTTCCGTGCGTGTAGACGCGTTTCCTTATACCTCGCATTAAATCTGATAAATTAACTATTTCATTGTGATGTAGACGTTATCATTTTTGCAATTACTTTTTTTTAATGAACGTGAAAATATTATGAAAATCAATCGATTATGTGTTTTATATCGGAAATGCTTTAAAAATTAAAAAAACAGTGCAGAGTCGCATCTTTTGGTACGAAGCTGAGGAAATATTAATTTAAAAGTTATCCTTGTTTTAGTTAATTATTATGCAAATATAAAATAATTTAAACGTTCCGGCAAAGAAAATAATGATTTTTATACAATCAATATTGTGGTGGTTGCTGTAAATATTTTAATAAAAAGAATACTTCATATATATTCTTCACTGTTCAGGTAATTATTATACTTAAATTTTAAATACCATATCATTATATTTAATATTATTTACAATCGATAAAACAGAATTGGCGCATACCTGCTCGTACAAATTTAGCATTTAAAAATGCTCGCGCCTTTTTACGCATGTTGCATCTGCATCTGCGGTTCTGCTAGCCGGCAGCTGTGAGCTGTCGAAACCGATCGACCTTGGCTCTTTTTTTCTTTCACTCGAACGCGGTTTTTTCCGAACGTGACGTGCCACTGTCAAAACGCTGCATGGGAATATGCGCGTGCATTCAATAATAACTCGTCGCTCTTTGCGATAACGACAATGACAGTTCAGTTGCTCGGCTGCGTTCCGAGGCGAATTATTTAAATTGCATATTTACACCGATTCGCGGGAAAATGTGATAAGTAGATTTTCGACTTTTTTGCTTGTTTGTCTATTCGAAGGCATTGTATTTACTGTCCGTACGATGCGAAAATGCGATCAATTTTTGCTCGTCACTTGTTATTAGTCCACGCAACACTGGCCAATTATCTTATCAACTTTTGAAGATTGAAAAGTCGATTGACCCGTTTGTCATTTACTTATGGCTTACTCATAAATGCTATGGCTTAGTGCGAGCAAGTGGTCCACAATAACGTTATTAAGGTTAACATTTTTATTATTTATTTATTATTTCCCTTTTGTTTGAATTAGTGTGGTATTTTTTGCGTTTGTTATTTGCGTTTTTTGAGGGTTTATAATAGATTTAGTTGTTTAATTAATTATTTTTTGCAGGAACAGGTATTCCAAGATTTATAGTAAACTAATTTATTTATTAATTCCATGGAAATTGAGGAAAAACCACATAGGAGGTCTCCACAAGAGACGTTGTATCGTATTCCACAAATAATATCTCAGTTAGTCGAAAGATTTTTTTATAAGTGAGTTAAAACATTTTTTAGATTTTTCTGTTTAAAATTAGATTAAATTTATTTATTAAATTTATTGATAATTTCTTTACAGTCTTGGACTTCAAATAGCTCGACGACCAAAAAGATGGATGATAGGTTGTTCGGTATTAGTCATTCTGTGCCTTGGTGGTCTTTTGCGATTCAGGCAAGAGAGAAATCCTTTAAAATTATGGGTTCCTCCAGACTCAGACTTTGTGCGAGATACAGAGTGGTTGACAAATACTTTCAAAGAAGGTCAGCGAATCGAAAACCTAATTTTTGCAGCAGATGACATTTTTGAACCACAAGCTCTTGTTCAATTAAATGAAATCACAAAGCGAATATTTAATGCTCAATCAAGCAGCACACCAAAGAGCATGTGGAACGACGTCTGTTTCAAGTAAGATATATTTTTACACTTCTATTTTTTATGTTGTATTGTTATCATTTTTTAGTTATACCATAATCATTATTGTTTTGATTTTAGAGTTCCTATCATTGCTGGCATTACTGGACCTCAAAGAAAAAAGAGACAATTAGATGAAGATTTTTTTGATGAAGAGCCTACAATGCCAAAAAAACCAGGATATGATCCAGGGATACACTTGCCTACAAAGCTGTATTGCAATATTCTTAATAGCTTGCCAAAAGGCTGTTTATTGTTTAGTATTATGGATATTTGGGATTTTAATTCAACTTTAATCAAATCACAAACAAAAGAAGAGATTATTAAAAAATTTAATTCTATAAATATTAGTCCAACTTTAGGACATCCAATGAATTTTAGTGAATTGTTAGGTGGTGTTACTAAAGATAAAAATGGTAGAATTGTTAGTGCTAAAGTTGTTAAGACACTGTGGATGGTTTACATTAATTTTACAAAAGTAAACATGGATGATTTGGGTAATGATGCTGGTACAGCTGATTGGGTAAGGTAAGAAATAACTAATGTATTATTTGAATTATTCATTTCTTTTTTATATAAAAATCATTTCTATATTATATTTATATTTTACAGATATACAAATGTTTATATTGAATAACAAGATTTAATTGAATAACTGCCAGGTTCACCTATTTAATGTCTTTGCTTTTATTATTATAAAAAAAGTTTTTAATTTTAAAATTTTATTTATTTACAGTCGACAAAAGAAGTCTATGATTGGGAGGCAGCTTTTCTTCATGAACTTGAAGAAGCATCAAATGAATTAAAACTACAAAAATCAAGCAATAATTCTTATGCTATTTATTATGAAGCTGGACGGAGCTTTGGTGATATAAGTCAAGATAGCATTTTTCATGATGTTGATAAACTTATTGCTGGAATCATGATAATGTCAATATATGTACAAGTGATACTTTCTAAATTTAATTGGGTAGAATGGCGTGTAAGTTACAGTTTTCATTTACGTATAAATTTACATAATACATTAATTTTCAACATTTAAAATAGTTAAATTTTCTATATTTGTAGTTTTGGCTAACTAGTGTAGCTCTGTTTTGCATAGGAGGTGCCTTTACGGTCGCCATAGGACTTTGTTCACTTTTTGGAGTTCCTTATGGCCCAGTTCATACATCACTGCCTTTTATGTTAATGGGTTTGGGAGTTGATGACACTTTTGTCATGATGGCTGCTTGGGAGGAAGTTATATCGCATGAAAAAAATCGCGACAAACCGCTAACTGAAAGAGTAGCATTAGCTTTGAGTCATGCTGGTGCTGCGATTTCGGTTACTTCACTTACTGACGTCGTTGCATTCGTCATTGGTGCTTCAACGGTAAATCCTTTTTTACGCAATTATTAAAAAAATAATTTTTAAAATTTAATAATTATTTCAGATTTTACCGTCCTTACATTCATTCTGTATATATGCGGCAGTAGGAGTCTTAGTAACATTCATTTTGCAAGTAACATTTTTCGTTGCATTTTTCACGTTAGATTGTAAACGTGTAGAAAAAAAGCGAAACGGAGTTTTGCCATGCATAACTCATGAAAATTATATGCCTCGACTAATAGATGCTAAGGAAAGCATTTCGTGGAGGCTAATAGACAAATTTTATACGAAAGTAGTTTTAACATTACCAGGTAAATTAGGAGTTTTAGCAATTACAATTGCCTTTGCCACCTTTGGTGGTCTTGGAGCCAATCAACTTGAACAGTGGTTTGATCCAGTGTGGTTCTTGCCAAAAGAATCGTATTTGAGTGAATTTCTAGTTGTAAAGGAAAAGGAATTTCCTAAAGTGGGATTTAAAGCAACGACATTTATGAGTGAAATAGATTTCGTTGAAGGATTCCCGAAAATTTTAAATCTCAGTAGGACATTAGAGAATTCATCATGTACAGAAAGTGTACAAAATTGGCCAGTACATTTTATTCAATTTGTTGATGCCAATTTCAATATAGGTAATTACTATTTTCACTTTTTAAACTTAAATTTATTTCAATTTAAATGTAAATTTTTTTCTAGATGTAGAAAATAAAACATTACCGGAGGATGAATTTCGGAAATATCTATCTCAATTTTTATTTAGCCGCACAGGCGGAAAATACCAAAGAAATTTCAGATTTTTGGGTAATTTGACATGTGGAGAAATAGCACCACCAATAACAATGGCTAGTATCGATTTTACCTTCACTAAATTTTCTTCGCCATATGAATGGATCCCAGGTATGGACAGTGCGAAACAGATAGCCGCTGAAGCTAATTTTGATGGGTTTGTTACGGTGTGGAGTGAAATGTTTGCCACTTGGGTCACGGATAAAGTCATTTCACAGGAGGTTGTGAGGAATCTCATTTTAGCCCTAATTTGCGTAATGGGCATGACTGCATTCTTGATTGCCGAGCCGCAAACTTGCCTCTGGATATTATTGTGCGTTCTGTTGACGTTACTTGACGTATGTGGATTCATGTTCTATTGGGGACTTACTATTGATATTGTATCTTGTATAGGTAAGCTGTAAAAAATTTGTTAATTTTATTATATTTCTGGTTCAGTAAAAGTTAGTTTGACGTGTTTGGGACAAAAGAAAAATGCTGAATAGTAAATTCTTTCGACTGCAATTCAGTTGTACATATAAATAACGTCGGGCAAAAAATATTTCATTTTCATTCGCGCTTACTTTTAACTTGCGTGAGCATTCTCAGGATACATGAGTATCATTTTTCTTAAAAATATTCTTTACAATCGATCAAAATGAAAAATAATAAATTGAAATATAACTTTTGTTCACTAACGTTCCTTATTTTGGTATATACAATTCAAAGATTTTAAAAACATATAATAAACAATTTTCTCGTTCCCAATAGGACTGGAGTTAGCCGTAGGCCTAAGCGTAGACTACGCAGCGCACGTGGCGCACGCATTCCTGAACGCGACCGAGGAGTCCGGAGCAACCAGTCGACAAGCTGATCGCAGCATCCGGGCGCTCAAGGCGATGCGACATATTGGCGCGGCAGTCCTCTTCGGTGCCGGTTCGACTCTCCTCGCTCTCTCATTGCTCTCTTTCTCACGCGCTTACGTCTTCAGCGCCTTCTTCAAGATCTTTCTGCTTGTCATCGTCTTTGGACTCTGGCACGGTCTGCTGCTGCTACCCGTCGTACTTAGTACCGTCGGGCCGCGAAGCTTGCGGTCTAATTTTAAAAATGTAAGTTGTGCTTTCGGTTTATTAATTGTTGAAATTAATTATTTTGAAAAAGACATCGTTTTAATGGAATATGTTTTGAAGTAAATTTTAGAATTTACTGAGATTGGTTAGTGTAGTATGTTTGAATTTATAAAATAAAATAAAATACTTCAGCTGAAAAGATATTTATGTTTTTAATCGTTTCATTTCTACTTAAGCTTTTGTAATTCTTTTTTATTAGATAAGGTAAAATGTGACTATAAAGTTTAGAATTTTAAATGTCTATAGCTTCAAGTTTCATATTGTTAATAGATTTCTAGGTAAAAACTAAATTTATGTTTCAGGTAAAGTCTAGAGGTGATCAAGAAATGACACAAGAAACGGAGGCTGCGGTAGTCCCGCTGAACAAAGAAAATGAGATTCATCATCAATAGTATTTATTTTTGGTTCAATAAACATACAA
This sequence comes from Ormyrus thymus, assembly GCA_035582935.1. Taxonomy (NCBI): domain Eukaryota; kingdom Metazoa; phylum Arthropoda; class Insecta; order Hymenoptera; family Ormyridae; genus Ormyrus; species Ormyrus thymus. Next base: position 26,155,211 of record JAWWEM010000010.1, read on the forward strand.
AATTATTACACTATTCATACTATTAATCACACATTTATACAAAAATAATAATAATAATAATCGACGTAAGAAATTTAATAAAAACTAATCTTAAAGAAAATAATGTTATCAAATGGCGATTGAGTAAAAACTGTAAAAAGTAAAACTAGAAGAGAAAAATTTATATAACTTAAAGACGGCAACGTCGATCCGTCTGCATGTACATGTACAATTATATATATATTTATATTTATATGTATATTTATATATTAAGATTACAAAACAAGTACAAAATAATTGCTTCGTCCAGGAGTTTTCTTTCTTTATGCGATATACATATACAGTAATGTTCGTTCATTTATATATATATATATCTCCACTTAATATATCATAATCTCATGTGAGCAGATAAAGGAACATGACTATCGATAAAAATCAAAGAGTAAACACCCTATCAAATTAAAAAAAAAAACGAGACTTAATCATTTCGCAGCAAATTATTTCACTTCACCTTTCCTCCTGACTTTTATATATCGCATCCGCAAATCCACTCTTCGCCACTCATTCTGTTAGTTTTCAGCTTCTTTATCTCTCGCGATTTTCGTTGAATTGATCGACACATAGAAAATGAATGTCAAAAAGTAGTTACCGAGAGGAAAAAATTTTCTGCCTCCCACGATTCGACAATTCTGCCTGTTTCGCTCCATTCGTTCTTTTGTGAGAATCCTTTTTATTCGCTTTGTATTTTTTTCTCTCTTTCTTTTGCTATTTCAATCAAAAAAATACGAAAGTCTAAAAAAACGTCATTCGTTTATTGATCTCTACGCCATTCATCTTATAAAACAGGAAAATTCAAGTTTTAGAAATCTCACACTTTTAGGTACAAAAGTGAATTATTTTATCGTAAATATGCAAAAAAGAACAATTTTGTTCACTTTTCAGTAGATTTTTTGTTTGTATGACACTGTTTTGAAAACAAACAATCGTGACGTTGAAATTATTTTTAAAGTAAAACTATTATTGAACAAAAATAAAATTTTTCAACAACATTGGTCTCATCTTTTCAATCTCGTCTCGTATAAAAAAATGTAGGCAGTGAATGCTATCAGTTCAGGTATTGGATTCTTTTAAAGAACATTTTACTGGAAGTTGAAAATCCACAAGTTGCACATTTTTTTATTTAAAAAACAGTGCTGCGGAATAACGAAAAATCTCAAGGCTTGGAATTATAAAAGGTTGACAGTTCCTGTCATGGAGAAGTATTACTAGTAATTGGGATGGTCACATCTAATTATTTTAAAATTGAGTTTTTTCTTAGCCCAATCAAAATTTATTGCTTTCTAAATTATTTTTTTCAAAGAAATTAATCGCAATCGATCACAGTATTTTAGGTAAATGCCATTATTGTTCGTTATTAAAGTCGCGGCGTCAAATTATTGAAACGAACCATTATTTACAGTGGATTTATATCTTGCAATTACGTTAAATATGGTCATTTTTAAAATAACATACATGTGGCCACTGTTGCACTTGAAATATACCAGCAGGCATACAGACACAGATATATTATGGAAATTAGGTAGACTAGGCTATGGATTATTCTGCTTTTTATCGCGTTTTACTTCACACAGATATTTAGTTCGATTTTGTATTATTTTTTTTTTGTTATTTGTTGCTGCTTCTGGCAAAAAATTATCGTATGCCTATCTAATAGACGTACATTTATATCCATATTTATATTTATATATATACCTTTTTGTATTTATATTCTGTTATTTATATATACAACACACGATATGCATACATACACAACGAAGCTCCCTATTGCTGAGAACGAAATTCAGCTCTGGAGAAAATCTTTCTCTGATAATACTTTATGCACTTTGTCAATGACATCGCTTAAAAATTGGAAGTTCATAATTTTATTTATTACTTTCGGAGAAAAATTTAGATTATTAATTTAGAAATTGGAATGAGAATATTTTTCAATGATTTTTTTAATAAACCTTATCTTCATAATTACGGTAAGTAATTATGTGACATTTTATGAAAAAAGAAGAGATTATTCTAGTGTTGAAAGTCAAAGACTGTGCATACTCAACGTGCACGTTTAAAGAGAAGAATAATTACTATTTCACTGAGAAAAGTTATTTTCTTTATCTTTATGAATGCATATATTTTTTTTAGTTTAAAATTAGATAAAATTGAGTTATGTTTAGAAAGAAAATTGTTCTAAAAATATTTTAATAATTTACAAACAATTAGTACAATTATTTTCTCAGTGCTACATATCCCAACTCTTGCGCTTACACTTATGTATTCACGATTTTTTACTTCCCACACAATATGTCCACGGGCTCATCTTTCATTATCATCATACTTCCATTAGTTTTCTTTCATTCTTAGACATATGTTAAACTCGATTCGATTTTAGAAGATGTCAAAATGTACTATGCAATGATGAACGATGATGACGATAATGGGCGTTGAACTTTACAATGAACTAGATAACATACGTCGTTCATGTATCTTTTATTAAATCTTGCAAAAGGTTTACTCCCACTTTACTTTCAAGCGTTTCTCTTTGCCAACTTTCTTTCGCGCTGCTCGTTTTATTTAAATTTATTCCCTTGTCTTATTTTCGCTCTTCGGCTAGTAAAAAATTTCTTTAATTATTGATTAGCTTTTTATTATTCAATCTTATGCCCAAAAATCTACCAGAGGCACTTTGAGTTTATTAGTACCATTAAGAAGTTGTTTTGTATTCGGATCAAGTTTTCAGGGGCCATATTATTCAGTGTTTCTTTTTTACTGTTTTTCCCCCTTTTCATTCAACCCTGTCTACCTTTTCCCTCCGATACTTTTTGTTTTGTAATCTCCTTAATTTTTTTTTTTTTGAATTCAATTAATATTCTTTTGTGTTAAATATTTTCAGATAATTTTGAAATTTATGTCGGCCCCTCGGTGTGCGATATTTCTCTTTCAAGCTCGTTCCCGGTTCGTCTTTTATCTGCTGCAAATTGTAGAAAGGTGATATCGTATAAAATGATGAACGTTTAAAAAAGGAAATGACGTGAAGGTGTGAATTTTGTTCATATCATGTTTGAGTGTCGAGGCTTTGATTGAGAAAAAAATAATGAACTTTAGAATGAAACATTTTTTCTTTGTTTTTTATATATGAAACAGGACGAAAAGTGTCTTACAAAAAAGGAGAATCCATATAAAACGTCGAGTTTCACATTCTGGCAATTGCTAGCAGATTTTCCTCTGTCGTACTCTCATTCACGCACATATAATTTCGCTCACTTCGCAGTTTTTCTTTTTTTTATTTATTGTGGTGACGCGCACATTAAAAAATTGTGTCCTTTCCATCAGCGAATCCTTTTTCATTTTCTTTTGAGCGATAAATACTTTCTCCGCTGCACGACTTGCACATTGAATTGACGCACAGGACATTCAAGTATTTTCTTATTCTTAAACGGCGTACAAGCACGCTTTTATGTGCAGCGTTTCACTCGCGTACTTCTAAAGGAATTTGGTTAGTCTTTGAAGTTCGAAAAATTCATCATCTTTAAATAGGGTAATAAGATCTTCGGAAATACACTTTTCCAAAGTTAAAATTGTAGTAAAAAACTATAAAAGTATATTAAAATCGTACAAAAACATGATAAAAAAATTGAGCTGTTTAAAATGATGATACACCAAAAGTTATAAAAGATGATAAATTTTAAAAATTTCAAGACAAGCCTTTTCTTACACCCGTAGCCAAACAATTATAAATTCAGTAGATCGCACAGCCAGACACACCACACCAAATTTATATCTTATGAATACATCCACGGAGTAATGTCGACGTTTAATGATTATCAATTCATATCGATTCAATATCAATGTTATACAATCAGACAATACTCAACAGTGATCGTTATTTTCTTTTCGTTATATATATATTACAATTATTAATAATTAAGAGTGACAACAACATGACGACGGAGGCGTTGAAGCTGAATACCTATAAAGGACCTTAGGGCTCAAGTATGGAAAGTATTCAGGGTTAGTAAGGATTTATTACCTTTTCATTCCATCAGACATTTAAGGATTTTAAGGAAGGACAAGAAAGTTTCATAGGAGTTTGAAGATTGCGAGTTGAAGGTCCTTATTATTTCGGTCCGAGAACTCTTATGGCGGTGTGTAGACACAATGACAGCGAATAATGACGATGATGACACGACAGCGATACGATGGTGATGTGTGAATGATACTTTTTAGGATGATAAATGACAATAACAATTATGAGAATAGACGGTGGTTTTATAACACACGCATACTCACTTTGAAACTTCTAACATTATAACAGTTTGTAGCCATATCACCAATCATCTTTCTGAGTCGCAGATATAAAGAAAATTGTATTCACTGCTTTAAACAGCATTTTAATTATAATGTTTAACAAGTACACTTTTCTTCATACAACATTTAAAAATAAACATAATTCAAAATTCTTTCGAATAGATATGGCTGATAAAAGATAATAAATTTCCATTTTTTAATTAAAATATTTTTCTGCGTGACTTCCATATTTCAGCGATTTGCTTGACTTTAGAAGAGACAAAGTGAGTTATTATTTTGTTTTTAGGCGGATAGACAGAAAGGGTTGGTGAGGAAGCACGCGAAAACACTCAACATGACCGTCACATCGAGCCGGCCACGCGATCGGCCATAGTCCAGATACTTTATTTTACTTTTTTGTTTAACTGTAAAGTTATACCTACTAACTAATACACAGTCTGTTCTCGAAAAATGCGTTTTGTTCGCGCTTATACACTTAATATTTCATTTCTCGCAAAATTCCCTCATCTTTTTTGTCGGCTTTCTTTTTTCTTGGCTTTTCCCATCCCGCCTCCCACTACTCGTGATAGTATAAGTCGCTTTCTCGTCTTACGCGGAATGCTCAAAAAACAGCTAGTGGCTTTAAATTAAATTTCAATCTTGGAGAGCAATTATACTAACTAGTGGAAAATTCTTGAAGCAATTAATCGTTTCCACTCAAAATAGCACTCGATTGTATCCGTCTCGACAAAAACGTGATAAAATGTAAATAGAAATTTACATTTGTATATGCATTTAGGTGCTGTGTTTATAATAGAAAAATTACGCGACAAATTTTTTTCTTTCGAGTTAGCTAGTTTCGCGTAATTATTTCATTAATTATACATTATCGACCACATAGAAAATTAAGCTCTCCAAGGTTTTTAAAGTCAAAACTGTTTTTTAAAAAAGAAAAACGAGCCCTTTTCAGTCGTTAAAAATGGGAGAAGGGTGGGAGAGGCATTTTTTAAACGTCGATGATATTTACTAGGCTAGATATATATACATACACACGCGTCGCGTCGGTGTAATAAGTGTGTATATATGTACACATATACATAATGACATACCATCCATGTATATAATATAATAATTAATAATAATATAATTGTAATATTTTCGCATCGATCAGTCGATCAAGACAATAGCGATTATCGATGACTTATATACCTACTTATTCTTCTTATCACGACGATATTCACGATCATATTCTTTTATTTATTCTTATTCATAATTTTGTTCAAATATTTCAGTGGATGGAGAAGTATATTCGTTTAAAAAATCTCGCGCCACTCTCACGTGTTTCCGTTTTACCAAAGCCGCTTCGGCAGTGGCTTGCATAAATATACAAAAATTTTTCCAACCAAAACGAAATTCTTCAGTCTGTTCAATTTCTTACAAAACGGGTCTCTATGATCGAGACTAACATGTAGTTTCATACGCGGTGAAACATTAAAAAAGATAAAAAATCAATTCGTGATGTTTCCATAAAAAAGACTTTACAAAATTTATACAATAAAACAATACAAAAAAGTTACTGTCGGAGTACATACTCATAAACTCAAAAGAAATAAAGACATCGCATACGACTCCTCGAAAAATTTGTATTGCTAAACTATTCGATCCATCCACGATTTGGACCAGGAAATTAGCGCCTCGTGTCAATAAGAACCGAGCGGAATGATCGCAGATCCTGGCCTTAATGTGCGCTAAAAGAACTTTGTTCGTTCGTTATAAAAAGACGAAACTAGAATTCCTGACCAGTTGGTGAGTTACTTCTTAGTTACCGCCTTCAATGTGGTGTACACGTTCACACGATCACACTTTGTTCGGTAATCCTAAATACAATAATGATAAAGATTCGTGCTCCAACACTCCACTATTTACACTTTCCGCGTGCTTCGTTCGCAGTGGCGCATGATTTAAGAAACTTTTCACTCGCGCTAAACAAGAGGTAGCGTCTCTTTTTTGTATATGCGAAAAACCTTCCCCACTGGGGAAGACCCAAAGAAAGCCGAAACGTGGGTCGCACATTCGTTTGCGAAGAACAACGGAGTCACGATTGGCATCGCTTTCGCGCAGGCTGCGCGATGCACACGAAGATTTGTTGTACGCGAATTGATAGACGCAACGTCGTCTATCGACGGCTCGCACTCGGTGTCGTGGGGTCCGTGCGTTTAGCTGGCGGTGGCGAAGCGAGGAGGTACTGGTGCTCGGCGTCGAGTAGACCGGAGACATGCCAGTAATCTTCGACGGCGGCGGCGGCTGCACTTGTGCCGCTGCTACCTACCGTCGAGCTCCTCGGGCCTCAGCAGGGCAGCTCATTCCGCGCGGGTTTGTTCGAGTGCTTGCTCGTGTAAACGGGACATCAGGGATTGCCATCGGCGGCCATTATGTTGTGCACCTGCTCAAGTTTGTAGGCGAGCCTCTGCTTCGTCGAGAATTCGTCTTCCTCTAGAGTTACGGTTAGTTGCTCGTTATATTTGCTGGCGTAGGTGTAGAGCTCATAAAGAGCGCAGTTCGTATTGAATTCATTTGTGTGCAGCTGTAACAATTATCAAAATAAAAAATTTTAGAATAAAAACTATTGAAAAAATAATTGGATTACAATATTTAAAAATTTCTGAAAGAATATCTGAAATATTATGTGAGGATAGAGATTATTTAATATTGATTCTACTGTAAAGTATCTTGAAACACTTACTCTTGATTCTTCCGCAAGCATAGCATTCATATCCTGATCAGAGATAGCTTGCATGAGTTTAATATCAGAGTAGTAGCGCTCCACCCATTCTTTGTAAACTGGAATGTCCTTGGCATAGAGAAGCTTTGAGCTAGGCGAGTCTTTGCCTGAAAATTAAAAAAAATAAAATTAAATAACCACACGCATCCAGCAAATATTATTTTCCGAGACCAAATATCAAGTTAATTCTTACCTAATCTGTGATCTGACGTAGAGCAGCTGTCCATGAAGGTCTGAGCGACAACGGAGAAGCAAGCATCGACAATATTTGACTTGTGAATATCAAAAATGAAATTCGGATTCTTAATAAGATTCACCCAAAACCTCAAGGGTAATAAGTTGCTTTTCCACGTGTGCACAACCTCTGGATCTGTAATTTGATGATGAAGTGCTTGGTCGTCGAGGAAATCAAACATGTATTTGATAGCTAATGGCAGTGCTGATCCACGATGTGCTGTGCTGAATATTGTCTCGAATAAATCGTCGACGAACTTCTGTAATGTACCCTTGGTGGCTAAAAGTCTTGTAAGGTAAATTTCAGAAACCATTTTATTGCCGCGTTCACCTTCCTTTTGAGCATCTGAGTCGTGGTGTTTAACAAGGTGCCATACTTTGAGACCTCCGTCATGATCGTGATTGAGGGGTGAAGTGGCCCGAGACAGTGGTGGGCTTGCCGAGCTAAATTTGTTCATATTCAGGGTTTCGTATTTGTGAGATTTGTCGGTCTTCTCCGAAAGGATTGAGAGGTTGTAGATGGAGGATTGTTTGGAAACTAAGTTAAGTGAAGCACTATCAGGAACTCGGTAGTGATTGAGTGTGTTGCGCTTCTTCCATTCACTCTCTACCTTTGTAGTGGAGTCTTCATCGTACAGGATCAACCTGCCAGAAGCTCCAGTTCTCCATTCTAATAGACAAATATTACCGTTATAAAATTTTAAAAATCATAAGAAAATCGTCTTTCAAATAACCTATTTTAGATAACTCACCAAGATCAAGATCATCTTTTCTTGGCCTCTGACTGTAGGGTGTAGAGCGATAAATGGTATCGAGAGCCTTCTCTTTGACTTGGGAAATAGTATCACAGTCTAAAACTTTTACTGGAACGTTTTCAGTGTTTGGATCCATGCCTCCTACGAACACCGTCTGTTGCGAAATAGATACGTAAACCGTCTGAAAAAATTCAATTGCGAATTTTATAAGTTTGTGAAAAACCTTCATAAACAAGAGAATTCATTAATTTCAATTTTCAATATACCATGGCTTTAAAATCAATCGACTGTCTGATGAGTTTTTCCTCTGACAGTGAATATCTAGCCTCTGAGGTAATGGCATCAACTGGTCCCTTGTCTACTTGTTGTTTCATGGCACGGAAGAGTAAGTACAAAGGTTCACCAGCGCATTCCCTCATAAACTTGTACAACAGGAATGTGAACCACGCAGTAAGCATTTTCTCAGCAACACTTTCAGTTCTGTAAAATAATATTGGTTAATTTCTTATATTCAAATAAATCATTAAATAATCATTAAATAAATTTAAAAAAATGGTGAAATTATTACCTTCGCAGTAGTAGTTTAGGGTGGCTCTTTCCTTCCATACATTTCTCGATTAAATCAGCAAGCAAAGTCTTCAGAATATCAGTGCAATATTCCATCTTGCTTTGGAGCGTTACCATAATTAGGCTTGCAACATTGACTCTATCACGCATCGAAAAGTAGCGATTACTTTCAAGAGTTCTCACAAATAGCAGCAAAAAAGTCTTGTTCATGATCAACTGACCAAACAATCTCAAACCTTTCTCCTTGCGAACAAGTTCAGGTCTGTCCCACTGTAATACAACGTGGTTATCATCCGAGGGGAAGAGAATGTTCATGGCATAAGTTCTGTAATCGAGGAATGGAATTCCACCACTAGTCAGATCGCCTGTCAAGTCTGTCATCTCGGTTTGCAATTCAGCGAAGGCTTCCTTGCACTCAGCAGCGACACGTAATTCCAGAATGTCCATCTGCTCTTGCATGTTCTTAAGCACTCGGTTGCTTTCAGTAGATTTGCGCCGGTAGGCAATGAGGAAGGCAATAAAGACTATGACCAGAATTACAATAGCTGCGATCACACCGATAAGAGCTGGCTTTGATAGAGGATTGTTCAAGCCAGCAGGTAATGCGTAACTCAGTTTTCCGATCTTATACTTGAGATTGCCACCTATAGTAACGATAACTTCTGGCAGATCTGGTTTTGGATTACCTGAGGAGTCAAGTGCTGGTGGCTGGGTCAGTGGCGGAAGACAAGTCAACTGTTGTCGGGATAAAGATGTGACGTTGCAGTAGCTGTCGCCGATTTTAACTACAACGTCAGATTCTTGGCAAGCTCTATCTAAATGTTGGCCGTTGATCGTTAGATAATCACTCTTGTAGTATTTGACTTCCTCATCGAATATTTCGTATACTGGATCAGGATACAATAAGAATGCGTGGAGTTTCTGCTGCGTGAGATTCTGGACTCTTGCTACATTGTCCATTCTAAATCCGTACTCTAAATGGAGTGGCTTCTCGGCATCCAAAACACCAGGAGGAACGTCGATCTCCGGTGACTTGCAGACCATATTGGTATTGCTCAGAATATCACAAGCCTGAGAGAAGTACTGTTTACCTTCGTAGTACACGTACATCTCAGGTTTCTGGATGTAACCTAGATTTGTACCAGTGATTCTAATTTTGATGCCTCCAGATGGTATACCCTTCGGTATCTTAAGTTGTCCACCGGCAACACCGCCAACGCCACTTTCGACGCTCTCAATCTTGGGATCCTCAACGTATTCGAAAATACCGTCGTACTCTCTGAGCGAATTATCGAACATCATGTACAGTTTGCCTTGGCGTGGTGTTGGACTGGCACTTGTAATGCACAGCACCTCGTCGTGTTCAGTATTATTGATGTCACAGGGCAACTTGTCGATAAACGCCTGAATGCGGCTACCCGCGTTCATGTATCTGCCAGTGATGCGAAGTCTAGTGCCGCCACTGACGGGACCATGCTTGGGTGAGATACTGAGTATTCTCGGATCTACGAATTTGTAGGTTTCCTTTGATTCGCCACGAAAGTCCTCAATCTTGACAATTACAGGTCCTTCGCGGATCTGTAATTAAAATTTATTTTAGAAACGGAAAATATTTTCTAAACACCTTACACCGAAAAAAAAATTTCCTAAAAACGCTTACTTTTACCTTTTCGTCACCAGGACCATCAACATTACATACGATTTGTTTGGTACGTATATAAAGTTCCTCGTAGGGCAGGCACGTAAGGCCGACTACGGTAACTCCTTGGTAAATGTCTTTGAATGTTTTTCCGAGATTGATGCCAGTGATCGTGATGTTGGTGTGACCCTCCCATGGACCCATCGTGGGTTCGAACTTTAGAATTTCTGGGTTCGGACAGGTCTGGTTACGATCTAACCACGTGCCGCTGCCTTTATCGCATTGCTCTTTCACCTCGCAGCGCTCCGAGGTCAAACACCAACCGCAGCCGTACTTTTCGGCCAACGCCAAACACATACCGCAATTGTCCGCCATATCTCGACATCTGTGACATTATAATGTTTTTTACATAACAAAATTTATATAATTAAATTAATTTATTTGAAAAGGTGAAATTATTTTAAGTAAAGTAGATAGTGCAGGTAAATACAACGCTTACCAATTCACCTAGTTAGGAAATTTGGTTATAAAATCGCGATAGCGTAAAAGCTCGTATAATAAAATCTAGAAGATCGAACAGCGCTCCATTCCGTCGGTCGCGAAAAAAAGAGCGCCCATAATCACCTGTAGATGACAACGTGAATATTGTCGGGATTGTCGAGGGGTTTGGAGCCGCCCCAGATGACGGCGAAGGGCACAGTGATGTTCGGGGCGCGGGACGTGTAGGAGAACTCGGTGTCGTCGCAGTAGATCGTGTCGGCCAAGAGGCGCGCGTTCACACTGGTCACTCGGCCCTCGATGTTGAACTGACAGACGAAGCGGGTCTGGACGATGAATTGCTGGTGGAAAAAAGAGAGGAAATTAAAGCGAAATGAACCGCCGGCGCAGAATTCATTTTTCTTTCCGACTTTTTTCCGCGGATAAATTTTAATTGTTTTTCGTGTCAGGAGAGAAATTGCTTCGGTTATAACGCTTTTTTGTAATTCAGTTGGAGTTATCGAAGCGTTCTGTATTAATCTACTTACAGTCGTCATTTTATAAATTGATCTTTTTTACTTATAAAAAAGAGATTTTTATTTATTTATTAATAAAACAAATACTAATCATTATGTCGCGAAATTAAATTAATAATAGAATTATAAAAATTATAATCGAACTTCAAAAGGAATGTTAAGTGTTATCTGCATTTTTCATTTAATGTTGTAGGCCTTTGATTAAAGTTTTTTCGTAGGAAGTACAGAGACGCTATTTAATAAAGCAATAATCTTCGATCAATAGGTTTTGATTTCTTTATTGCTTCGGTACAGATAGACTATTAAAAAGGAATGTAAAAATAAAATGTCATTGACCGGCCTCCTGTGGCCAAGGTCGCATTCCAATGACAATACTTTCGGTCTGATAATGGTTGCCATTGTTACTTTAATTAATCCGCAACTTTTCATTACTTGGCCTAAGTACAAACGCAAAGTCATAATAAAACGTCCAAGATGCATTTAATTTGTTTATGTTACAATAAATAATCACAATCATCGTCAATTGAGAAGTGCAGAATAATTATCAAGCCCACTATTCGTCATCGGGGACAGAAAGAAAAGAGCCACTCACCCCTATGATGTGGACCTTGACGCGTATTGTCTTCTTGATGCCGGACGACACGAGGATCTCCTTGGAGTCGGTGGCGTTGATGGTCGGACAGAAGGCTGGTCCGCTCCTGTAGCTTGGACCCATTCTCTGCAATGAATCATCGATGAATTATCTTTCTTTTTCTCTCTCGTTTTTTAATTGCCAATAGAGATCGACGGCGGCGATGTGCCACGATGGACCTATAACTATGTAATACGCTCGCGCGAGAAGAAAGGACTTTTACACGCATGAGCGAGAATCGAATACATTCCTCGGAGGAGCAGCCGGGGCTTTACGACCTTCTGGAATTTTACGAATCAATTGTTTCACAGGGGGCTGCGCAGCTCTCTCCCTCCTCTATATATTACGAGTGAAATTCCCGCGCGGTAAACTTCGGGATTTATGAATTCGCGGAGAGGAGATTTTTACGCGAGCTGTAAAGAGAGCGATATGGACGATGATTATACTTATGTGCGGGAAAGTTCGTATGAATATCGCCGACTTATGAGTGATACGTATGTAAATGTCCTCGGGCCATTTTCCGGCTTGAAAGCGAAAAATTTTTATCTGCGCTGAAAGCAGATTTGCAGCATTAATTTTAACAGCCCGGACGCGAGCAATTTAAGATATTGATAAAAGCAATTTTATTTAGTTGATGCGCAATTTCGACGATTCAACGGTATGAATTCTTGAAAGTGCTGCGAGCCGTCGAGCGAGAGGAGTCACAGCTGCATTTAATCAATTTTATCCAATCCATTTCAAGTATAAAAACTGGGTTAACGTAAAAATATTACTAACACAGAATTTATGATATTTTTTATAATTTATAAGAGACACGAACTAAAATTACAGTTTCACCGAATAAATAAATAGCTCTTGTGTATTTCGTTATCGGGTTTCGTTTTCACGTTCAGAACATATAACTGCGACAATATTGACATTTTCTCAAAAGAATTATATGCCTTTGCAGCTACTGCGCATTTCCAAAATAAAAACCCTCCAAGTGAATAACTTAAAAAAAAAAAGAAAAAAGAAAAACCTAGCCTACCCTGAAAACACCATTACCGGCGAGGAAATCAGTCGGGGAAGCAGACTACTCACGCTGACTCCGGTGACGAGTATGTCGTTGCGGCAGTTCTCGGCGGTGTCGTGGGTGCACCTGTGGCCGTCGACGCACCAGTCGCAGGGGAAATCGGAGGAGACGCACTGCGTGCAGGAGCTGTGGGTGCTGCAGTCGAAGAAGGTGAAGTCCGTGGCGACGAGGTCCGGCCCGTTGGTCATCCGCACCGACAGCTTCGCCGTGAAGTGGTGCTGCCCCTGGGGAATCGCCGGCAGGAGGTCCGTCCGCGGCGTCGTGCAGTTCACTCCGTACGATTTCCTGAGGCGGGTTTCACGCCGATTAGCGAATTTCGGCGCTTTCGGGTGTCTCGGGACGTTTGTTGGGGACGGGGAGTTGCTGTTTATGGGCGGGATGGGTACTGCCGATTTTCGAATGCTTGGTGAATTTTTGAGTCAAGCGAGGATTCTGGCGCGATTATTTTCGTTTCAAATGAAGCTTTTATGAAGACAGCTAATAATTGGATTGAAATACTAAGAAATTTAAAAGACTTAAAATAAGTTTTAGTTTGAAATTCTTACTGCAGAGTGATAAATGAGCTTTATTTATTCATTCGTAGAGATATCATTTGAAATGGAATAAACGTATTTAAGGATGAAGTAGTCACCCTCGTTAAAACAAGTATTATCTGCAGAAAAGGTTTTTTTCATTTAATTAAACTATAAAATTAGTTTTAATTAATTAATGGGATTTTTTCGCAAATAGAATATAGCTTACAATTTTCATTTTACAAAACTTTTACGAGCTTAAACTTGACAATTCACTCGATTTTACTCCACAGTATCACTTAAAAGAATATCTCTACTCCCTAGACTACTTAAAACTGCAAATGACGCTTCGAGAGAGAGAGAGAGAGAGAGAAAAAGAAAGCTATCTCACCTCGTGGCGTTGGTAATGAGCGTTTTATCGAGCGCGGAGAAGGCACAAAGAAACTGGCCGGGCAGACTGGGCAGATTCTCGATGGCCAATTCCAGGGTCCTCGCGGTGGTCCGCTGCAGCTCGTCGGGATTGACGTTGGTGATGGTGGTGCACCTGCCGCTCTTGTAGGAGATCCAGTAGAGCGGATCCTTGGCCGCGTCCTGGCAGTCGCTCCTGAGGCTGCACTTGTTCTCGAGCGAGCACCAGCCGCAGTAGGGGTCCTTGGCGTTCAGGCACTCCCAGCAGGTCTTGTACACCGAGCACTCCTGCACCTTCACCTTCGAGATCTTCTTCTCGGTCATGACGTACAGGTGCATCTGGTGCTGGGTGTCGAAGAGCAGGTCCGGGTTCACCGGGGACTCGGGGTCGATCTCGAGGTCGCCGTATTCTTGGGCTTGGGTGGAGGATTCGACGACGAGCTGGAAGGAAGAGGAAGCCGTTGGTTTAGAGACTTTTCTTTAGCTGTATACATTATAGTCATGGTTGCTTAATTATTTAAATATAAAATTTTTATAATATTGTTATTTGCTTAATTAAATAATAATGAATTACATAAATAATCAATTTAATGTCATAATGTAATACGAGTTTGTTTATTTTTCGATACTTTATTTCTTTACATTTTCTGTATTGGATAATTAAACATTTTATTACTCCCGCCGACAAAATAAATGTACATTATTTCGAAAATTCTGTTCAAGCTGCAAATTAAAAAAAGAAAAATGAATCGAATATCGACGCGACTATCCTTCGAAGAGTCCCAGCTAGCCGAAAATCCTTGGCATCCGAAAAATCCGCCCGCGAATATCGACTCAGCCATCATCATCAGCGGACACAAAGCCGAGCTCGCGAAACTGCGAATTCATCGGTAAAAGCATCATTATTTACGTCCGTCTTGTCCATGACTGACTCGCCGGGACCTCCAAGAGACACCGCAAACCCGTTCGGCGATAAAAAAGAGAAGAAGAAAAAAAAAGGCGGCGCGGACCAAACGCAAGAAACAGCCCGCTCGCCTTCCGGGCAGAGAGCTCGGGGAGGGAGATAATCGGGCGATAATCAGGATGCGCCGAGGCGACTATCGGGCATCTCTCGCCCCCGTGATTTCGCCCTTTTTCGTGGAGCGCCGCGCGGCGGCGGCGTTTATCTCCTCGTTAATCGGCCTTTTACGAGCACGAAGCGCAGCCCGCCGACGGGAGAGCGGCGCGCTGGGCGCAGAGACGCGGAGAGTCAGTCTATCAATTCGACTGTTTATTATGATGAGCGCGGCTCTATCCGTCGAGCGAGCGATTTTTACGATGCTTTGTTAGTCCTCGGCGAGAGGTAGATGCGGCGCGCGATAGTCGCTCGAGCGGAACGGAGGCACGCCGAGGAATTAGCGCGAGGATTTGCTCGCCGGATAAATCGACCCGAGAGAGTCGGGAATGCTTCGTTTTTTTCGAAATTAATGATCGCCGCGGCGGCGGCGGCGGCGACGGCCTACCGGCTGTGCAGTTCTGTCGCTAATTTTGTTTGCCGCCGAATCGCTGTTTGATTTGCGAGACGATGATTAATTATCGTCGGCTGAATTTTCAAGCGCTTCTTTTCGAGCGTGTTTTGCGAATCTGATACAATTGAATCTGGCTGATGCTGGAGATTAATATGTGTTTCTTCCGTTTGCGACTATAAGTTATCGGTAAAAATTAGATAAAAACTTGAATTTGCTTATAAATGTTATTTCAAGCCATATTTTTAACAATAATTGTAAAAAATATTCTTAGCAATTAAAAGACTTTTACAGAACAATATCTATATTATCGTAGTAAAACATGAAACTATATTGATGGAATTATGGGAATCGTAGAAGTCACACACTGCAAATAAACGTAGGGCCATAACTTATACCACTGACCAGATATTCCCGTTTAACTACGATTTTAACTACTCCTTAATTAGCCTTAACACGAATCTACCCAATTTTTGGGTAATTTCTCTTCTCGCAACTCCCTGAGCATAAATTCGAGCACATCTATTAATTCGAGGTTATGATAGTGCAGAATCGGAATTAGCTTTCCAGAAAATTTATACCGTATATTATGTGAGGCCGATGAATAATGCATCGGGCGCCACGCCGCTCGCGATATAACGAACAAACTTTTTTTTTTCGCTCTTTAACGCCGGACGCTTAAACGTAAACGCAATCACGTATTTAATGATTCGAGAGAGAGAGACAGATTTTTATTTTAAAATCATTATATCCGCCGGGAAAAAAAAAGCGCGCGCCGCTCGGAAATTATATAAACGTACCGAGCGCACTCGTCGACGCGAGCGAAAAAATGAACAATTTTCGCCCCCCCCGCGACTCGATCCGCGCTCCAGTCGATTTCGAGCATTAAACGCATTCATTTAACGTGACCCGCGGCGCGACGCCGCCGCGCATCAAAACGAATATGCGCGCCGCTCTCGGAGTACGCGGAAATTCGATTAGCCCGTGAAATTTTGCGCATTATATGCCCGACCAGAAGTTTCGTCATTCGCCGACAGATCGTATTACGCATTTGAAAGGCGAATTTAAAATCAAAAACATATCGCGCCCATCCGGAGCGGCTGCTGGACGGATCCCTTTTTTTTTTCCCGAGCGCGTTATGCGTATACGTCGTCTTTTTTTTCGCGAGCTCGTCAATTATTTGACAGCTCGCTCTTTATGCCGCCGACGGAAATTTTTACATTTTTCAACGGGCGCAGATTAATTTTTAAATGGAAACGCGCGGACTCGCGCGGGGATTCCACTTCCTATTTTCGATTCGAATACTAATGGATTTAGCTGAATTTTATGAGGATGATCGTTTATTTACGCGGCCGTAAGTGATTAAATTAAAATACAGAAAATATTGGAGATTTTTTCAGCCAGCATGTATAAAGCAATTTAATTAATCAAATAAAGAAAGTGCCGGTTACAATTGAATTGCGCATTTTAAATTTCAAAGAAGATGAAATATAGCGTATTCCTGGCATAAATCACTTATAACACAACGGGACAGGCGCCGAGCGGCGCTAAAAAATTCATCGACTTTTCGAAACTCCCCGCCGATAGAAATCTAAGGATTCGTTAAAAGAATTTCCATTGTAACGAGCATAAGCCCGGGCTAATAAGACACACAATTAAAGCTCGGCTAAAACGAGGCTTCTATATCTATATTATCGCGCAGACGTAAACGTTCGGACACGCGGCCAGACAGTAATTGGATTTGTATTCCGTACAAGTTATTAAAGTTGCCCGTTTCTTTGGCGGCGGCGGCGTGTCGCAAGCTAACGACAAAGCGGCAGAAATTTTCTCATATAAAGCCGCGTTTAATATCCGGCGATAAAGCGGCGAGCGGCCCGCAAAGACGTTTCAATTATGTGTGACTCAACGGAGGACAATTAATCATCATCGCCGGGAGGTAAAAAAGGGGGAAAAAAAACGCGGAAAATCGAGGCCTCGGGACGGCCGAGGAATGAAAATCGGATTCGCCGATTCTCACGATACGCGGCTTGCGAAAGCAAAGGCGCTTTTTAATTGTCGCCGAGCGATACGCCTTTTTTGGCCCGAGCTGATTGACGGCTTTCCGTTCGAGCGCCGGCGATTAGTGTCTGTTCCTGCTGTGCGGGGCTTTTTGCGATTGTCTAGGAGCTGCCTTTTTGCCACCGGAGGACAAATGGAGGACGGGCTTTTTCCGAGGCCGGGGCGCAGGCTGCTGACTGAGCGGCGGATTGCTTTTTGGAGCCGCGGCAAGTTCGAGCTATCGAGTTTTCTTTAAATCGACTGTGTCATGTCAGGGGAATACTAATCTTTGGCGGTAAGAACATGAAAATGTGATCGGCGGGACGGAGCGGCTCTATAAAATAATTCAGTTAAAGGTTTCTAATGGTTTTATGTAAGCAGGTATTAGTTTTGGAAACCTTTTAATGAGAAACTTCGAAAAGTTAGTTCCGATTGAAATAGTACCCGTAGATTAGGAATCTTATTAATTAAGTAAGCACTCGAGACATGTCTTACGCATTATGTTATCCGCAGTATAAGGTATAGGTTATGTAAGTATCGAAAATAATTAAAAAGGATTTTTAATTTGAATGACTTACAATTAGAACGTTTCATACGAGACTGGTTGGCTAAAACGTAGCTAATGATACATATGTAATCGATGCAAGGCATGTAAGTGCGCGATAAAAAGAAACGTTTAGCGGTTCTATTTTGCAAAACAATTTAAAAATAATTGACACGTATATTTATAATAGATCTGTTAATATTATTATTAGGCGTGCATGAAAAATAGAGCCATAAATCGAACGATAAATTTTACGTACAGAGGACTGACATTATCAGATTTGGCGGGAAACTTTTTTAAAAAATCGATTAAAAAGCTATTAAAAATGTTTCAACGACAATTAATTTTTTAAACTGCTAAATTATTACGGAAAATAAATTTATGCGCTTGTTTCCTGCTTATATTTTACCTGTTTTAACAACTATGAACTTTATTAATGGGTTAATTAAAAGGAACGTGTTGGGATATGCTGAATTTCCTATTTAACAAGATAGATAATAACGAATGTAAAGTTGAAAATGTGTTTATTAATTAAAAGTTTGCTAACGAAATTAACGAGAGCCTATTTGAGTCCCGACACATTTTTCGTCGATCCCGCAGAAATGATCCCAACTTTTACCGCCCCTTTGACATACTTTGATTAGCTTCTCATTAAAGCGAATTCCGCAATTTAAAAAAACTCTAGCCAAATTAAAGAAACTTTCTCATTCTAATAATAAACGTTTTTAAACGAGTTCCGTTTCACTTTATTTCCTTCACTCGCGTTATTTTCATTAACTACCAGGGCATTAACTTTAATATTTAAGTCGGTTTATTAGTATCTCAGCGTTGTGCTGCAAAAAATACATTAAGCTCGAATGGCACGCTAAGCGCAAACTAAGTGTATCGACTTTTAAAAGACTTGAAAAGGTAATACGTCGAGCGAAATTTCCTTTTAACTCATAATGTCCGCTTTTAATTACAGTAGATTTCAGGTCATTTAAATAATTTAAGAGCAGCTTTCCTGCCAAATGTTTTAAAAGTTAACGCGACCCAAGTCCGTTTATGAAAAGGAAAAAGAACAAAAAAAAAAAAAAAACGCCCCGCATCACGTTCAAGTCTTGAAAGTAGTTTAAGATCCGGGGACTCGCCAAAATCATGTCAGGTGTCGGGCTGTGCTGCTCGTGTGCGCCATTACATAATTCCGGAACGCTTCATTAAAGTCTTCCATATTTTTTGGCACGCTTACTTCAAGCGCATAACAAAGAGGGGCAGCCTAAGTGTGCCACGAGTTAAATGCATAATTCCTCAAGCGTAATTTCCCCTTTACTCTGCGAATATATCGCCGGGTAAAAACTTTTAAGCGAATATATAGAGACGCCTGACCGTCGGCCGCTTTTCCCAGCGAACAAAATAATGCCTCCGCGATACGTTTAAAGACACGAGGGGAGAGAATCGCCGGAATGGGAGGCTTATTAGCTTTCGGGGAAAATCATCGTCGTCGTAAAAGTAAAACGCGACTCGATTCCCGCCGTCGCCGCGTCTCATCAATTCCTCGTTTCTCCCTCTCGTTAACCATACATCCGGCTCGTCTTCGAAGTAATAAAACTCGCGGCCGCAGGAGCTCGTACGAGCCCGGCGTGCAAAACTGCGCTCGGAGTTCCCTCTCGGAAGAGGAGAGCGGCTCGCGGGACGCGGCTGATTTCATTAAAAATTATTTATACGAATCTCTCGAGCTCTCGTGGCTCGAGTCAAAGGTAATGCCGAAGGTGAGGGGGATGAGCCGCGGAATATATACATGTACGTCGAGTGGCGCGCAATTAAATCGAGAGACTCCGCTCTCTCTCTCTCTCTCCTCCTCCTCCTCCTTTCCGACGATGAAAAAGCGGGAAAGCGAAATATCGAAAGGGAAAGGACGCGCCGCCGGCAGCGGCGGTGGCCGATCCCCGTCGTGCGCGCAGACCCCTAATTAACTGAAACGAGTCCGAGGGCATAAATGAGCGAGCAAGTGTATACGCAAGTGTGTATAATGCGGGCTTAAAGCTTAAGGGCCGCGAGGAAACTTTTGTGCCGGGGAAAATCGGTGCTCGGCGCTGCCGTGCTGCGAAGCCATCCTTTTTCACCGGAGGCGCTGTGATTCGATGCTTCGGAGCTACTGAAAAGGAAGGTTTATCTTCAATTTCCGGTTATTAATGCCGAGTTTTGGGTAAATTAACGTAATGAGCTCTTGCTGTGCAGCGTGCACATAAATGAGAAGTTGGACTTTTTTAAAATTTATAAGCTCTGGCGGATCTCGTGTATAAGGAGAAAGAAAATGAGATTTCTCTAACCAAGATTTAACCTCATCTATTCTTTACTATCACAATATTGTTCCGAATTGAGAAGCCAAAAGGGCAAAAACAAATAACCACGATCAGTAAGAAAGTCTCCGAGCGAGAAGAAAAAGGGCGAAAGGGTATTAAGTAAGACCTGCGTACTTTTCTCTCCTATAAAGGCCAATTAATTTCGCCTTCGTACCATAGCTCCGAGCCTCTTAAGACTACTTTCAGTGAGCGAGAGGGAGGAGAAAAATGACGCCGGGCGGAAGGCGAACGGAGAGAGAGAGAGGGAATGAAAAAGCTTCGCCGAGGATTGAGCGAAATCCAGCAAGTTTGAGGGATCTGATCGGAGAGAAAAATCGCTGCTCCTTTTTCTATGGCTAATTTGGATTAGTTTCCACTCGGCTCTGAGATTGATTTCCGTGGCCATTCGGTAGCGAAGGAGGGAGAAGAGCGGATTGACTTTTGGAAAGTGCCCCGAGATACTTCTTTCGCGATATCCCAGTATTCTGTGCTATTGATCTATTGGCGCGCTGGACTAATTAAAAGTCTAATTGAAAATTAATATTTTACACGGAACGATGCGCGAAGTTGATAATATTTTATATGTCTGGATAAAAGTGTAAAAATTCATTGAATAAAATATGTAATTAAGCAGGGGGATGAAACTCGTGAATTATCAATTGTCAATTATATTTTATAAAAGTATCATTTAATTCATTAAATTTAATGCAATTATCTTCAACGTAAAACAAAAAGCTTTTTCTTCACTCCCGCGAATAATTTAATAAAAAGGCAAACAAACGTATCTGTCTCTGCACATCTCTCTCCTCGTCGGCCTTTCGCGCGAAAAGGCGAGCGACGCGCGAGAACAGCAGCTAGGTGTAAATAAAAAAGCTGAAGGAGCTCATTTTCCCGCGGGAGCCTCCGCATTAAAGA
The DNA here is from genome assembly GCA_035582935.1 of Ormyrus thymus. NCBI lineage: Eukaryota > Metazoa > Arthropoda > Insecta > Hymenoptera > Ormyridae > Ormyrus > Ormyrus thymus. The sequence goes on from JAWWEM010000010.1 coordinate 26,176,454, forward strand.
AGCAGCGGCTCCGATATAGAGGGCCGCGTTATATTCGCGCGTGAATTTTTAACTCGCGGCCGAGAGGGCGGTATTTCGGCTGCGTCGTGTGACGCACAGAGACGCGGCACAAAGGAGGCCGCTCGCGAATTATCCCACTTAGCGTTAACGCGCGCAGCGGATGTATCTCTTTAGGAGGTAAAGAGGCGCTAAAGAGAGAGAGAGAGAGAGAGAGAGGGACGCGGTAACTCAAGGGCTCCTCGTTAGGATGCAAGCCAGTTCCTGCACTCTGCGGCCGAGCGTGTGCAAGGCGACAAACCGAGTTTCCCATAACTTTGTCGCTGCTTCGCCTCGAGGTGCTTTCTTGCTTTTTGGACAATCTTGCCTGCACCTGTATCGTTTCATTCTTCTAGACGAATAAATAATGTAGTAATGAATTTATACGCTGGAGAGGATGATCCTGTGCCTTGTAAAAATACCAGCGATAAGAGAACATTTTTAACGAAAAATTGCTGATGTGCCTTAGTAAAGTTAATTTCTGTTCTACTGACATCTCGTATTATTATATTATCTTTTTAATCATTTTTGTTTTACAAATTTTAGCCGAATCGTCATTTAAATAAAATTACTCCCCAGTTTTCTCGAGATAAGCGCATTTTACACGGATAGTACGTGATTTTAATTGAGATAATACACGCGGAGATTTATTTAGCGACACGTGCAGCGCGACTCCGCGCCAAGGAGGACAAAAATATTTACCTTAATTCAAAAATAATTGGGATGTACCCGAGAGGATAAATTTCACATTGATAAACTCGCATGAATAATTCGAATGAAGTTTTTTTTTCGGCAGTATTCGGTGCCGGAGCTCCGAACTAAATGATTGAAGGATAAAGAAGTCCACGAGTCCTCGGCTCCTTGCCTCGAAATCAATAAACGTCTGCATAATTCCTGAAAGCGCCCGAAAACGCGACAGTCGAAGTACACTTTATCTTTATTCGACTCGACAAATTTTTAATATTTCGACCGCCAGGCCTGCTTTTCTATTTTCGGCCTGGCCGTCTGATCCTCAGAATTTACTCGCGCGCGTGCAGTTTTCATTAATTATTTGGAGAGCGGCTACTTCTTTTCCTCCCGTCCAGCAGCTCAAGACCAGCTTATCCGTTGCGACGTGAATAAAGCACGCAGAACTACGTGTAAGCTCAGTTTTTAAAAAGCTGATTTTCTAGGTCAGCAGGGAGAGCTTTTTTGCAGAAACGACGCTCAGGCGTAAGCGCATTAGCGACATTAATCGCCTCCCCCCGTGCGATTCTGGGTTTTCATAATTAATTAACCGGAAGCTCGTTAATTAAGGTACTGATTTTACTTTCGGTCGATGCGTAATGAAGCGGAGCAACGCTTCGGGAGAAAAATAGCGATGGTTTTAATTGTGTTTGGATTGGAAACTATGGTATTTTTGCGGCTGCTTTCTGTCAGCGGCTTTCAATAATGTAAAATGAGCTTCGGTTGCAAAAGTTGCCTGCGAAATAACGGCTTTAATTATATTTAATTAAGTTTTGATTGGAAACAGTTGGACGATAGAGCGAATTTTGATCCAAGCGAGCGATACTAATTAGTTTGTTTTAAGGAAAGAAAACAATTGCTATTTTTTTACAGCTTGTTAAACGTAAATTAACTTTAGGATTACAGTTTAATTAGCTCTACAATAATTGAGATTCAGAAATGAGGATTTTTTTTCTTTCTTATCAGTGAAGCATAACGATAATCCCGAAGGTAAACCAGTCAAACATTTACAAATTACACCCAACGTCTTCTTCCCAGTTAATCGCGGGCGAAAGAAGTCCCTTAGTTCCAGCGTCTCGGGAAGCGTATCGAGTAAAAGCGAGTGCGGCGGGCATTTAGCCCCCGGATCTCCGCGCAAATCCCATTAGGCAAACCTCCGCAGGGCCGTAAAAGAAGTACATTTCCTCCCCCTCTTTTCGGCGAAAGTATCCCCTTCCGTTCTGCGAGGAGCGACTCGAAGGGCAGGAGAAAAATCCTGCGGAACGCCAGGCAGCGCCGAAAGTAAATCGCCGGGAAAATCCGCGCGTCAAAGATCCCCCGATACCGTCGGGACGGAGAGATTGGCCCAATTGCTCGTAAAAACGTCGACAAAGGGACGAGCGGGCAAGTGGCCGAGTTGAGCTCGCGCGCGACGACAAGAGACGCGGATAATGAAGCGGGGACGAGGCCTGAATGCGTCGTATGCGCCGCGGGGAAATCGAGGGGGCGCGAGTCGTTGATATCGCTTGCATTTTTTCGACGGTCTTTCGTTGAACGAGTGGCTGCGGAAGGGAATGGTTTTGTACTCCAGAAATGAATGTAGGGTTAAAGGTTGATTCTCGGGATTTTTTTCCGGATGCTCGGTTGTAATAAGAATGGAGGCTTTTGTGAAATGAAATTGTTTTCCAAGGAAAAAATGTGGAAAATCAAGGTAATAATACTATTTCTAGCGGCGAAAGTAGGTCTTTTTCGCAACGTTCTCCCTTTTATCAAAGTTGAAATTAAGTCGTGAAATTCTTTTGGTGCAACAAACGAAATTATTGAGATTACCATATGAACTTTGCGCGAAGTTTAAAAATTTCATTAGATTAAAGCGTCGGGAAAAAGAGAAAAAGCAATCTAAAAGTTAAGGCTATGCAGAGAATAAACGTAATTTCGCTATTTTCATTATGCGCGATAAAAGCTTAAAGCAGAAACTTTTTTTAGTGAACTTCGCTCCTCGGCATTTCATACAGAATCATTCTAAGCAAAACCGACTTAATCGCGCAAAAGACTAGGATCTAAAGCGAATCTTCCTCGCTCCTCCTTCCTCGCAGGCAGTAGAAGCGCGTTCCCGGATTCGAGGCTCTCGGCGTCGCCTCGGCAAACTGAACGAAAACGTTCAATTAAAGTCCCTAAAAGGCCGTCAAATCGAATCAGCGCTCTGAATACGCCTCCGCCCGATGACAAACTGCGCTCTCCTCGCCCCTAATTGCATTAAGAGCCCTTTTGTCCCGGGCCAATTACTTCTTTATCTCGGACATCTCTCGGGCAGTCTTTGTGCGTTGATCGGCAGCGCCATCGTCGGCTTTCCGCGCGCACTTTCACGACGGGAGCGAAAAAACGCCCCGGCATTTACGCGTTAGCGACGCGCCGTATGCCGCGGCCGCGTTTCTCTCTCCCTCCCGCGTAGGAGCCCGCGCGCCGAGAGCCCGCTGCGAGAGAGGCTTGTTCCCGCACGCCCCGAGAGCGAAAGAGGGGGAGTATTCGACAACGCGGCCGGCACTGCGAGAGCGTGTACGTACATTATACTCGCCGGCTTGTCAACAATTGCGCCACGAGAGCTGAATGCAGCGCCGAGGTTTGAAAAAGCCCCCGACCGCTTGTTCCTTGAACAAAGCAAGATTTTCATGCGGCGAAAAAGCGATTTATCTTTTTCAGTCTCTCCGGTGGCAGCGCAGCCGATAAAGTCACTGGAAACTTTCTACACTTTCAGAATCCAGCAAGTTTTCAGCATCACGAGAATCTTGCTATAGTAGTCCTAATACAAATGATGATAGCTTTTACCCTCTGCATTACCACGTGCGTTTAGCTCCTCGCTTTTCACTACTGCTCAAGCCCGTTTTGGAGCTTCGAAATTGACGGTGCAAAAAGAGACGTCGACAGGGGGGGGGGGGGGGGCGGAGGATCGACGCGGCTCGACAGGCCGAGAGACATCGATTCCTTCGCTTTTTTCCCCGCGCGAAGACGCCAAAAGTCGGACATAAGGAGCAGAAGCGCCGAGTTTCCCTCGGAATTTTAACGACCGGTTTTTTTAAACGTCACTCCGCGTTAGGCGCGAAACTTTTTAAGTGCGAGCCGAGCGCGAGGAAAGTTTTATTTGTCGGCTCTAATGACGTTGCATTAGCCACGCTTCGATTATTATATTCCGCGCTCCCTCGACGGCCACCGCCGCCGAATAAGTTATAATATGCGTCGGGAGGCTCTCGCGATTTATTGACGGACTGATTTAATTTTACCTACATTGATATTGAAATGTTAATGCGCGATTAAAATACGCATGCATAATAAGCGCCGTATCAGCGCGCATCGTTGCCTATGCTCTGAATTTCTAAACGCAAAAATTTCGACCGAAAAAGCGCCGATTAAACTGATGACGGGTCACGATGGATATTGGTATTGAAGTAAAGTTATCATGGGTATTTGGACAAGAAAATTGTTCATGACGGTGTATTTCTGTTTTATAGCGAAAAAGCTTCTGACCATGTGTTCCGTATTGGCGTGAAAAAAAACTCACGACGATGTATTCCGTTCTGGAGCGAAAATAAAGCTCAAATTCATAATGATTTTATTTGAAGTAAATAAATAAAAATAAATAAAAAATATTGTATACATTTTTATTGTGCCCGTTGAAAATAAATAAATTGAAAATAAATAAATAAATAGAGTTATAAATCTGATTGGAAAATAAAATAAAGTAGTGTAATGTTCTTCGGCGTATATTCGAACACGAGTTAAAAACATTGTTCCTTTCAAAATAAAAGGGAATGACTGTACTTGAAAACAAAAGGCTCGCCGCGTATTGTTCGAAGCCTCATGAATAAAATATTTTTTTGTAAATTAAAATGTGACGAAACAAGTGCAAAAGTTGTCGCTACGGCAGCAAAGAAGAACCAATAAGTAAAAATTAGGGTCAAAGAAGCAAATAAACAAAAGTAAATACAAGCCGGGTCGAAGTTGGTAAGGCGATAGAATTTTTCGGGAGGAAGAAATACGCCGGCGGTCGAAACAGTAAAAAAGACCGAGGGAAAAGCCGGAGAGCGCACGTACATCTATCTCTGTGGCGGCGGCGGCGGCGGTAGATTCATCGAAAGGCCGCGCAGGTGCATTGAGATTAAAGCGAAACCTCGGCGCGCGGCTCTCGCGCAGGACGCCGAAAAAAAAGAAAAAAAAGAGAAGAAACGCCATTTGCTCTGGCGTATAGAAAGAAGAGAGCGAGGCAAAGGGAGAGCGGTGATTACTGCGGTCGAACGATTTTCGCTCGAAATAGAGAAAGGACACGGGGGGGAAAAACAAAAGGAAGGAAAGCCGCCCGAGCTTTCAAAGAGTTTCCACTCGTTCTCTGCCTATCCAAAAATTAAAAACACGCACCGCGTACCAGATACAGAAACGGTAGAAATTTCAAATTGAATTTTTTCGTCTGTACAATACATTCGAGATTTTGGAAAGGTTCGAGGGTTTCCTTTTTTGGGGCGGGAATTGCAGAGAGCCTGCGAAATATAAAATTGTGATTTGAGAAGTAGTTCTGTTTTTGAAACGGCTGTGTGATAAAAAAGAGTAAACGCATTGCGAAAAGCGTTGCTATGAGTGATATTTTCTAGTTAAAATAAAATTACTAAATTGTTCTGTAAAATGCACTTGCTTTGTAACTGTTTTTATCTAGTTTCCATTTACTAAGTTTATAAGAAAAGTGAAGTTTTCCGGACGTTTCATGTGCTTTGTTGCTTCAGCTAATTCTAATAAATTTAGATAATTTCGAACACCATCGTTTTTTTTATTTCGAATCGCACTCGAAAGAAACATTTTAGCTCCCTTTTGCGCCATTAGAAAATGAAAAAAATAAAAAAAATGTAAAAAGCACCGAGAGTTATCGAGCTCGCATCTAAAGTCACCGGCTCGCGAGTAAAGCGAGCGAGAGGGATGCAGAGCTCGTAAACGCAGGAGAGGCGCCTCACGTCCGCCGGGTAATTTTTCGGCCTCTTTCACGTCCCTCCCATCCTCCCCGCTCGGGCGCGCATGTAAAGCTGCATCGGGTTTATCGGCCGCGCGCCGGAAAATTCCCCGAAGACATCGGCGGAGAGCGCGCCGAGATTCCGCCGGATTTTTGCCCCGCCGGGGATTTTCAATTTCGCGCGGCCGGCCGGTTCGCGATTCACCGAGATTTTTCCCGCTGACAAGCGGCGGAGTCAATGCGGAAGAGCCGCGAGCTCGGGCTCGGGGAGGTGGAAAAGCGTCGGGGGCTCTCGACTTGCTCGCGTTAATTTTCTCGTTTCGGAGAGGCGGCGCATCCTTGAGGCCGTTACATTTTTTCCGCCGCGAGTTATTTTAATTAAGATAAAGTGTGCGCTTTTTGGATTGTTGTGAAACTTTTGCGCTCGAAAGTGGCGGAGCACTTGTTTGGAGGTGAAATATTGTTTGTAAATACTATAATTTTCTCTAAAGCCATTTTGTCTGTAATTTATGTTTCAAATAATTATTAATCACGCGTTGATGTAATTATTATTGTACAATTGATTCGAATCGATAATTATTTGTGTAAATTGGGGGATATCTTTGCACTACGCTGATCCTGATTTTCTTTTCAATTTGAAGTCTCAAACACCTATAATCATGGCGTGCACTAAATGGGCATACGTAGACAATAATTCATCGCGGGAGATTATATTGCGCACTTGAAAACAACGCCGTAACACCTTTGAAACGATCGAAGGAGAGCGCAAAAAAGAATTAAAGGAACGCTCCGTAGGATTATTACCTCCGATAACGGCTTTCACTTATTATTTTTTTACGCTCGCCAAGTAATTGTAATTACGAGCACAGAACGAGGCACCGTTAATTAAAGGATAGTTTTTCCCTCCTTCTCCGCGAGGGTTAAGGAGTACGAGCCGCCGAACACGAGCGGGGCAAATCGACAGGAACTTTCGTTCATTATATTAATCGGCGCGAAAAGGCTATCTCGACTGTTCGCGCGAGGTGTGACATTTCCTTTAGTGCAGCGTTTACACTCGGCTTTTTCTGCGCCGGGGCCGTTATTGCATCGATCGCTTATTGTCGATCGCGAGGCGGAGAAAGTCGGCTGCGCTGCAGCTGCGTCTGGGCGCTTTCTTCTTTTGCATGATTGAGCCTCGTTTGATTCATGGCGCTTCGTTTATTAGTTTACGGCTCGATTTAAATCAGCTTTTGTTCTGCTTTTAAAGAACGGTGAATTTTGTAGGCGATGCTAAACGCTAATCACAGATTCTATTGATGCTGCCATTAATCATCTTATTAGACTAATATTAACCTATTAGTAACGTATTAGAGTAGACTAAAAAGTAGCATACACGCCTTATCTTTTTCGATTAAAAAAACAGTCAAAAGATGCATTTTAAAGTATACTATTTTCTCAAAAGTATTTTCCATTTAAGAGATTTCCTTCGCCAGATTTTGCAGTAGTTCTCTTTTTAAAGCCATATCATTTTACGGAATGTAGAGTCATCTTGGCTCGTGCAATATTTTATTCAGCTACTTTGTTATTACTTTTTTTACGACTTGCATTCATCCTTTGACTTTTTCGAAAAGTCTCTACTTATTCTACTTCCATAAATCGAGGTAGTTGTTCGAATACCCTGTATATCATAAATCATCGAATCATGCCTTCGAGTATTCAATTATAATGCATTTTCCGTTAACTCTTCCCTCCGCTGCTATACTTTTTCGTCCCTTTCTCAATTTCCTTTCACTAATAGTTACATCCTTCTCGATCAGCATTTTTTTTTCCAAGAAACCTGTTTGATTTTTCATAGCAATTAAATTCAGTTCCAGCGAGATTTTAAAAAAAAACTTAGTGCGCTAGAAATAATCCTTAATCCATCCATCACAAGAAACATTCCTTTATTTCTGCCCGGAGTGTTCCTGTTCTTTTTATTTTTAAATATCAGATAGATTATTTTTATTAAATTATTATTTTTCTGTCATTCTTTTTCACTCTCACTCTCCTGACTAAACTTTGATTCTATCTTCATTTAAAAATCAGTTTTAAATACTCATACGATGCATAACGATGGTTACTACAATATAATTTTCCGATAAATTACGTACAATGAATTTTATTATGGTAATAGAAAATTTAAGTATTCAGTCTAGTATATATCTCTAAAGATATAACTTGCATATCGATTTTCACATATAGAAATACATTGTTTGACAGTCCACTTAATAAATAAACAATATTCAAATACGTTGTTCTCGATTATTGAATTAAATTATGCAATAGAATTTAAAAAACTGCATCTATAAATTAACAGAGTTTGTCTCTCTCAAACCCGAATGAGCTATCGCATCAATAATGAACGCGGTTTGTTTCAGCAGCGGTGTCTACAGCAACGTAACATTGATATTACGATAAATCGATTCGTAGATAAATTATTTCGACAGAATTAACCGCTCATCACCGACAATGCCATTAAAATCTGTCGCACATATTCTCCTTCGCTCAAATAACTGCAGTTCACCGTCAGAGGTAAGAAACTAAATTGAATAATAACCGGGGCTAAAAAAAAAACGACTAATTGAGCGAGATAAGTCGAGCGGCGAACCGAACGATCGCCAGGTACAAGCAGCGGGCACTAAAAACGAATTATCCAAAATGGACGTAGCGGCGTCGATAACAACAACTCGGCCACAATGGCCAGGGCTTACAATTCACGAAGGATATTAGGTGTCGCTTTGGCTCGGGGGGTCAGAGAGGCTGGCCGGGGCGCAATGGGCCGCGCCGGATAAGGCCGATGACAATGCGACAATCTCTCTCTCTCTCTCTCTCTCTGTATGTGTGTGTGTGTGTGTGCGTGTGTGAGAGAGGGCGCGTTATTGCCGGAGATCAGTGATTCTCATTACTGGCGGGGGCGTAGGCCGAAAGCGGTCTTAAGCCCATTCCCCGGGCGCAATCTCCCCGAGTTCCGAAGTGCGCCCTATAGTGGCCTTCCTTCCTGTGTAGTGCGTTCGCGTCCCCTGGGCGATGTCTCCCCCCCCCCGCCACCTACCCTCACCCCCTCCTTCCCGGCAGCCAGCCGCGTTATCTGCCGCTTTATGACTGCGCCCCGCCCGCTCTAAACTGTGTCGAACATTGTTTATGCATGGACGCAGCTTGCTCTGCCTCGCTCTCTCTCTCTCTCTCTCTCACTGTCTTGCGGACGATTCTTTGATCGATGGCTAATTGTGCCCGTGTCGCGAGCTCTGCTGCCCAAGGAGTCCTGCTTTGTTTACGGAGATGAGGGTTTATGCTTTTAGTGGGGGGGAGGTTCGTGGCGGATCGCGTCGAGAGGCGGTCCTGTTTATTGTCGCGGGGTAGTTGTTTACGGTTGCCGCGACGAGCGCATTAACTTTTCTTGACGAATGAAGGACGATCCTTGACGCATTAACGAAGATTATGCTAAGCAATAAAGTCTAATAATTATCCTGGGTACGGGAGTTGAGGCTGCAGAGCAAGCGCCATTAAATGTATCGATTTTTTGATAACGAGGGTCCGATAAAGATACATTTCTCTTCTGCTTTAGGTATTTCGAAATTTACTCGAATTACGTGTCTTTAAATATAAATTACGATTCCATTTCTTCTAGGATAATAAGTTAATTTGCTCTTTAAAGAAAAAAATGTGACTTTACTTTACCGCAACTTTTACCAAACGATGTAATGGCGAGCAATTTAAATCCAAATAACTTACCGTCCAGCCATTCTATAGAAAATTAATAATACAAAGCAATCGGCGATCATCTCTTACCTGAAACAAAAAAAAAAGGAAAGGAAGCGATTAGTTTTCGGTAAACAAAGTAAATAAACGTAAATAATTCAGCGAAATATATATAGTTTATTGGGAAAATTCCAATTTCACTCGACAATTGCCGGCGATCTCGCGCGCCGAGTAGCCAACCCTGTCGGAAAAACCTGGTAAAATGGTGCAAATACACACATATAACCCGATACCGGTATCGGGTTATATGTGTGCATTTGCACCAATTTTACCAGGTCCTTATAAGGTTTTATCGGACTTTTTCAATAGGGAATCCCTCTCCCCGGGGCTCATCAGAAAAAGGGGCCGAGAGAGATTCAAGCTCATCAGCCGCTATAAACACACGAATCTCCTCCCCATCCCTTTCACTCTCTTCGCTCCTCTTGGCCTACAACGCGCGGCGGCTCTCTCTCTCTCTCTCTCGGTTACACACACGCACTTCCCCCTCGCGAACGCGCGCGCGTTTCGCATGGGGGCCGCGTAGGTATCTATTACGGTTTCCGGATGCATTTAACCAGGTAACTATGCCCGACGCATGCATACGTGCATACATATACATTTGCGCACGTGCGCCCGAGCAATTTTCGCGCTAAACGCAGCAAGCGGGGCAGAATGGTCGCGGGTGCGCGCGCGATAATTTGCGCGAATAATGCCCGAGCCGAGCTTTAATAAGTCCGTGCTTTTTTGCCCGGGCGGGAGGGGAGGAAACGCTCGCCTGGAAAAGGAGCTCCCCCCGCGGAGGGAGCGGTTTTTTTTCTGTTTTGCTCTGCCGCCGCTGCTGAAATTTTTCGTCGTTTCTGCAAAGGATGTCCGGCACGGCGCGACTTCCGAGTGTTTTGGGGGGCTGTTGCAAATGAAATGGGAAGAATTGTTATTTTAGCAAAAATTGCTGTTATTTTGTGAAGGTATATAAGCTTTACGATTTAGTTGGATAGCGAACTGATTTTTGTATTTGCGTTGTTTGCGGTTACAGTAAGAAATACGATGATTTACGTTAGAAAACTTATTATTATACCTTTACGATTGTATGCACTTTCCGGTATTTTGATTTATGCAATACATGCGTAAATAACATACAGTTACACATTGAGTTATATTGTAATCTAGAATCTGAATATACTACGTTTGAAATCGCATTTATCTACTGTTTTTTTCCACATTTATTTCAAATAAATAATATAGTTTAAAAGATTTAATTCGCGTTACCTTTCATAAATAATATTCTTTTATGTCAAAGTTCGTTTCTTTAGCACTTTCTTTAATAATAATTTTCTGAGAACAGGGGAAACAAACCAAGTACCTAAGGTAATTTAAGTGCTAAGCCCGCTTTTCGTAGAAATTTAAATGAAGACGCCGAGAACTATAGGTAAATTCCATTTACAAAGAAAGTTTAATGGAGGATCTGCAAATCATAAAAACTTTATTCGCTTGGGGAAATTACGAGGAATTTTAATAATTAAAATTTGCTGAGCAAAATTGATTAAAAATGAATTGCACGACCGTTTTCTCGCCACAAAAATATATTCTTTATGCAAGAAATTTCGTAAGCCTTGTATAATTTCTCACCCTTCGATCAATATTGTCAAGTACGCGACATTAAACTTAACGGTATAGTTATAAAAGCATGTTTTGAGGGTAAAGCTCATCTATACTCTACAGGAATGTTATTTATTTAAAGCGACAAGAACATTATCGAACAACACCTCTGAAATCTAATTCCGAAGAAAGCGTATCGAATCTTAACAATAGAGCGAAGAGAGCCAACTTTACACGTATCAATTTACAAAAGCGCGAGCCTGAAATATCTATTGTCGCGCGCTTTCACCGATTCGCAATGGACGATGTCAATTTAGTCGAATAAATTCAGAAAGGCAGCGATCGCAAAACAGAGTGTTACGGCAAGTGTACCCAGACGATCCGTCGTTTCTCCCGGGGCGCAATTCGTTAGCCGGGGACACAAAGCGAGGACTCGCGACCACTCAAATTGTCGGCAAATATTTGAGTGTCATGAAGTACCGATAATGCTTACGATATTCCCTCCCCCCGTTCGGGCATCCACTCGTAAAGCTCTCGTAATGCAGTAGGCAGAGGGTCGGCGATATAAATTAAGGTAATTTCCAGAGGCGAGAATTTATTTATCTCGCGCGTGTTCGCACTTTCGAAGAATCGCGAAAATAAAAAGCAAGAGAGAGAGAGAGAGAGAGAGAGAGGGGGGGGGGAGAGATGGAGAGGACATAAATTTCGCAATACGCGTGGCGCTCGCAGTATATAAACGCGCCCCCATAAGTTTTCATGTAGCTCCGCACGCGCGACTTCACCCGTTCCTTCTATCTCGATCCGTCTATCTTCCCGTCGCTATTTCTCCTCTCTCTCTCTCTCTCTCTCTCTCGCGTGTATGGACTTTCCGCCCTCTTCGTTCTCAAAGCGCCGCTATCTGAGCTTTTTTGCCCCGGAACGAGGACTTTTTTTCGTGCTCTACGCTCTTATACGCGAGATCGTATTAATACGCTCTAAGATTGCGAGGCGAGACAGCTTTATTAGAGCGCATATTTGCAGCGGCGATGGTAAGAGGGTTATCTTCCGGGGAGCGGGCGACCTGGAGACTTATTTTAGGTTAATCAGGGGGTAGAGGGAGAGAGCGAGAGTGCTTTTGGACGTAGAAAACTTTTTCGTGAATTAGAGTGTATACGGCGGTTAAGGCGTTTAATGTCTGGCCTGTTAGGAGAATAAAGTCTCGGCTGTTTTTGCAATACCAAAACCGGCTTGGCTATAAATAAATACCGGTAGATTTTTTCCCCTGCGCGTAATTTAAGCTCAACATTTACTTTGTAAAATGAAATTTCATATACCATCAAAAGCCTTCCTCCTCTCCGATGCTAATAAAGCTTTTGTCCCTCCATCCGAAAAAGAATATAGCAGAGGAAGCTAAAAAGAGGAGCGCAAACGAGGAAGAACACTCTCCCATTTACAAGGACGCGGCGTTCGTCAGAGTGAAAAAAAAAACGAGAAAGCTCTCTCTCTCTCTCTCTCTCGCGCGCGCGACAAACACAACAAAGCCATCTTCCCGTTCCATTTGGCCTCATCAGCGGCGCGCAAAACTGCGTAAACGCAGAATTATTTCGTCCTCCCGGGGGCTGCTCGCGGCATAAATAAATTCGCAATCAAGCTCCCCCCATCGCCGTTCTCTTGCGCGCGCACACTCGGAAAAAGGCAGCGGCGGCGGTGGCGGCGACTGGCGCCCGGCAAAGCGCCTATTCACTCCGCCGTAATATATTATCAGCCTTAGACTGCCTCCTAGATCGCCGGCCCATTTGTAGCGGCGCGCGCGCGCGCGAGTGTGCGAGGAGCTTGTCCTCGCGCGGAATTTCAAGGATTATCCGGAGAGCTGCTGCTGCGACCCGCTTCCTTCCCGCCTGTATATATGTGCATATATATATACGTATGCGACGGCTTCCAGCGTAGTTTCCCGCCCCGGCGGCTGTTGTAGCCGGTCACTTAACTTCCGGCTTTGGCCTTTGTGTTTCTACCGTTGTTTAGAGGCGACGCGCCCTGCTCGGGATTTTCGTCAAGTTGCTCTGCTGATTTTTACAGATTACCCCGGAATGGAGGTCGGCGGGTTCTTCGTTTATTGTTTCTTCGACGGCGATGCTTTCATTACAGACGGAGGCGCGAGTGAAAATTTATCGAAGTGGCTGGCGGGATTGATTGAAGGATCGGGGATGTGAATGACCGGCTCGGGATATCGGAGAATAAGTGGGTTACGTAAGGTTTTTTCATTGATTACCTCAAAGGAGAGAGAGAGAGAGAGGTTTTGCGTTATGTACGAGCGCGGCAGCGTATATTTTTGAGGTTATTTATCGGGCAGACAGGATACTTTTTGCATAAAACACAAAGGAGAATTATAGCTCAAACAAAGGCTTGTCATATTTTCTTAAAATTCTGAAAAGAGGAAATGAGAGCCGCATTTACGTGGAGCGCCAGACTGATCTAAATGAGATTTCAAGCATTTTGAGGCCGCGTTCGAGCGGTGCACAAAGCGCAGCCTGTGCTCGCACAGAGACGAGCTTCTTCAAGGAGCGGCGTAAAAAATCCGTGGCCATAATTGGAAATATACATTTCGATGCAGAGCGGCGGGAGAGACTCTCCCGGGCTGAAAGATTCATCGGGCTTCGGGGCGAAATTGCATGCGCATATTCCGCGGGTGCACTTTGTTAGCGCACAGAAAGTCTCTATATATCCCGGTCGCGCGGGCCGAATAGGGGAAAAACACGCGGGGATATACACGCGGCGAGGTCAGTGCCTCTCTCGTTATTTCTCTGGAGTAGCGCGCGGGCCGCGAGGAGGGGGGGGGGTGGGGGAGGGGAGGACGAGGGGAAAAAACTGCGTGTTTTTCACCTGCCGGCGACCATTTGTATTTTAATAATACACGGCTAACTCCCGTAACGGCGAGGATGTAGGTCGAACGTGACTCGAAATAAATATATTTGAGACACTCGGGAGTTGGTAGCTCGGGTCGCGGCTGCGTTTCGCGGCCTTAGACAAGAGCAATTTAAGAGAGCTCGTACGCGTCATCAAGTCCTTAGTGAATTCTTGGCCATTCTTTTTTTTTTTGTTCTTTTCCACCGACGCTCGTCTGTGACCATTTACGTAACTCATTCCCGAAGGCGCGAGCGAGAGAGGCTGCGCTCGCGTGCCAGCTCTTTGCGCGCGCATGCGCTCGAGGACGCTGTCGGGATGGTTTCGCGAGTGCGTTACGCTGAGATGTAAGTACCTTTGAGAAGAACACGCGTGTCTCGATTTTTCTTTTGTTCGACCGGCCGCGCGAGGCTTTTATGCAGTGCCAATGGAAAGAAGACCGTTTACCGTGCCTATGATGCGTAAGGAAGTTCTTCGCGACAGCGAGGACATTGAACGTAGGAAGAAATAATGTAAAAGTCACTGCTGTCAAAAGTAAATTTTATTATGAATGCAACTTCGAAAAAAGCACGCCAACGTTTCCGCTCTGTTAGGCCGCCTTCCCGAAGGGTACAAAGTTATTGTGCGACATGAAAATCAACGCAAACGTTGATGCGACTTTTTTACGAATTTTATTGACAATAAAAGTTATTAGCATGGACAGCATGTCAATCACTGTATTTATACCTGTTTATGGAATTTATGTAGAAGAATTTCATAGCTTTTAAAAAGAATGACTGACGAAAGACTTGTATTTAAATCCTACATACGTTATGCATAGAATTCTTAAATATGAAGAATATGGACTTTTGAAAAATAAACAAAACGGAGCAGACGGCAGCTTTAAAATCCGCTCTCAAAAAGGCCCTGGGAGCAAAAAGGCCAGACAGTAGAGCCCGGAAAAAAGGGGCCGCTCGCTTGTGATCCAAGCCAACGACTTCTCCATTTTCTCGCTCAAGAAAGCCCTCTTACACAGAGCCATAGAAGGCGCTGGCGCGCATAACGGCCTAACCCATATTCCGCGCATTGTCATCGAAACCGGGTAAAAAGGGGGTGGAGAGAGAGAGAGAGAGAGGGAGAGAGAGGAGCGCGAAAGCAAGAGAGAACGGCAGACCTTCGAGCGCTTTTGGACTGAACAGATACTGAATTATGCGGGCTCGAGCCTGCGGGGGGCGGCCGCGCGATACAGAGCTCAAATCCGCGAGCCGTGCGAGCGTGCACACACTCGCGGACTTCAATCTTAATGCGCACGCCGGGAAATTATACGCGGCCGGAATAATGCCGCGGAAATTCAAATTTTACCTTCCGCCGGAGAAGGGCTTTTCAGCGGAGGGTGGATATCAGTTTTTGCGCCCGGCTACACGGCTCTAATGCGGAATTTACGAGCCGGATCTTTTGTGCGCTCTTTTTTTTTGGGGGGGGAGGGGCGGAGGGGGAGGCCTTTTTGACGGGCAGAGCCTTTTTTAATGCGCGCCGCACGAAATTCGGCCGCGGAGATCGATCGGCTTGGCGAGGAAAAGTACAAGGCTGCACGGCGCAAAATCGGTAGGAGATTTTTGTTGCTTAAGCGGTCGGGCGTTTGGGCGTTACGTGAAGGAATAACGTTTAATGGAATTTTCGAAACAGCCGCTGTTCGTTTTATTGTAAAGTCGGCGGAGCATTTTTATTAGTTTTCATATGTTTATCGGAGTTGAAAGGATTTCGAAAACGAGTGATTTAATGACGTTCGATTTTGAACGACGCTTAACAATGTCCAGAGGCTAACTAATATTTTATTACATTATGCGCACAGTTTCGCAAGTCCGCATACATACCCAGGGGAACTTTTCTCGAATTCGCCCGCTTCCATTAATTTTTTATCCTCCGCGCTCGCGCGCGCAATTGAAATTCGCCGATTCATCCGAGCGTCGGGGCGCGCCTGAAAACTCTCGCGTTCGAGCGATCGAAGCGATCGCCCGGCATTTCCTCGCGCTCTCGGCGCTCATTGAAAAATCAGAGGTAGCGTAATGAAGTCGGCTCTCGGCGGCAGTTAGCATAATGAGAGATGCGCGCGCGCGCGCGCGTCTCGCCGTCGTAAAAAGGAATATCCGTTTCATATGCATGAGAGCTCGCACGGCTTTTAACCGATCCCTCCCCTCTCTCTCTCGCGGGCCGTTTATCGCGAGGCGCTCTTTGTCATAACCGCAACGTTTCTACCTTAATTCCCTCTGCTGCCTGCCGCGCGCGAGAGATGCGCTCGAGTAAAAGAGTGCACCTATAATAAAAATCAATCTTTATTTCGTTTCGCTTCTATGCGCAGGACGACGACGACGGCGACGGGGCGCTCTTTTTCACCGCTCGTTCGTTCTCTCCTCGGACTCGGGGAGAGGGGTATATATTCAAATAAACTCCTCGGCTTCGCGGCTGAATCAAATCTTTAAAAATACAGTGTAGTCGAGAGGAGCGCGGCTTTTATAAGGGATTTCGCGGTGTTCGAGAGGGAAAACGAATTCTTATTGCCCCTCGTACAATCAATAACCATATTTATGCTGCGCTTCAAATAAAGTAAAGAACGCTTGTCGACTGCACTTCAATTGAATGCTATCCATTCGTTTTTTACTTTATTTAAATGAGGATTGTCAGTGTAAATAAATACTCGGAGATGTGAATTTCTATTTATTTCACTCGGGAAGAGGGACTTGTCACAAAAGTAATTTCCTCTTTGCAGAGTAAACAATTCATTTTGCTTTATTACAAAGGAGTTGAGGTATTTTAAAGGGATGGAAAAATTCCTATTAGTGTACTTTTTTATTTTTTTTTTTTTCTGAATTTAACGTTATTTTCGAAGTATAAAATTAATCTGTAAGTTATTGCGAATTCGAAAAAACGCGGTAACGGTTTTGGCCGAAAAAGTACAACTTTTAGAAGCTAATTTTACATACCTCCTACGCTTCGGCTTAAACACGTAAAATAGCGCAACACGCAAAAGCGGGAGTTTTTTCCCAGCCGCAAATAAAAATATATAAAATGGCAGAAAAAAAAAAGAAAAAAATAAAAACGAGTTCGTGAGCGCTCTAAACCAATTTAGCCGGAATAAAAATGTTACAAGCGCGCGGTCGAAAAAAGCTCTCTACCCGCCGGCCAAACTAAAAGATTATTTCACTCGAAACTCCCAGTCCTTTAATAAGCGACGCTTTTCCGAAAACGCGCAATTAAAGTCAAACTCGCGGTAATCATTACCATCCGCGGCCACTCGGAATCCGAAAATAATGAAAAAGCTTCGGGCTCAAAAATTACGCCACTTGAGCGAGCCGTACGAGTCGTCGTGCTCGTCGGCGGCATTTTTTTCGGGGATTTCCGAAAGTTTAGTGCTCCGCGGGATATAAGACCGGAAACGAGCCGGCAGGATAATGGAGAGATGAGATACAGCGAGGGTCGTATCATTCATCCGCGAGCCTCTAATTGAAGCGTCCCCCTCGCGCATGCATGTATATCGGAAAAATTTTTTGCTCGCGCCGAGTAGACGGCGCGGAAGAGGGGGCGCGTTTTACTTTTCTGAATGCTCGGCTCCATGAAAAATCCGCGGGTACCACGTCGTATTCAACACTATAAAGCTTCGGCGGATTTTCTCTCTTTCTCTGTCTCTCCCTCTCACGCTGCCTCTTCCCCTCTCTCGACAATCTGCGCAGAAATTGATGGATATGTGAGGGCTTTTTTTATTCCGCTCTTTCGTGCGATTTTTTTTTTTTTTTTTTTTTTGTAATTTTTCGGTGCGGAAAGTCGTCGGGGGGGAGGGTTTCAATGTTGAGGCTCTAATGACTCTTGATGTATTGTTGCCTGTGTAGTGTGCGTACTTTTTTCTGCTTTTACGAGCTTTTTTGAGATTAAAATGAACTAACTTTTGAGAGGATCTGTTTTAATGGGATAACGCCGATGTCGAGTATTTATTTAACTAGTTCTAAGCCAGTGGGGTTTGCTTTATTTAGAAATACGTTTCATTTATAGTCAAAATGACTGTGCTTCACATTTTTACTGGTTAAAATTCTGAATGTACGATAAAGGTAATCGTTAATTTTAGAGTATTGAGCCAAGCGAAATTGCACAATTACAGTTACGAAATGAAAATACATATTTGCAGTGACTAACTCTTGTCGCAATTTTATTTTATTACTACAGAATTTTAGTCGTGTACGTACAAGAAATGGTGCAATTTGAAGATTAATGTTCGTTTACTATTTAAAAAGTGAGATAAATATTTGCCCATTGTTTATAATTGTACTATTGACAAAGTAAGACAAAAACTATTTCAGTAGTAACGTTAAATTATATTTCTCTCTAATATTACAAAGTTTTTCGAGAAAAAGTATAAAATACTCCTGCTATTTTCCGCAATAACTTCAAGTGAAACTCCTTTATAAAAGTACAATCTTCTTCCATTTATTTAATTCATTACGTACACCAAATAAACAACGAAAAAAAAAAAATATTTCTTCGAACGAAAGCCATCGAACAGTTCGACAAAGAAACCGCCAATAAATCACCGCATAAAGAAAACAATCAAATCCCGGCCAGCAGCCGCAGCAGCGGCGCCCGAGTCCCAATGACGCAGAAAGAAATCGGCGGAGAGCAATCGGCACCGGGGATTTTTCTCCCTGCCCCTCCTCCTCCTCCCACACATCCTGTACATGACTTATCACACGCAGCGCAGGCAGAAAGAGGGGAGTCGCGGGCGCGTGTCCGTCTCGCTATCTCTCTCCCTCTCTCTCTCCGGGAGAACCGGTTTTCCGGGCCGCGATATACATTCGCTCCGTCTCCCGCGCTCTCGGCAGGAATTCCGTGCTTTCGCGGCAAAAGCGAATTCCGGCTATGAAAGCAAGCGCGCGGCGCGGCTGATGATCGAGAAAAACGGGGCAGAGACGAACGGCCGCGGGGCTGTAAAATTGACAATGCGCGATGGCGGCGGGGAGAGGATGATCGAGCGGCGCAGCAGCCTCGTCGGACGAGATAATTAGGTCCTAATCAAGTGGCGAGACGGGCAGGGTTTAAGGCCGCGGCAACTTCCGGGCCGTTCTCGGCGGCTTTTACGACTGCAATAAATATTTTCAGGCCCCCAGAGATACCGTTTTATGCTGGGGGTTAATGATCAGGACATGGAAAATTTTATTGCGCTCGTTAAAATGCTGAATTTGGTACGGGAGATCGCTGCTCCGCGCTGCCCTCAGATTATCAAAATCGACCATTTCGACCAAGTAGAATAAGAGGCGTTCGCTTGAATTTTCTCTCTGCAGTGCTTGCATTTGCAAAAAGAAAGCTTAATTCAAACATTTGCATCAAACGCGATTAGCTGTGGCCTTCGTTTATTTTTAAGTCCTTTTAATAGCCGATTTCACCGCGCGACTCCGGCTCAAAAGACTGGGTGATTCATTCGATCGATTCCGGTGTACGTTTCCACAGGGTTCCCCGCGCCGTTGTCTTTTTTTTCTTTTTTCTTTTTTGAAAAATTGCTACGTGCGCAGCTGCAAAGGGATAGCATAATAACCGGGGATTTTGCGATTTTCACGCTGCGCGCTCGTATATACGTTCTCTACGAAAAATCGATCCGACCGCAGCAAACAAGTGCTTAGAATCAATCGGACTCCCTTCGAACCCCCACTTTCCCCCCTGCTAATTACGCGGAATTGCAGCCGCATCTGCAAATGAAACCGTCAAGGGCCGATAGAGTCATTTCCTTCCTCAAAGCCTGCCAATCATGATTCCCCTTCTTGAAGCCGATCGACACCGAAATTCCCCTATTCATCGATATTCCGCGGCGAAAGCAGCGGTTGTGGCGTGCGCAAAAGAAGCGCGCGAAACGCGAAATAAAAACCGCAAAAAGCAGCGGGGAGGGGGAGTCATTCCCCGAGCGCTCATTACGTTTATTTTCGAAGCCGAGAGCGCGCGCCGCCAGAGTCTCGGGAAGTGTGTCAGTGTGCGTCCTGGAAGCCGGATCGCGCCGAGCAAAAAAATCGCGCCGAGCCCTCTCCTCGGCCACGAAATTACGCGCGACATTCCGATCCTCCCGCCCGGGTCTGTCTGCCTGCCTGCCGTGTGAACGGGGAAGAGAGGATCCTTTATTATGAGAGTAAAACTGCATTCTGTCCCAGCTTCTGTCTCCTAATTTATGTGGTTCGGCGTAAAAATTCGAAAAATTTGCGAGTTTTTAATAGAGGCGCTTTTCGGAGCTTACGTAACGTCTTTTTATCAGATTATACGGCGCGCATTTATTCTCGGCGAGGCGGAATTATGCGAGATTTCTGATTAAATAAAGATTAAACGTCCATTTAGCGAATGTAGTTTTGTCTGCTACCTGAGCGAAATTCCTGCGAGTTAATCGTGTCATTGAGAAAAAAAATTCTTTTCTAGAAAGTAAAGCACACGTCGAAAATTTCAAATTGATTAACTTTTGATGGTCTTTTTATAAGCGTATAAGCCAGCTTGAACGTCGCAAAAATAAAAAAATAAACGTTTTAATTTGAAATATTGAATCGAAGACGCATTTAAGAAATTAAACTATTCTAGGCCTGTAAGGCAAACGACATATCAGGACTAAGCCGTTAAGAGTTTTTTTGAACGGCCATTAAGCATACGCATAGATAAAATACAAGATTTCTAAAAGACAAGAGGCAGTGCGCTCGACTTTTTTTTTCTCATTACGAGCTAATGTCAAGGACTGCTTACAGTCGAAAAGCGGATCTTAAGTGGCTAATAACTGTACACTTTGTATGCTAACGCAAAATCGGGTTTTAAAATATGACACTCTCTCGTACCTAAAATGTCTCGTATCTCAGGCGCGTGAAATTTTTCGTTCGGTAAGTGGGTTAGATCCGTCAGGCAGCTTTTTAAATTAATTACTCAGCGCGGCAATACGTTTCAAAAAATTTATCTTAGTCATTAAATTAAAGCCAAGAAGCCCGGGGTTTAAAGCGAAATTTATACATTTTTAAAGCCGCGCTTCGCTTAGCAATAAAACTGGACTAAAATTCCATTTTAAGGACTGCCGGACAGATTCAACATTTGGCTAAGAAAGGCAGCTAGGAAAGTCCGATAAATCACGAGTTGTCCGGCGGTCGGGGGAGGGAAAAAAGCCGGGGAAAATCTCGTGCCAAGCCGAAAGTCGCCGGTATAGAAAAGCCCGCGCGCGAAATTTGTCATCCCTAACTCCTGTTCTTTTTCAGAGAGCCGCGCCGCCGCGTGAGAAGCGATGTCGTCGTCGTCGTCGTCGTCGTCGTCGTCGTCGTCGTCGTCGTCGTTGCGCGCTTCAACCCTCGCGCTGGTTAAATTATTGGCCTCGTCGGCGCGGCAGGCATAATCGATGGCGTTTATCATGGGAACGTAATACGTGGTCAATTTTCGACATTAAAATCCAGCCGAGCGCGTGTGTGTACACGTAATTTCGAGTAATGCGGAAAATAGGGGTTATTTGAGGCCGCATTATGTTTGTGAGAAATTATTTTTAAAGCGCCCGCCGCGGAGATGAAAGATACGCGGGTATCCCGTAAACTGCCTCCCCGCCAGGATTTTTCAGCATTCCTCGTTAAGTGTATTTCGCGTATTAAGTTTCATAGGAGAGCATTATTCCTCTAAGGATTATTAATAACCACGAGAGAGAGAGAGCGCCTTTATTCTCGCGGGACAATTATCTGGAAAGCGTTAATGGCGACTCGGACACTCGATACTCGGCCTTATCGATGTAAATATTTATGAAGCTTTTTGCGAGCCGGGAGCATTTTAGTCGCGCGAGGAGAGCGGACTAGCCCGCGCGCTCGTTTCTTTTTTCAGCGAAATCACGAGTGTGTTTTTGTGTAATGCGTTTATCTCCCGGCCGAGCGCTGGCGTGATGTAAGGTGCTCTTAAAAGGGAAGAAAGAGGTTACGCGCGCCGCGCTTCTTGTATACGCCTGCTCATGATTTTCAATTTCTCTTTTATTCTTGATGCCACGATGTAAACGAACTATAAATTTTGCAAATGTTATCGTTCGAGTCGTTAAATCGCGAGTGTGCTTCTTTTATGGCGTTAAGTGAATGCCGTATTAAAAAAGCTTTCGCTGGAAGAAAAATGTTCTTTAATCTAATAAATAATCCAGCGGGATTTTTTTTTTAATTAAAAATAAAACGTTAATCTTTCGCTGTGCCAAGTTTTTCCGGTATAGTTTAAATTTAAATTTACGTTCTTGCAGGCCGTTTGCTAAAAGTAATCGATATCGAAACGCAATAACTCAGCTGTAACAAAAAGCTTATTTTATAGTAAGAAGAGTCTCGTTGCAAACACCTTAAATATATATTCGGCATAAAATTGCGAAAAACATTCGAGTTCCATAACCTTCGCTCGTTCGTTTCTAATAACACCAGTAAATTTGCATTCTCTCCCATTCCACCGTAAAGTAAACTCTTTATCTATTCGAATACAAAGTAACAACGCCGTTGTAAAATATCCGTCGTTAAAGCAAAAAAGCCCGCAGATACTTGTTTATTTTTGTGTAATCCGCCTCCACAAAGTTAAATAATAAAAAGATGCGGTATTATGCAAGTAAACATTTCTGCATGGCATTAAACGAAGTTAATTAAGCTCAGCGTTCAATAATCACGGCTTACTTTGAAGTACTTACTGCGATTAAATATTGTATTTACTTATAAGATAACAAAAGTAGGATTACGAAACAGGAATTTAACAAAATATATTTTAACCTGTTATTTCAACATGTTAATTCCGTTGATTAAATAAACGAGTCCGCGAAGGCAAGGCAAAACTAACGAAACAGCAGAGCCTTACATTTCCCGCCTACGAAAAAGAGCAGAAAAAGTAGATTCGATTACATCAAGTCGTCGGGCCGACTTACACAAAAGCTTTTTCCAGGAGGTCCAGCGGCGGCGGTGCAGCAGCACCCTCGCGTGAAAGTTAACCCGCTCCGGCCGGGCTCGCCAAGTTTGGTTAAAATGCGCCGTGAGGTCGCGAGTCGTGACGCTCTCTTGCAGGCGGACGTGCTCTCCTCTCTTTCTGTCCCTCTCTCTCTCTCTCTCTCTCTCCGTACTCTCCGAGACAAGTACTTATATGTCCATGCCGGCTGCCGCCGCTTCGATTCGAGCCGGCGATTTCGCGGGGGGAGACATTATTTTTAATTGGCTATAGGAGGCATCTCCGCGGATAAGACCGCGCGCGGGGGATTCGCGAAAAGCGGACACGTTTCCCGGCGAGCGCGGTTTATTATAAAACGCGCCGTAAATATTTGCGGATGATAATAAGCAATGATTTACGCGCGGCCGACGCGCGCCGGGCCGAATTTGAAAAGCGTCGCGAGCATCGGCGCCGCGGCTCGTAAATCCGTTTAATTGAAATTACGCACAATGAGTTTTCGCTCGGCGCCAAAATTTAGACGCGAGCAATGCGCGCCGTAACTTTTGTTCGTTCGATCGGTTAGTTGTACGCGCGTAAAAGCGTGCGCTACTCGCGCTTTCACCCCGCGTCTAGAATAACGAGTTCTCAGTCCCGTTACAATTAAGAGAATTCCGTTTGTGACTAATTATTGACGCGACACGCCGGCGAATATCTTTTAATACCGCGAAAATCGACAATTACCGCGTCGATGCATTAAAATTCCCGGCGCGCTTCGTGGAAAAAGCGCTCATAACGCGCCGCGCGACGTTTCTGCCCATAACTCTTCGCCCGATTGCGCAAGGCCTCGTATAGTTACGAAAGACACGTCCGCATGAAGAATATGATCAAAAATAGCTTCCTCGCGCATAACGACAATCGGGCTTTTTCGCGGCAGCTGCTGTATCCGACACGACATCTAATCACGCACGATAATCACGCACGCTTGCTTGCGGAAAATAAAGTTACGCGCGCCGCGCGGTCGTTGCTATGAAATCAGTTACGATCCGGCGCGGGAACACAATTGCAAGTCATAAATTCCGTCGCATTACTTCTAGATCCTCGCGGTGCGTTTCGCAATTTCTTTTTGTTTAAGCGGTGGAGGATACAAATTTTTCTTTTTTTATGCGCTTCGTTACGCATTTTCAGATGGAATTTAAAGTGACGTGTTTTTCAAGTGAAACTTGAAATAACATGTTTTTCAAGTTTCAATTTCAGATAAAACGTTGTACGCCCGTTAAGGCAGTGGATCTCGCGTCATTTAAATTTCTAATTTCTGCCCGAGAAAAGAAGATAAAGGCGAAGCGGGAATTTAATATCATAAACGTTTGTTCTACATTCTTTAACAATTTAAAAAGGGAAGACGCCAGCTGGAAAAAATCGCCGCAAAGGACAATCCCTCGGGGTCATAAAACAAGCGCGCACGTGACAGACGAGAGGAGTCAGCGACGAATTTTCCGTGCGAAAAACGGGCGAAAACGCGGGAGAAGCCTCAAAACTCTCGCCACGAGAGAGAGAGAGAGAGAGAGAGAGAGAGAGAGAGAGAGAGAGAGAGACGCAGAGGAGACATTCGGACAAGACGGGACGCGCGAAGGCGGAAAATGGAAAAAATCGTGCGGGACGATAAATTGCCGGCGAAAAATGCGGGCGCGCAGAGAGATGCGCCGCCGCGACGTGACGCGAGCTCGCGCGCGCACGCCCCGTACGCACCGTGTACACCGATCCGGAAATCGCATTAGCGGCGAAAAAGCGACCGGTAAACGGTAAAAGTAACGAGGTAATGGCGAGTTATGATTTTAGTTTACCGAGGATTAATCGAATTCGTTTTTGGTGCCCAACGACGCTGTATCCCCCGCCGCTAATATGAATGATTAAAGCATTTAGCGCACGGCTGTTGATCGGTTATTTCGATAATAAAATTAATTAGTCGGAAATGCGGTTACTTTGTATTTGCGCTCCCCTGATAAATCGTCGCGTGCGCTCGAATTTCATCCATTTGTTAAGTCGACTTCAATTAAATTAATAAACGCCGATACGGAGCCGTGCGGAAATCAACGTCAAAGCTCTCCGCTCCCCGAAACTACTCCGCTTTTAATTAATTCGAAGAAATCGCGCGGCCGCGGCGGCGCTTCGAGCGAAACGGGCGCTGATAGCGAGGATAAGGATGGACTTGCATTAGCGCGCCCGCGGCCGGCACACATTCCTATTAGTCGCAGGCGTAAACACGTGTGCGACGCGCGCATGACTCACGAAGATGACGGCCATTGAGATTTACGGCCGCCACCGCCGCCGCGAAATCCGCGGCCGGATTTTCCGCCGGGCAGAAAGGGCGGCTGCCTTTGTTACGCGAGTCGTTAATGACCGCGGCGGGCGAAGTGTCGCGCGCCGCTGCGTATGCGCATTTATTTAAAACAATAAACGTCGCCCGCGCGCGCGCGCGTATTGGGAAATGATCGATCGATTATAATTGCGCTCGGGCTTTCGAAATTACTTTTTAATGGCTCGTTATTACGTTTCTTCTGGACGGGCGTTTTTGTTTTTTATACTTTTTTTCGGGCGTTGCGCGCTTTGCGAAGTAATGAATTATGACGCGGCGCGCAAAATTTCAGCGAGAGAGAAAGTAATTAACGCGTCGCGACAATGTTGTCTCGGGGATAATAACGCTGCGCTTTATTTCTATAAAATGATTTTGGAGGAGAGAAGGGACGGGGAGGTCGGGAGGTCTAATAAAAACGGGTTTTCTTTGTTGCGTTTATGGCTCGCATTATGGGGAAATGAATAATTGTTGTAAAGTCGTGTAATGTTTAGTCGTTTAATGTGAATAGACGCTATAAACGTATTGGCTCGTGGGCAGAGAGCTATATAGTATTGTATTTCAGCCGCTTATTGCCAAAGAATTTGATTTTGTGCGCAGTTGATTTTAAAAAGCCTCCATGACTTCTTGTAATTTTATGTCATAAAACGACCTATGCATTATACGACCTCGATGTATATACGTTATGGGAAATCTTGAATAAATTTCTTGTACAATATGCTATATAACCTATTATTATCATTCTAATATACCGCAGATTTTAGAGCCAATTTCTCTGTAAATGTTAAGTATTGCCGGTAAGCTCGTTCATTCGATACTTCTGCTTTCAAAAATCAAATAAATAATCAGGAGCATTTAGTCTTCTTCGCGGCGCCTGTCTCTCTCTCTCTCCCTCTCGGATCTCGGGTGAGTGTCATTCATCGGCGTGCGAGAGTCCTCAAAGCCTTTCGCCGAAAGGCCTTTCGACTTCGCTGGGCGTCGCATCGAGAAAGAGAGGCTGCAGCGCGCGGCAAGCAGGAAGCCCGACGACGAGACAAAAGCATACCTACACACAGGCGGTACATCGGGTGGGCGGGCGAAATCGAGGCCACGACGACGATATCTCTCCTCCGGCGTGCATTAACGCGGATGCAACTCGCTCGCTCGCTCGCGCCTCGATTTCACAGTCGACTTTCCAAGAGACTCGCGCGGGGAAGAGAGAGAGAGAGGGGGGGAGAGAGAGACCCGCCCTGTTCCGAAGACGGCTCCTCGCCGTCGCTTCTTATCTATGTCGCGCGAGATATTTAAGCACGCGTGGGATGCCGGAGCCGCCTTTTTCTCGCGGATGGATGGCCAGGCTGAGGTCGAGAGGTGCTACTAGGTGTGAATTTTCTGCCGGCTGCTTGTCAGACCTGCGTGCTTGTCGGGGGGGCCGGCTTGTCTATCGGCGGATTTTCTATTGAAATTTTTGCGGTTTATCGCTTTCCAAGCCGTGCGTTAATGGAAAGTTTTTAAGTAGTTATTTGAGGAGATTTTTTTTCGTATTTAATAGGAGAGTAATGGATTCTGCGCTTTTAATAAAGTAAATAATAACGGTTTGTACTATTCCTCGTTTATGAGCGAAATGACTTACAACTAATAGCATTTCAAATCAATCACGATTTAACGGTCGGGGTTGGGTATAAATCTAAGGGAATCGGTATAAGCGAAATTAATCTGCGATCGTATTCGTAATATTTGTGCGGATTAATTACATATCGACTCGAACAATTACGTGGTAATCTGAATCAATTTGACTTACCGGAGATTAGCATGTTACTGTTCTCGTATATTGATGCATGTGCTTATCTTACCTGCAACAAACCAAAGTATAAAACATTAATTACACGCTTTCGATTTTCCAGAAAACTTAATCTAGTAACTTAATCGTTTTTATTTTCTCAAAGTTACTCGAACTTTTCAATTGTAAAACTATACCAAACCCTTCAATAATTCCTCCACGTCGCCAGGCAGCGCCGTGCAAGTAATTCTATCAAAAAAAAAGCAGCCCGGAATCTCCTTTACTTTTATTCCTCTATCCGGAAAGTGACTTTTACGGCTCCCAAAGCTACGGCGGGCGAAGCTGCTCGCAGAGGATGCGAAAGTAGGAAGGAGGTTTTGCTTTGCGCGCAGCTTCTTTAACCGAGGGGGATGCTTATTAAGTAATGTCAGCGCGGTATATCGGAGGAGAGTTGATGGAACTTTTAATTATCCCCGGGAAATGAGGTCCTTACACGGACTTGATGGATTGGAGCCGCGGCTCTCTCTCTCTCTCTCGTAAAAAGATAAATTACTCGTTAACTTCAATATTTACCGATTATCATCCGGCAGTGTGTGCGCGGTCGAGAAATTTATTAGAAAACCGTGAATGTCGTGGAGAAGTGCCAGGATGAAGGAGTATTATGAGAAATTTATTCGGGACGCCCCGAGATAATTGTGAAGAGGATTCAATTACGGGGTCGGGCAGCTTCGTGTTTGGACTTTGTTTCTGACATTGCTGGATTTCGAAAGAATGCTTTTTAAAATTGATTAAATTGACGTTTGAAATGCATTTTATCTGGCTTCTGCACTGCGAATGAAACTTTAAAGCTGTCAGAGAAAGTAAAAGCGATTCATCATCCTGTCTAAATCATACACGTAATGTTCAATATCTTTAATCTGCTGTACTCTTTTCATTTTTCAAAAAGCAGCCAGACATCTCGCCGTGAAAAGTGTGTATTATCTGCGCGAAAATAAAACAATGACTTTTAGATTAAAAGAAAGCAGACTTCCCAGAGTTAGAAAAATCGTTTCACCCTATCTTTCGCCTTCAGTACCAATTTATCACTCGTGACATGAATGATCTCCTACATATTCAGATTTTTAATCAGTTTAATATAAAGCCTCGAATAAATTTCAAAGCAAACTTTGCACATTACGTAAATACAAAAATGCACGCATTGCGCAACTAAGTTTTTTTTACTGCTTCTCTCAAGGCAACTATTCATCAAACTGACGAGCCCCTCTCTCGCGTTTAAATTCGGCCAAAGCCAAGCATGACCGACGCCTCGTGAAACGAGAAATAATTCTCGGCCGCGTCTTTATAGCGGGCAGAATAGACGAGGAAGTAGCGCCGCGCCATCATTCCACTCAGGCAGGCGACACGTCTCTCGGCTCTCGCGCTCAATTTTTTAAAAAATCGTAAAAAGATATACGAGCGCCAAGCTCACGTGGGCAAACATTTTCGCGGCCGGGTGAGAGAGAGAGAGAGAAAGAGAGACAGAGAGAACAGAGGACAAACGCTTGTAAATCTTGGTCTGCGTTACAAGTTTTGTTCACTTACTTGGAAG
>JAWWEM010000010.1:26206695-26217122 GCA_035582935.1 Ormyrus thymus
ATTTTCGCGCGGGCGTGAGAGAGAGAGAGAGAGAGAGAGAGAGAGAGAGAGAGAGAGAGAGAGAGAGATGGCTACCGGCGTAGGTTTCGTCTTGGGCGTGTATGGCGAGCCCGAGGAGGGAAGAGAAAACGGGGAAAAGACGCTTGATTGATAAAGTTTATTAGCATTTTAATGGCGATGCATCGTGTTTTATGAGCCCCGAGGCGTAACGTATCGTTACAATTATGTCACGGGCGTTTTGCATTTTTTGCATTGTCAAGCGCGCCGGGCTTTTGAGGGATAAATCGAGTGTTACCGTTAGAATTCTCGGTACAGACTTTGGAATAAATCTCTCCTCATTGTTGCAGATTTTGCGCCAAGCGTTTGAAAATTTAACAGAAAAAATTCGATTTAATAAAAATCTGTCTAGAGACTAAAGTGTTCTCGAGCTCTGCGGTTCTAAAAAAGTTTTTCCAGCTCGTAAAACAAAATGCAATCACAATAAAAAATATTTAAACCTCCATAAAGTCACCAGAACTTAACCCTAAATTCCATTTCCCACGAGAATTCGAAGACATTTTTTTAAAACAATAAGCATAAATCTTAAATGGATAAACATAATGATTCTCCGCTCTAATTAAAACCGAACGACAATTTAACGAAAATGCTCGTTAAAACAATTCGTTATATTTGCAAGTAAACCGAGTAACCCAAAACGCCGGTACGCCTTAGAAAAATACCAGAGCCATAAAGACGGGTAGCGAGCGAGAAAGCGCGAGAAAGAGGAACTGCAGAGTCGCCTTCCTTTGAACGGCTCGGCGCGTTTCGAGATTACTTCCAGTTTCTCGAGCTCGCGAGAGCTCCGAGATATAAAGCAGCGAAAGAAGGGGGGGAGCGGAGGAGGCAAGAAAAAAAGAAAAGAAAGAAAAAAAGACTCGAGGCAACGGGAGAAAAGAATACCCCGAGAGAGGGAGATAGGCGACAGAGACAAATTAAGAGAAAGAGAAGGTGAGAGACGCGAGACAGACGTAGCGGCGAATAAGAGACGGAAGGAAGCTTCGAAGCGTTGCCGAAGTTATCCGCGCCGGAGTCTTCTGACGCAGAGGGAAAGATAGTTTCGTCCAAGCGACGATTTAATGAGGCGATCCTCCCCCCCCCCCCAGTCCCCCGCCTTAATTATGTTTGTGTCTGACTGCAGCGGCAGTCGACGAACTATTATGATAATTAAATCAAATGGCCTCGAGACACTTAAGTGGGCTTTTCGCGTTCTTGTCGCGGCCGCGAATCTCCACACGCGCGCCTCCACGATTATTTCCGCCTCTATTCGGGCGATGATTATTCATGAAGGAGAGATGCGCGGCCTTTTTTCTCGCCGCTCGGCACACCGGCGGAGAGGACAAGGCGAGTTTTAATCAATTTAAGCGCG
Organism: Ormyrus thymus; assembly: GCA_035582935.1. NCBI lineage: Eukaryota > Metazoa > Arthropoda > Insecta > Hymenoptera > Ormyridae > Ormyrus > Ormyrus thymus. Next base: position 26,208,101 of record JAWWEM010000010.1, read on the forward strand.
AGGGGGTCGAAGGTAAGGCTTCGAGATCGATCTGCTCGATGAACCGTAATATTGCGAACAAAGGTGCGGCGCAGCCGGTGACCTTAGAAAAAAGTGTGCGGGACCAATTAATTTCAGAGAATAATCGAATCAATCAAATATTCATGCTTGGGTGGACGAAAAATCGTAAAAATCATCGATGGGTAATGGATGACGAGGCTGTCGAAAACTTGAAACTTATCCGACAATGAAGAAATAGATATCGGGTTATTATTGTTGTTACTGTATTTGATAGAACAATGCGATACTCTTTTTTTGTGTTTTAAGTAAAAAGAAGTTATTTTCTCTCCCTATTCTTTCGCTAGACCATAAATTATGACACGTAATACGAAAATTCTAAAAAAGTCGACGACGGCGGATTGAGATGTAAATTGCAGAAAATGTTTAAGCAGACAGGAGATGAAATGCAAAAAGGCTCTGGCTCAGACTTTTGACCGACGATGCCACTGCAGGCGCTTAACGAGAAAATACCAAGTTTTTCCTCCCCTTCTCGTTAATAGCAATTCATTTTGCAATTCCCTCGATTCATTAGGCCTTTTCATCAATTAGCCCCCGTGCAATTTCATTGTCCTCCCGTAAGTTTCGCTCCGACGCCCACGCGGAACACGAGTCGATTTGAATTTTTCTCTCCTCTCTCTCTCTCTCTCTCTCTCTCTCTCACTCTCCGGGCGTCGTCCTTTTTTTCCGCCACGCTCTTTCGATTCCGCGCGTCTTATCTCCATCTCAGCGGGTGCGCGCGCTTCCGCGTGTATCGTTTTCCAGGCGATTTTTCCATTAGCCTCTCGAAAAGAGTCATAAAAGGCAGGGTGAAACGGGACGAGGAGCCTCTTTGATTGATGCTCCCGCGAGTGAGTTAGGTTAGGTCGTGTGGTTCGCGCCAAAGGGGCACAGCGCAGCAGCGGCAGCAGCGACGGCAGCGACGAGCGATTATTCGCTTCCTAACAAACGACCCGAGACCTCGCATCTAATTAAATAACCGCACTAACAGGAGCCGGGGAGAAAGGGCAGAAGTGAGAGAGAGAGAGGTTGAAGCAACGGTAGGATGAACCAAAGAGGGAGACGGAGAATTTGTATAATTAGCTAAAGAGAAATACAGAGGGAGGCGGGGAGAAATTTATTTCTATCGTGGAGCTTGAAAGTCACGTGACAATAAAGGGATTTCTTGTTGCGAAATAATTGATCGAGGCTTTAATTCGAGCGATAATTTATGCATTATTTAAATTAAACGTTTAATTTCAATTTACTTTGCGCGGCAATGTTAATTTAATTGATGGAATTTTAATTTGAAAATACCGAGATAAGAGCCCAGTCCGCCAGTTTTATAATTAAAGTAATTTTCTGCTTTGCGAAAATAAATGCCGGAGTGAACACTAATGTCGAAAATTTTTCAATCGACCGTATAGAAAAGCTAAGCAGACCCGTAGCCGCCGAGCCCGCAATTAATTTATCTCGAATCTATGTTTAAACAAAAGAGCTGCGGAGCGAGAGGCGCTGCGGAGTGCGCGGGAAAGAAAAGCGCTACTGATTAATCTGAGCTGATTGCGGTTAGGCGGCGCTTCAATTACTCGCGGTGCATCAATCATTGCTCGCTCAAAAATTACTCATTCTCAAATTAGACTCGGGCAGCTTCTCGTGTTTGCATCAATCGGTTCATTCACACCGGCCTCTCTCTCTCTCTCTCTCTCTGCCTGCGTAATCTACACGTCTTCGTATATGGGACGCGTCGATTTCGCGCCGTTTGACGGAAGCCATTTTTCAAGGCGACAAGCGGATCGTATGATATCATTAAGTGGACTGTAATTTATTTGCGGCCGATTTTTTTCGGCGAAAAGCGCGTTCGGGAATCGCGCCGCGGCTGCTGCGTTGGCTGTGATTGATTGCGCGCCGCCTTTGATTAATCGAGCGCAGTTTAGACAATAAGTTGATTATTTAGGGCTGCGCATATACAGTTTTAGAAGCGATCGCGCTGCTTCGAGAAAAACTCTTTGCCAAGATGATGGTGTATTAATTTCGCATTAATAAACAGATCAATCTTATTCAGTTTTTTGCATTCCCACGCTTTTAGATACAGGTGTTATAAAAATGATTAATATGCCATCGGTTTTCAACTGCTTCGAAATACTCGTACTCTAAAAGATCTAAATATTCGGATTTCTCAAGCACGTAGCACACCTAATTGTTTCGTATTGTATAAGATATACAAAAATGGCGCGAGTTATTACTCCCGCATTAAAATCTTAGTTACAAGTTCAAGTTTAGACAGTCAGAGAAGAAAAAATAAATACGTGTTCATGTGAGTCAATTAAAGCAGATAGTCAAATACAATACTCGTCGGATCGAACGTGTGGTTGTGTCCAAGTGTTAAGAGTGTGCGTACTCGTTCTAACACATTAAGCTCAGTTGCTGATCGCAGAAATTAGCGTAGCAATGTCCCGAGTCCTGTTATTTTCAGGGCCATCGAGCAAAAGTTTCGAAGAGCCGATTTATCGAGCTCGGTCTACATTTCCGCCGCGCCTCGCGAAATTCCTAAAGGGCTTATCGGACGACGGGATCGCCACCGCGATAAGTAACGACAATGAGCCGCGCTCTTCCGGCCCTGTTTAGACGAGTGCGCGAGCCGGCGTTTAATAACGCGAGAGCCGGGCCCCCGCTTTCCGATGCGCCCGCGAATTTACAGCGGCGCGCGTTCGATTAAAACGCTCGCGTTTACGGGCGGCGATAAAGCCTAACCGGGCACCGGCGCAGTTGTTTTTACTGCGGCGCGGCCGCCGCGGATATAGACTTTAAACCCGCTGCCCGAGCCGGACATTAATGCGCGCAACATGACGGCTGTGCATATGCGAGAGAGGGAGGAGAGAGCAAATCGCCCGGAATTCGCGCGATTTGCCAGGCTGCCACGAATTTGCTTATTAAACCGAAATCTGCCCGTTTCGTCGAGGAATTAATTCGATTCTCGCTGGCGGGTAATTAGCCGAAAGCCTAGAAATCGAATGACGAGGTCGGATGAAAAGGCAGAGAAAGAAATCGGCGGCGTGACGAGGCCCGTTACGCGTGCCGCCGGAGCGGCGAAGTTATTCGAAATGTTTGGTCAGGTTAAAGAGCGCAGGCAAATGAATCTTAATGCGAGGCAGAACTGCCAATCTCCGCTCGGCCGGCGATTAGATCCTCGCGCACGCTCAATCTGTCCTTCTCTCCCTCTTCAATCCCCGGGACTTTAGCGCTCTTTGTTCCTCTCTCTCTCTCTCTCTATCTCGTCTCGGCGTCTTTTCTCGTTTTACTGCCTTCGCCTTGCCCTTTTACCCCGTGTCCTTATCTCCTCGCAGTTTCTTCTTCCTCCTCTTCTTCTCTTTCCCAGTGTGCCTAACCCCCGTCTCTCTCGGCTCTGGACTTCCGTCATGCCCAACCTAACCTTCGACTCTACTCGCGGAGCGAGAGAGAGAGAGAAAGGATGAAGCCTCTCGTTCGCCTCGCTGAGCTCACGATCGCGGTTGCTTTGTGTGTGTGTGTGTGTGTGTGTGTGTGTGTGTGTGTGTGTGTTTGTGGATACGGAGCATTCCACGTCAAGTATATATAAGCGAGCAGCTCGAAAAATTCAATCATATTTCGGATTTTTTTTCTTCCGACGAAAGAGGGGTCGCGGAGGTTCGTGCACCTTCGACCTCGTTATCTATTAATAGATGGAGAAGCATGAGAAAGTGCGCTTCGAACAATGACTTATCAAGGGTACTTCGCTCGTAGCCTAACGTTTTTCAGCTCCAATTTAATGATGTCTGACATTTTTCCGAAAGGATATCGATTGGAGCTTACTCTTTTGATTATTTAATCGTCGTTATTATATTGCCCCAGCATTTCCAAGGTACCTTTGTTCTTCCTTCTTTGCTCCTCTCTCGCGTAATTGTCAATCACGCTCATCAATTATTGTCGACCGAAGCTCCTCGAGTTTATTTACAAAAATCGACGGAAGGCGCAGGAATTCCCGAAGGATAAAAACGCTTATTTATTACAGCGAGATCCGTTTAAGGAAGAAAAAGCATTAGAGAAGGTGAAAGAGCGGTAATTCGGCGAAACTATCGGCGGCGGAATGCCTCGTGTACGCATCCGTAAACTCGGCAGCGCGCCTCTAAACACAGCGAAATCCACGGTCTCGGGGCGTATATTCCGGGGTGTATATATATATATATATATATCGGTGTCTCCTCCATCCTCTCCCGGCCGGCTATGATCGAAGCCGCTGCAGCCTCGTTTTATGCGTCGCACGGCCGGATCTTTTTATTGTTACAATTCCGAGGGAGGGAGAAATTCCGCGTAATTTATCGCTAAACATTTCGGAGTCCCAATAAAACTTTTGCCCAGATAAGGCCGATTCATGCTCCCGTTCCGCGAGTGCGTGCGCCCGAGTGGTAGTACTACCTGCGCGAGAGATACGAAAATATGTTTACTAGCCGAGGGTGGGAGGGGGGCAGGGGGGGGGGGAGTCAATAGCCGAACCGCCGGAATTTACGAGCGAAGAGAAGATTCTTACGGGCCAGAGGCAGCTATCGGCGATCCTGTCTTCTGCCATTCGCGTTTTATTGCATAATTTTTTCCCCGGTTCTACTTTTTTTTTAATTGGACGCGCGCCGGGATAAAGTGCTCTCTCCGCTCGCGGTTTCCCGAGCTCGATTCTAAATTTGACTGACGTTTCGGATTTCAGATTAAGTAAAATGAGTACAATATTTTCGCATGCATTACGAATTATATGCCTCCGCGTATATACAAAGAGCTTGAAGTCGAAATAAATCCACTTTTCGAAAATTCCGCCGGCTCTCGTATGTATAAAACATAAGCTCGCAGAGACTTGAAATTTTATCAGATGTTATTTAAATGACGGCTCTCTGTTTTTTTTTTCGCCGCGTAAGCCCGGCGAAATTCGAAATATAAAAATGACTTATTTCACTTTCATGTTCGGATTCGCGCTCACGCACGATCGTATAATCCGTATCGCAAATGGAAGGCGCGGCCATATGCAAACGTAGTTGCGCCCAATCCGAATTCATGAAAGCCACCTTGATTGCACAACGGAAGTTTTTGGGCGGACATGCACTTCGGCAAGCAGGTGCTTTTATATGTAGAGACAAAAAAATTACTTTGCATTTTGCCGCGGGGAAAAAAAGGAGCGCGTGAAAACGTGATCCATGTAAATAAACGGTGCTGCCGAAATTATTCCATTCGGCGGGGACGTAAAAATGATTCATGGCTTATTTGATGCTACTTCCGTGTACAAATTTATTACTTCTTTCGATATAAATGATAGCATTTACGAATCTGCAAAGCTGGATCTGCCTTTCACGTCGGTCCGCTGATTGTGAAATAATTCTTTCAAAAGTTCAAAGTTGAATAGAAGCCGTTATCTACTTAACGTGTTCGTTCATTTTTAGAATCGTGCAATTTTTAAAAGATAAACATTATGTACAAGAAGCATTTAGTATCGCAGGATTCTCTCGGAAATGGAGTTACACGGGAGAAGAGCAGAGAGAGAGAGAGAGAGAGAGAGCAAGTGGGAAAAAAGGTCGGCGCGCGCGGAGAGCCGCCACATATATATCCCTTTTCTCGGCGTACACACGATTTACCCTCCATTTTGATTAACAAACACCATAAAGGCCCTCGTGCAATCGTGCAAACTATCCGCGGCACGCTTCCTCCTCTCCTCTCCGGAGCACGATTCTCATCGGGGGCAATAAAATCAGGCGGGAAAAAAGGACGAGCGAGAAATCGAAATGAAAAAAGGGAGGAAAAGAAGCGGGCAAAAGAAAGCCGATCGCTCAGCCTAGGCTCTCTCTCTCTCTCTCTCTCTCTCGCTCTCTCGTGCACCTCTCCGCGACTTACAATATAATTAACTCAACCGAGAAAGAGAAGGAGATACGCCGGCGGCGATAGAAGAAGGGCCCGGAGCGAGTCACGCGTCTTTCGCTGCAGGCTGTTGCTCCCTCTTTGCGAACGAAGAAGGTACGAAGAGAGAGAGAGAGAGAGAGAGAGAGAGAGCGATGTTTCCTCGTTTTGTCTCGATTTCCGTTCTGCTGCTTACGCGATACCTATCGAAACGTGCCTCCTCTCTCTCCGCTGTATACCTTACATCCCCTTTCTCGTTCTTTGTCTCCTCGCGGCGCGTTTTTTTGTTTTCTTTTTCATTTTCGGCCGCTTTTTGTCCCGCGAGCGCATCAATCGCGAGCGCGCTGAATTTGTGAGAATAACGAGGAACAAGAGCCGGGGCTGTAGATAACGAGCGTAATAGATGCAGAGAGCTTAATTGTGGAGAGGGCGAGCCTTTTTCTTTGAAGCCAACTGTTTCGATCGGACTTTCGAAAAGCCGCTTAATTGGGGCTCTCTCGGCTCAAGGAGAAAAAGATCAGTTATGCGAGTGATTATTCAAATGCGGCTCGACAGCTGAAAAATAATGTCCGACGGGACGTTTAATCGATTATCGGACGGAAAAGTGGGATTCGAGCGGGGAGTGTCCCGCGACGAGGAAGACGCGGGCTCCGATGCCCTTTAGGCGGAGTAACTTTAATTCTCGCCGAGCGCAAAAAAAGAAAGTTAATTGTTCCGTCTCATTGCCGCGGACCACTTTGGAGGAAATTATAGCTCGCGAAAGAAGGTCGGGCGCAAGTTGGAAACGCCTTTTTTTTTAAAAGGGTATACAAGCGCTTAAGTGAAATGGCTCGCGAGGGACGGCGCCGTGCGATTGTTACTCGGAAAAAATTAAGTTTTCGTATATTTACGTTATGTTTTCATTATCGGCGCGGCTGATCGGCGACCGGCTTCCGTTGATTGCCTCCTTTTCAGCGCTCGGCGCCTTTTTGGCTTCGTTATATATATTAAACGAGGTGGACATAATTAAACCGGCGGATAAAAAGGAAACGAGGCGAAGTATAAATTGGAAAAAAACAAAGCGATCAATATTCTCGAATTGGGAAAGGAAAGTTTAAAGGAGGAAGATTTCTCGGCGATAAATTAGCGGGAAGGTCTCGGCTTTTTCCTTGCACACACTTAAATCGCGCGTTCAGCTTCATTCAGTCCCCGAAAGTAAAACAATCGTAACCGCAAGCGTAGCTCCTGCGGAGGCTCTCTCGGGCAGAGCAGTCCGCAGCAGCAGCAGCAGCAGCGTAGCGTAGCGCCAAGTAACAAACCGATGTTTCCTCGTTTTGTCTCGATTTCCGTTTTCCGAGAGGGGGAGGCCTCGCGATACCCATCGAAACGTGCGCGCAGCCGGTTCTCCTCCTTTATTTGTTCGCCGTGCTGCTTCGTCTCTTTGGATTCCTTGCGCACGAATGCGCGATTCATCGGCGAGACGTCGACACGGCGCTGCTCTTTTTCTTCTCTCTCTCTCTCTCTCGAAGGAGCAGTAGGAGGAGAGAGCTTCGTTTCCTCGAGACAGCTGGGACAAATGAAACTGACGTCGACGCTTTCGTCGCTCCCCGCCGACGGGGTTAAGGAGCTTTCGCTCCGGGAAATAACTATAAAAGCGAATTGTTCGCGGCCACCGCCGTTCGCCGGGCTATCCGCTCTGCTTTTTGTTTCGGAGTAGTGGTCGCCGCGTGTCCGGAATAGAGATTTATGGACGGCCGCCCGAATTTCGGGGCGATTTTTCGTCGAACGACGGCCGAGGCTTTGCGGTCTCACCACCCACCAGGCTGCAAGCTTTTAATTGGAGAGGATGTTTATTTTTAGGCGCTCCCAGCTTTTGTTCGCGTGGAAATACAAGTTTTTTGCCTTCTTTGCCAGACAAAACAATTGTCGTCTCGAGAAAAGCCGATTTCTAAAGCTCCAACTAGTCTAGTTACTTTTAAAGAGCAACCGGAATTTTGAATGTGGCGCTTCGGCGACTTGAATATTGAGAATCTGACTTGTTTGCCAAAAGGCCATTAAAATTGTAGAAACTACTCTCTCAGCCTTGGCGTTACAAGAATACAAGCTTGCAAATACATCGCGGCGAAGAAAAATCGAAAACCACGCGCATTCACACGATATCAATCATTGGAGTTGCATGAGCGCAGGGACTTCATAAGAAATTACTCAATATGCATTGCGCAGAGGATACGCTCTGATGCGCAATGCACGTTGAGCAATTACTTCCACACTTCTTGTGCGAGGTTTCACCCCAATGAACAAAATCAATATTGCCCGCGATGAAGGTACACGATGCCATTAGGGAAAAAATTATTGATGAACAATTTTTACTCGGCTCCGCGCCGCCATTCTTCCCGGCGGAGATCGAAATTTGAAAATACAACCGGCAGATGCGATATTACGGTAGAAATTACGGTACTGCGGACTCGGAGGGATCGATTTCTCGTTGGCTGAACCGTTTCGAAATGGTAACGAGCATTATTTCGAGAATAGGCTACAATAGGAACAAGCATAAACATAAATTTTTATTGCATTAACGAAATCACGAGCATCGCGATCCGGCGATATTGTTTCTCAGGAAAAATAGATTCGCTGAAACGTTTTAGTGTGCTTCGTAACTTTTAGCGATTAAAAAAAAAACATATCTGCGGAAGATTAAATCGTAAAAGGTGCACCGAATAAATTGTAAATGGTGAAAATCGTAGATGGATTCGCGCGTTTAAAGCCAGATCTGCAATCATCGTAAAACTTTTATTCAAGAAATTAAAAAAAAAAATATATATTTTTCCGGAGACTACTTTTTTAATATGAATGAATCGGCGATTTCGCAATCATTCATTCAAAAATGGATCGAGCGCTTAAATTCCGCCACCCTCTCAAATTAGAAACAATGGATTAACATGTAGCTTTTAAAATAAATGAATCACCCTGATAGAAATTGAAAACATTTTTAAAGCATTTTTGGTCATTTTTTAGAAAATAGTCCTTAATGGGCCAATAAATGCTAAAATTTAATCTCAACACTGAGAAAAAAGTTTTGTAAAAATTACCATACTGCTTAGTAAGGCCGCCACAGACTGTCAAAACCAAAAAATTA
>JAWWEM010000010.1:26222602-26234870 GCA_035582935.1 Ormyrus thymus
CTCTTTCCCCCCCCCCCCCCCCCGACTGACTGAACTCGCCTTCAATCCGATTACTCTGCGTGCAATTACGACGAGGAATCTCGTCTATTTTCAAAGCTGCCGAGAAGTGACTATTCAATATACGCGTAGCTTTCACGCGCAAGAGTCGGGGACTCGAGAGAAGAAAGGCTGGAGATCGTAAAATAAATCCCCCGAAAAGAGACTCCGCTTTATCAGGATCTCGGATCTGAGATTTTTCCTACAAAACGGGTCAGCGTGCAACCCGACGCATTTAGGAAATCGTCGTCGGGAGGTATTTTTGTCTCGCGCTCTCGTCTTTATCTCTCGAAGAAAAAAAAAAGGTGGCTTTCGCGAAGTTTATAAGAACGCGACGTCGCTCTGTGGGAACGAAAGGAACGCACCGTGAAAGTTAATACTGGAAAAGCAGGCTGGCGTAAAAGAGTGGACGCGCGGAGGTCAGCGCGTGTCAGTTTTATAAAGCGAGACTGTCAGCCCCTCTTGTTCGAAAATAATATTTTTCTGGAATATATTTTTTTCATTCTCTTGACGTGCTGGATCAGTCGAAGTAACAGTGTGATATTTGCATTTTACTTTCAGCTCGTCGGTAATATTGATGTCTGGATGTATTTACTGGATGTACCTTCTAAAAATATTAATCTGAGAATATTCGATCGGCAGAATAAATATTGCCGAGCGGAGCTGCTAAATTCAGCGGTTTTAAATTTGGGGGTTTATCCGCGGCTAAGCTGCACGCGAGCTTTACTAAAATATTGCGAAAATCTATAAATCTGTAAATCTCCTTTAAATTTCGTTGAATCACGGATAATAAAAGAGCTTTACGGCCTTAATAAAATGCGAATAATAATTTTGAATAAAAATCTTTTTAAGAGTAATTATATCGCCATCAAAATACTTATTTTAAAATAAATGATTCGCGAATTTAGCAATATTAAGGTGAAAAGTGACTTTGAAGCTCGAAACTTGATTTTCCCAGGGGGAAAAAATGCCGGCCAGCACATCAGAAATAATAACAATAAGCCCCTCCTCGAGGAGTGTGCAGCACACGCAGAGAGTTGTCTGTCGCTGGGCCGGGCAGAAACCAGTTTGCGGCGACAATAATGGAGGTCAAGGGACGGGGCTCAGAGGCAAAGGAGAAGGCAAAGGAGAGTGAGAGACAGTTAAAGTTAAAGAAGAAAGGAGAAGCGAGGAGAGGAGAGAAAGAGAGAGAGAGAGAGAGAGAACTGACCTTCTTGAGGTGTCCCTTGTTCGTTCCCAGGAAGACGACGGTGTAGTCGCTGGTCGAGGTGGCGGCGACCGCCGTCAGCAGGGTCTTCTCGAACGTGAGCACCGGCACCGCGATCATCGGCTCCCGGCCGCCCAGCGGCGTGTTCACGTCCAGTCCGCAAAAGTCCTCGCCTATCGTCTGCAGCTTCTGGAATTCGAGAAATTTGATTTAGCGCTGGTCCAAACTGGAATTCGGTTATTTCGGTTTATTCGGGAGAAAAACTTTAATGGTTATGATAATGGCTGCTGATTCGACTCGCAATTGATTTAATCAAACATTAATTATATGCTTCCATTATTTAGAAACCTTTCTACTGTAGGTAAATTAGCGAGTATTCAAAAATATCAAGCTAATGAAATTTAACGATTAATAACCTTTCTGCATTTGCGCAATACATTATCGTATTATAAAACTTCCTAAAAATTCTGAACAATTAAATTAAAAACATTTTTCGTCGATTGTACTTCGTTTTTATAGTATCGTGGAATTATATTGTTTTTATCTCAAGTAAATGGTTGCATAAAGCAGTAATAAATGAATTTAACTAAATTACATTTAAACTAATTGGCTATTACGAGTTCAAGCGCCCGTATTTTTACAACCTTTTGAATTTTTACTCTTGCGGGGTAAACATGGAAGTAACCCGATCCGAATCGTAAACTTAGCATATTCTCGGCTCGAAAAAACAATATTAATTCATAAACTACGAAATACGAGCCACAATTAAGGAACGCTACATTCGCCAGTTAGTCGCCAAAAGGCGATCGCGAGTCGGCCGGGTAAAAAAGACGGGCCGTAAAGTCTTATCATGCCCAGCATCTCTCTCCCGTAATCCTTCGATAATTTATGCAAAAATAATAATAAGAAAGGCTCGAAATCCCCCACAAAGAGCTGCCGGGGAAATGAATTTTCCCCAGCTGGATTTCAAAGTCTATATCCTCGGCACTTCGGAACTATCGGCCGAAGGGACTTTGCTCTCTCTCTCTCTCTCTCTCTCTCTCGCGAGAAAGGCAAGAGGCGTAATCCGAGATTCAAGGAGGCACACCCACACGCCGCGGACTCTCGAGTCCGCCGCATTCAAATCGCGGCCGTACAAAAGGAGACCCCCGCCTCCCCTCTTCCTCCTCGGATCATATTAGTCGCGGGCTTTTCAACGTCTCCTCGCGGAAAGTATATAGAGATTTTTTTTCCCTACCCGCCGCGCACCGTGTAAATCATTTTTCAATTACACAAAAGCCGAGCGCGCCGCGGTATTAATGGATATTAAGGTTTTGATAAATATAATGGCCGGCGACGATTTATGCCGCAATTTTAAATTAATTTTCGCGCGCCGGGAAAAAGAGTGCACCGCTTAATTTACATCGAGCCGCGGTAAATAATTGGGCGTCGCGCGCGCCGCTGAAAAACGAGCGGATATCTCGCGGATAGATCTTATCGCGGCCGTGAGTGCGGCGCCGCGCTCGATTATTTATTTTGCGAAATACGTAATGAGCGGTTAGAGCTTTTCCTTTTTTCGCCGGTGGGATCTTTCGCCGAGGTATTATTGCGACGGTAAGCGGCATCGCTCGTCGCGTTATTAATTTCAGAGCTCCGCGCGCGGAGAGTACTTTCACGCGAGAGAGAGAGAGAGAGAGAGAGAGAGAGAGAGAGAGAGCGTTAATCGAGGATTCGGAGCAGCTCCCATAATTCATCGATTTTCACACTCGCTTCTTCTTCCCATACTTTATCCCTTTCGGGAATTCACTTTTCCTTAACTTGACTTCACTTTTCATTCGCGCGTTAATGCTTGCTGTTTCGAAAAAGACTAGATGATTCATGTATGAACTGCAGCTGCAAATTGTAAAATGTTCCTTTTTTTTTGGATTTCAACGAACGTGCTTTTGCACCGAATAATAATTTAAAATTTTTCAGCTGAAAATATGGTAATACTCGGTAATCTCGATCGTTTATTGCCTTTATTCGAACTTTTTTATCCGGAAAATGGGTTTCTATTTCTCACGTAATTTGATAATAAATTTAAGCGTGTGCAGTTTTTATCGCAATTGTAAATTTTCCGAAAACGGACTCTCAACAATGGATAAATAATTTAAAATTTAACGAAAATGAAACGACTCTTTCGGAATTAACTTGAAGGTTTCATTGGAAAAAAAAAGCATAAATGCTTTTTTGAAAAAACGAAATCACACCCTTTCGAGGAGGGTTCTCTGCGAAGTTGCAAACAAAACGTAAGAAACTCGAGCTCCCACTCGGCAAAGTCAAACCCTTCCATAGACCTCAAACTGTAGAAGCAGACAATTTCTCAGGCCAGGCTACATTTTTAAAGCGGGCGCAATTTAGCCGGCGCGCATTTGTTAAATGCACGCGGCGGCGCATTATAATACGCGGAGGCTCTCGCGAGAGAGAAAAGAGCAGCGACACAGAAAGAAGCAGTAAGCGCGAGTGTGCGAGTAAGGAAGGAAGAGAGAGAGCGAGAGAGAGAGAGAGAGAGGGACTCGACGTCGTCGTCGTCGTCGCGAAGGAACGACGCGCGCGCGCCGGCAGAGTAGGAGTCGACTCTATTTACATTCCTCCGTGCGTTAGCCGCGCTCTCTCGCTCCCTCTGCCGAACAATTATTTGCATTCCTCGGCGCGCACGGCGACTCTGCTCCTCCGGCCGCTAACGCATTATACGTGTACAGCCGCGAGCGGGGATCGCCGTCGCCGCCGTCGCCGCCGACGTCGCAGGGCAATTATTGCGGAACAACACGGCCGAGGGTGGACGGAAACGACACGCGAGGGAGGACGCCGATGGGCTCGGCTTTTTCGACCCGGCCTCGGTTAGGCGACTTTCCTTCCACGTGCCGAGTGCCTGGAGAGGGCAGAGCGCTTTTTGAACAATCTTCGGAGCGAGAGGAGCTGACGAGTGATTAGGAGAGATTCTGACGTTGTGGAATCTTTTATGTACAAGCTGAGGGGGGACATATTTTAATTTTCAACGTTAAAATTAGAGCAGTCCCAATTTTTATCAAGTATTATGCGCCCGGAGTTTTTTCTTTGTATTCACTAGGATATACGCAAAAACAGAAAATTTAACAAACATGAGCTTGTAAGTGAATTATCAAATAAAGAAAATGAAATTCTCAAGCAATCTAGAAAAAAGCTAAGTGAAGTTTAAGCCTGAAAATTATTTGTTTACTCAAAATCAGCATTTTTGTGACCATACGTAAGCACAGAGAGAGAGAGAGAGAGAGAGAGAGAGAGAGAGAGAGAGAGAGAGTGCAAAACGCCGGATATAAAACGCCGTGCGAGTGAGCTCCCCGACGGTCTTTTTCCCCCATTCATAAGAAGAACCAAGAAATTCTCCGCGAAAAACCGCGTCGTCGCGCGGCAGCAGCAGCAACAACTCGTCAACTGTTAACGTATAAACATCGCATTTTAAAGATTTCTTTCCCCCCCCCCTCCTCCCTCTCGCTGGCGCGCATCCTGCAAGTTTTTCGGGCCAAAAAAAACCGCCAGCATTTGCATCCGTGGATGCGCGCGCGGAAGGTCGGATTTTAATTGGGATTTTAAGACAGTGGCTCGCGCGCCGGCTAGGCCTCTCTCTCTTTCACTCTCCTTTTTTCATTCGCGAAATGCTTGGCTTTATTTCACGAAAAAAGTCAGTGGAATTACGTATTCAAGGCTTATGAAGATTTTTCTCATTCGGACGATGCACTGCTGCTGCTCGGACGGGGGAAAAAAGGAAGAGGTTAACAAGCCGAGTGGAAAGTTTTTGCCGGATAAAAGCTGCCTGCGAGTTATAAAATTTTTTCGCTTAATAGAAAAACTCTAAGTTATATGTATGCGTTAGGATTTAATTTGCAGTATTTAAGAAAAAAAACATCCATAAATTTGCATCATGAAGTGGGTTAGTAAAATATATTATCTGTGTGGTTTTTAAGAAATTTTAAGGAACGCCAAAGATTAGGTATTGTAAGAAAAGTTCAAAAGAAAGATTCTGCACAAAGAAATTAATAACGGTATATATATATATACATATATATATATAAATGAAGAAATCAGCATGTAGATTTAGTTTTCATGCTTCTGCACGTGAACTCCGGCTGAAATCTGAGGTTTCAAAGTCGGAAATAAGCCAAGTATCAGAAAGTTTTGCCTCCGGTTAAACATCACTGAGCGCTTTCATTCACGAAAATAATGAAGTTGCCAGCTCAGCAACGCCCTAATTTACCTGCTCAGAGCTGCAGCACCTTCCCACCTCCCCCCCTCGCTTTTCCTCATACGGATCCGCGGCTGCGGTATTCGCGTCGGCGAGTAATGGAGCAAGAAACGAATATAAATACAAGCGTCGTCCGGTGCGGCGGAGGGCGCGTATCGCTCATATTTGCCAATCTCTTGACGCATCGTAAAACTAGATCAAACAAAACATGTGTGCGCGGAGTCTGGTCGCGTCGGGCACATATTTTATTTGCCGTCCCGACCGCGACCGTTCCCGGAAAACGAAAGCTGCACCCCTCTCCTTTTTCCATTTCGCAATTGCGCATCGACAGCCAGCAGCAGCAGCAGCAGAATCGGCGGCAGACGTTATTTCTTATTTGCCCGCGCATTTATTGAGTTTCCGTGTCAGCGTACAAACGGGAAAGAGGTGAAAGGGGGGGGGGGAGGCTCGGGATTGTTCGCCAATAACGACAACCCTGTTGCACCGGTCAATATGTGATTAATACGCGCCAGATCAAAGGCCGGAAGTTGAGCCCGGGCTAGAGGGGCTATAGAAACGGGAGCATAACTAACACGACTAATTATCGAATGCCAATCCACTAACCTTCCGTCCAGTCGCGGCATCCTCTCTCTCTCTCCCTCTCTCTCAACACGTGAGCGCGTCTGTCAATAAAGTCGGCCGCGATTACATGAATGCGCGCCAGGTGCACCGACTATTTTAGGATAAATGCAATTAGTTTGTATTGACTGGTGTGCTTGAATTTTTCACAGAGATTTTAAGTTGATTGCCGGACTTTGGGAAAAAAATTTGGGAGAGCCAAGTTTTTCGGAGTAATGGATATTGCTCGATGAATTTTATAAAGGGTATATCGTTCAGGTGGATTTGGCGATTGAGTGGAAATCTATATATATTTCTGGATGGCTGAAGAGTGACGTATTTACGTGCGATTAGAGAGGCCTAATATTTGAGTGTCTAATCGCACGTAAAGATTTGGTTATTATTCGGACAGAAAAATATCGACGTTTATTTGTTAACGGTTGGTACTTCAATTTCGCTGAATTGAAATGAGCAAATTCGTCATAGAGGCATGAAATGTACATCAAAGCATATTTATACAAAAAGATGAAAGCAACGTCATCAAACACACATCGAGTTGATAATTACACAAGCATGGATATGTGCATTATATTTCATTCGGAGCCTGAAATCGAAGCGTTAAATTGGAGGGAAAAAATTTCCGTATCATTAGGCAAGTTCTAGGCGAGATCCGAACTAATTTTTAAGTTGGTCATCTCGAAGTTCGCCGGTTTGAATCTCGGGAATAATTCCCAGGAGAGAAAAAGGGGAAGGAATAAGGCGCGAAAAACGGCTCTCCGTCCTGATAACAAATCGTAATTGAAAATCTCGTATCCTTATCTAAAAAGGATCTAAAATCACTTGGAAAAGTAAGGGGGAGAAAGGAAAAGAGAGAGAGAGAGAGAAAGAGAGAGGGAGAGAGAGGGGGGAGAGAGAGAGAGAGAGAGAGACAGAGAGAGCGAGGCCATAGGTACACTTTTCCATACAAGGTAGCCGACTTAATTTCAAACTTTTCATCCGCAGAGAGCGCAAAGTTCCAGCTTCCTCCTTCTTCCCTCTCGGCGAAAATTTCAGGGGAAAACCGGCTCGCGACTTTCTCTCGCTTAAGCCACTTTAAAGGCTTCCGCCGTCGGAATACAGTTTGAAATTTGAATTCGCTGAATATCGAGATGACGGAGGAGGGGGGGGGGAGCGGGGCCGGAACAAAGATGATGATGCGCCTGCCGTGTCGGGGCATAATTATTCCGCCGATGGCGGCGGCGGCGGCGGCACAGAGAAGTAGACGGATGTGCATCATACTCTTTCAGTGTAATGAATTCCGCAGGATCGGCGGCGACGGCGGCACCGAGATGGATTTTGTGTACGGAGCGGCGCTTATACTACTTTCATTAAGGAGGCGCGAAAGGGAGGAAGCGAAATGCCGATGCGCCAGAAAGAGAGAGCGGCATTGTTCTTACAAAACAATGCCGGGGAGGAATGTTTTTTTTTTTCGCCGGTATTAAATGCGAGTGACGGAAAAATTCTTGGGATTTTCGTTGCTCTCTTATTTCTACCTCCTTCTTCCTCCTCGTGACTTTTTTGGCTGCGTACTTTGAGAGAGAGAGAGAGAGAAAGAGAAAGCGTTTTAGACGAATGAAGAAGCAGGAGAAGAAGAAGAAGAAGTCAAGTTGATCATTGTTGGAGGTGCATTCAGGTTTAACAAACGGAAAACAATCGAATTTCCATATGCTAAGGGTGCGGTACTAAGGCATGTACGCTCCATGCGTATTCAGAAGCAGAAATGAACAATGAAGTCCCTTATTATTTCTGATGACAAATAAAAGTGCCGCCGCCATTTTTCGCCGCGACGTATACACGGGATGCCTCGAAGCATTGTCGGGCGTATGTATCGTTCACTAAAAAATGCAAATGAATGATAAATCATTCGAGGACGTATTCAAGAGCCATTCTTTAATGCGAGCAATAAAATTACTAGTAATTGAATTAGCAGAATTGAAGCCGCCGGCCTTCAATGGACTCCGGCTAAGAAAAACTTTTAATGCCCGGCTAAATTTTAAATTCAACGCACTGAAATAAAGCTAAGCTTTTCCTTTGAAATTCAAAGCCGAGCAAAACAGTCTTGCAAGAAAGTGCCGGCCGGCTAAAATGGCAGGCAGCGTTCATATACATATACATTACGTCCTCGTAGAAACGTCGTCTGGCAGTCCGGCAGTCATTAAGGATCGCGCGAGGCAAGCATTCAATTAATAGAAGCTCAAGCAGGTCTGGAGAGGCGGATCTCTTTCTCCCTCTCTCTCGACTCTCATGCAAAATTTCGGTCAGACGTCGGCTCTGCAAAGCCAAACTCTCTCTCTCCCCCATCCCTCCTTTGCTCGAAAAGAACAATGACAAGCATCCGGGCACGAAGTCGCGTTTACTCAACGACCTGCTTTGCATTCAGCCGCGCCCGGGGAAAGAAAAGGGTTGACGCGTGCATGCATGCATGCATGTATAGTCTCCCCCCCGAGCGAAAAGGGCCCGGAAGAAAGCCGGAGGAACGGCGCCCCCTCCGCCCCCCCTCCCCCCCGATATCAAACGAATGGCCAGCGCGTGATGTGTGTCTCACATGCGGCCCGATAATAACAAGCAAGGAATTTACACTCGAACTTTCCGATTAATTTTCCGGGGGACGTTTTTTATTCGTCTCCGCGGCCGGGGAGAGCTTGAATTTCATTTTCCGTTTGATTGGAAAAAGGAATTATGAAATGGGTCCGGGTCTTCGGGGCTTTTTTGCGACGAGAGCTGCAGCCCGAAGTTTTACCGGAATTATACGAGTGATGGGTTTAAGTAACTGGGTCACTTGGACCGCGCCGCGATCGGGTTTTCATTTCCCGGGGCTTTTATTGCGACGTTCCGACTGTTTAATTAATATTTTTCTCGGATGCGCTTTATTGGAAATGTTCGTAATAAAGGAAGGGGATTTTTTATTCGTTTGATATTCGGTTAGGCAGGAATACCAGTTTTTACAAATCGGCTTTTGGAGAAAGATCCTCTTAATAATATTAGTAAATAAATAAAGCTCTTCAACCTCATTTAACTTTTATTTAACGAAATGCTTTTAAAGAAACCTTTTTGGCACATCAATTAATTGCTACGTAGCCTTGTATCTTACCTTAAATGTGATTCGATTTATTTGGGAGACTAATTAAGTATTTTATTCCAATTTTGAGCTGGAACAAAATTCTAACTCCAAAGAAAAGGCCAAACTCGGATTAGAAAAATAAAACAAAACGGGCGAAAAAAAAACCTGTTTCCTGCCTCGACAGAATGAAATCACGGCTAACGACGTTATCGTCAGTCGCATCAAGCCTCACTTTGCTCCATCCGTCCGAAAAAAGTCGGCGAAGTGAGCGGCGCTTTGCCGATCGGCGAAATTTCCATCGGCTAATTGCGCCTTTTCGCCATTTTCGCGCGCCGGCAAATTAGCGCAAACGTCGCCGCGGCTACTTTTTTCCCCCCCCCCCCGGATTCAAATCCCGCCGAATCGAGATTCAGAGGCAGAAAAACTGGGGCGCCGTCTAATTAATTAGCGGAATGATTAATCCGGCGTATTTACGGAGAGTCGCCCGCGGTTCTCCCGCCGTTGCGGTAAATGCGCCTCAAAGATGCGACGAATATAACGAGCGCGGCACGAAATATGACCTGCATGCTCGTGACCTCGTCTCTCGGTGCACGCACTCGGCCTCTCTCTCTCTCTCTAAACGGAATGTATAAATTACGGTCTTTTTGCCATTATTTTCTCTGGCTGCGCCCTTTTCTTGCGCCTCTTCTTCCGGAAATTCGTTTTCGCGGACGGGAGGGGGAAAAGAGCTCGGCTTTTTGCTCTTCCTTGTCTGCGGGCGTTGTTCCTCTTTTTCTGTAATTAAAGGGCGCGACGCGAATATTCGCATGTGGATGAGTGCGATGCAGCGGTAATGAGGTATAATGGAGGTTTGACTTTATATCGGGTCGCCAAAGTCTGCGGCGATACGACGCCGGCTTTTGAATAATTGCGCAAGTCTCGCGACGACGCGGATCGACGTGATGCGCTTTAAAATGTTATTGCAAAAGTGCGCTGCGAAATTATACAGGAATATTGTATGCTTTAATGCAGAATTTGATTTAAAAGCGACTCTGAGTAACTTGCTTTTAAATTGCAAAAAGCATCCCGGCGATATAGACGTCTACCTAATTAGCACTAATTAATTAAGAAGTAATATATCATACGAGAAGAATCAGGTCGCCGCCGTTTTTTTTTTGGTCGAACGAAAAACAAGATATTATTTTAATTACATAAAACTATTTTCCGTTGTGTACCGCAGTTTTTAATTAAAGCCAAAACTCAAGCTGTAATAAAACTAAAGAGACCGAAATACAATTAAAATTTTAATAAAAATTACTTGGTAATTAAATTAAGAAACGAGCACTACACGGATAAGCCAGTGAACTCTGCGCCTTGGGCGCTCAGCATAATCATCTATACAAGCTTGAAATCAAATTAATTAATACATCGAATATTAATTTCAAAATTACAAGCTTAAAATACCATTTTTTTTATTAGAAGCCCTTATTGTTCCGGTGATATTAATTTCCTTAAAAATTTGACATTGTCTTGCTTTCAGGGTCCGCTCCAAACGAATAAATTAATTCCCGCGCGGATTTTCTGACTTAAAATTTCATTACCCGGGAGAATCAATGGCTCTCAATAAAACAATGAGATTTCATTAGGATTTTATTGAAATCAAACATGCCCGCTTCTCTTCCTTCGTTATCTCCCCCGCCGAACTCTCAGTTAAATTAATGCGCAATAAAATCAGCCCCTTTCTCAATCGACCCACTAAATCTCCCGCGCTCTCGTTCCCCGCTTCAAAAAGAAAAACAGCTCGCGAGCGAACGGTCAAATTAACAGAATTTGCTTACATCAAAGGAGGTGCGCGCGTACGAGGGTGCGGCTCGCCTCTTCCCCCAGTTCGTTAAAACCACCGGCGGATTCCTCGGGAAAGCGCACTTAAGCGACGGAAATGAGAGAGAGAAAGAGAGAACCTTTTCTCGCGTGGATGAAAAAAGACGCGGAGAATGCATATAAAAACTGCGCGCGAGGAGGACGACTCTGAAGCAGCGGAGAGTCGTTACACAGCTGCAGCTTTTGAGGCGGCTGCATTCGTCATATAATTCCGGCTAAGATTATGCGGAGCGCTCGAAAAAAAAAAGGAGGTGAGACAGAGGAGCGAGAGGAAGGACAAAGCGTAAAAAGGAGGGAGGGAAAGAATTCAAAGAGACCTGCGCCTCGGCCTTAAAGGCCGCATATGCGAACGGCAAAAGGAGAGTATTCTTTTTTTTTAGGAGGGTGTTAAATTTTAAATGGCCGCGATATTGCCCGCACGGACTCATTGAGCGCGATGCGATGCGCGCGAGGCTCTTCGCGAGGCCGTTGCCGTTTCGACTCCGCGTGTGCCGCCGTCGTGCGCGCATTGTTTATGCTAACGCGTCGGGAGCCAATAAGTGAGTGCTCGAACATTTTTGCGGTGGCACGCGGAAATTCCCGGCTTCTTTTATAGATTTTGAGCGGGAGGCATTTTAAAAATGTTTCGGTTTAAAACGAGAAGCGTTTTCGCATTGTGAGAAGCTTGAAAGCATTGAAAAAAAGGGTAAAAAAGAGATGGCTTTGAAAAAACTTTGACAAAAAGTTTAAATACGACGGCAGTGAAGGTTGAAATGACAATTTTAGTAGAAACTTTAGTAGAAGCACTGAATCCCAGACTAAAGCAAAAATCGCCAATAAACGGTCGAGCAAATCCGCTCGAAACTCATAAAGATTTCCCTCAATACTCAGCCCCCGCAAAATTTGCGTACAAACAGAGAAAAAGGGGGAAAAAGCGGAGCGAAAGACGCATCCGTTCAAAGAATCGGACGAGCATCGAACGACGCAGCGGAGAAAAAAGGAGCACGAGGAGAGAGAGAGAGAGAGAGAGAGAGAGAGAGAGAGAGAGAGAGAGAGAGAGAGAGAGAGAGAGAGAGACAGTCGCGTCACTCTCTGAGCTGAATTTTTCAGAGGCAGACTTCAAAGATGCAGCTCCGCCGATCAAAAACTCTCGCCGGTGTTTGCCTCCGCTCGTGCATTTTTAACGAGGACATTTTCGAAAATGCACGACTCTCTCGCGCACACTGCCGAATATCCGACGTGCGCTGGC
>JAWWEM010000010.1:26234970-26251629 GCA_035582935.1 Ormyrus thymus
CCCCCCCCCCCCCCCCCCCCCCCCCCCCCCCCCCCCCCCCCCCCCCCCCCCCCCCCCCCCCCCCCCCCCCCCCCACGACGCTTAAAGCGTCCGAAAATGTCCATCTATTTCCTACCGCAAGACCGCCATTCAGGTCGAGGGAGAATTTCATAAAATCCATCGCAAAGGGAAAAAAGTGGCGCCCGCGCTCGCGCGCGTCAAGGCGCACGGGGAGCGAAAAAAGGCAGTCACGTCATCGGCACCGCTCGGACGAAAAATATCGGGGCGAAGCCGACTGTCCGTCGGTCCGCCGCGGGCAGAAAGTACTTTTCGCGCCGCCCGAAGAAAAGGCGCAAACCAATTCCCCGGCATTACATGTCGCCTTAAAAACGCGCGAGGGACTCTCGCACCGCGCGCTGCCGCCGACAAATTGAACAGAAATTAGGGCTTCCACGTCCGCTTGGTGCGGGGGAATTTCTCTCTCCGAGGGAAAAGCTGCGCGCCGCAGCTCTCTCTCTCTCTCTCTCTGATCGATTTTCCTGAGGCGCTGCGGATAAAGGGACAAATGGAAGCTGCAGATGAGAGGAAAAATAGAAGGCGTTATTGCTTCTTTTCCCGCGCACCCCGTATTGAGCTTATTCGTATATTTATCGCGAATAAGTGGGCTCTGCATTTTTTATCGAAAAAAGCCGGCTAATCCAATTAGGCCGCGTAAACGACGAGGCCGGGCTTTTAAACCGAGTTAATATTCAATTGCAATAAGTCTGCCGGCTTGAATTACACGCGGGCTGCATTTTTATCGGGACTGTCCATTGAGCTTTCGAAGCTCGAAGTGAAAGGGAAAGACTTTGGCGGTTGTGGGCAAAAGGGAAGAAAGCGAGCGGCACACTCGTTAAAGCGAAGAGCGGGAGAAAAGCGGAATCGGGGAGAGAGAAACGAAGGCTCCGATCAGGAAAAGTAGGAGAATCGTCGCGGGCGGCACTTGGAGGTAATTAACTAATTACGCTTCCGGCCATTGAATGACGGGAGAGAGAGAGCCGCAACGACGACGACGACCAGGAAAAACTCGCGCGAGTCCGGGGGAATGGAGAAATAGTCGCGAGCGCTTGGCTATTCGCGTTGCGGTTAATTTCGAGCCTCTCGTTTCTTTCTCCACTCCCACTTTGCCGAGAAGGGGAGAAACGAGGGAAGAATGGACGCACTCACTGCTGTACGGCCCGTTACGCGAATTTGCTAAATCTTTTTAAGTCTGCGGATTTTCAGGATTAAAGGCTATTTCGATAAAGTCGAGAGAGAGAGAGAGAGAGAGAGAGAGAGAGAGAGAGAGAGAGAGAGAGGCTTTTTTGCATTTCTGCAAAATGAAAAATTTTATTGAAGGCTTTGCCGGCGCTTTTTCAATTTTAATTCCGCTTTGACGGTGTAATTGGCTGCATTACGCGGCCTTCCGCGCCCTCCGAAACTTTTAAGATCTTCTCCGACTAAAAGTAGATTTAAAATTTCAAAAGCTCCTGCAGTTTGAAAGATTCTTCTCCACACATCCTTGCCGGCGGATCCCGAGTTTAAAGAATATCCTGGGAAAAGGCGCACATCCACGCGTAAGCCTCGAAGGTATAAAGTAAAAAAAAAAAAATGGAAGGTGCCTCGCTGCTCGCTCGGGGAGGAAATTCGCCGAAGCCATGTGCTCGCAACCGAATCAACTGCTCGGGCGCGCTCGAGATTATCAAAATTTATCGTTATTGCGCGAGTGGAGCCCGCGCGCTTTTATAAAGCAGAGGCGTTTTGAGGGATGGCGCGGATTCCTCTCTCTCTCTCTCTCTCTCTTTCGCTCTCCCTCCGAGATTTATCGCTCCTTTATGAAATTATATTAGGCAGGGGTGGCAATGCGCCTTCGAATTCGAAGGGGATAAATAAAGCGCGCGTCATCTCCCGCCGCTGCTTTATTTATTCAAATTCCAGCTGAAATTCGGCTGTAACTTGATAAAACTTGTCAAGCCGGCCAATTACGGATGATATTGCTTCGACCGCGAATAGAACTCGAATCGATATTCTTTTGAATATATTAGCAGCGCGGCGCGAGTCGACTGTCAAAAGTGACGCTTCTCGGGTCTAACAAATATAGATATTGGCTTCCTCTACTCAAATAAACCAAGTAGTCGCTTGATGCCCGGCAATCCGCCTAGTATCAGCTCTCGACAGAGTATTCATCGGCGCGCGAATAAGTAAATAAATAAAGGCATGGAACAAAAAAAAAGCGAAAATGGAGTCCGCGAGAGCTATGCACGCACGTACGTTTCTCGCCCAATCTCCTTCTCCCTTTGTTCCGTAAAAACGCGCTCGGCGATAGATCGAAATATATCGAATTCAAAGTTTCATTCGATTGCGGACCGCTTCACTCTCCTGGCCCGAACGAATTTATTGGGCTCTCTCGCGTACCTGGCCAAAAAGGATATATAGGACTTTTCCAATATTTCAACCAATCGCTCGGCCGGAATTGTTGATTGAAATTCGGCTATTGCCGGGAAATCGGTTGGTGTGGCGATGGCGATTTTACGAGCGCATCTCTCGCTCCGGTCAATGTTCTCGAAAAAGGAGCGCGGCCGCGCGAGGACGAAATTAATGGAAAAACGCTCTTCGGCGCCCACTTGTTTATCCTGATTTGCAAAAAGGGCCAATCCCGTCGTGCTCGGTTTGCTTTTACACGGGGGCCCGCTTGTATGGCGCGCGATTTCGCTAATGGCGATCGGCCCCCTCCGAGCTTTTATCCGAATCGCGCTGCATTGTTTATACTTCCTGCTTCCGCTCGTTTCCTAAATGCTTCCGAATCTTTTCCGTGCGCCGAAATGTCAGTGGCTCTTTTAAGTCTCTAAAATTTGCAATTCACTATTACGGCGCATAAGCGAGCGAATATACACTCACTGCGAAAGCACGATCGCGGCGAAACGAGGTCAATCATAATAACGTTAGCGAGAATCTTTGGGAGCCCCTCCTAAACCTAATGAAGCGCATTAAACTTATTTTACAATCTAATTGTCAATTTATCCACCCCTCGTTTCCAATCCAGCTAATCAGGCCTGAAAAAGCCTTTGGCGCATCGATTTTCAATAACACATCGTTACCACCAATCTCTCGAGCGTCCAGTGGCGTCGGCGGCGGCGGCGGCGGCACTCGATAGAATTAAAAAGGCCTTTTCTTCCCGAAGCCATTAAATTCCGCTCCCCGTGTAGCTCATTAATTCACGCGCGGCTCCAATCTAAATTTTCCACGTAGCTCTCGCGCCTCGAATTAAGCGTCATTTTGTAGCGGCGAGCGACTGTACTCTCCTTTCAGAAAATGAGCGCAGTTCCCGGTAAAAAGAACCTCCGCGGAAGCGGGTCGAGGTATAATCATCAAAAAATAAAGCCGCAGCGTAAACTCCTCGGAAAATCGGGCGCTGAAATGGCCGCAAAGCCCTCGCCAAAACGTTCCGAGGAGAGAGAGAGAGAGAGACAGACAGAAAGGAGCGAGAAAAAAGCGGATTCGGTGCAAAAAGCAAGCGCGTCGGTTCGTGCTCGACGTCTTACACGCGCGGATCATCAAAGAAAACCGCCTGGCAACGTCAGGAGCAGACGCGTGCGCACTTACACATGTGCCTCCCCCCCACGTAAACATATGTCGACAGAAGTAATTTTCGCTCCTCCCCTCCTCTCTCAAGGCCGAACGAACGAGCGAACGAACGAACGAGCGCCGCCGAGTTCGCCGACTTTCTCTCCCTTAACGGAGCTCGGGAGAGCTGAATCATTCACTAAACTCGCCGCCGCCGCCGAGTCCCCCGGGATATTTTCATGTTTCTCCCGCGTATTAGGAGATGCGTAAGGGGAAAATTAGTTTTTCGCGGCTGGAGTACTTTTTTTCTTCTCTTTTCGCCAGAGCCGCTTTCTATTTTTGATGCCGGGAGCCGTCGCTCCTCCTGCTTTGTGAGCCTGGCGTGCTTGAGGCTTGATGATAATTCCGCTGGATGCACTGCTAAGTGGTTTAATGCAGCCGGCCGAGAGTGACAGCAGAGAAGATGGACAGTTGCTCGTTATTAATATGCCAGAAAAGCAAGCTAAAGCGAAGCTAAAACAAGGCTCTTTTATTAAATTCGGATTATTTCACATTAGAGAGGTAGAATGAGTTTAACATTTTTAGGATATTATGCTAGCGATGGAATTTTAATAAAAAAGGCATTTTTTTTTAATTTCGACAAATGTCTATCGAATGTCTAGGAAACCTTAGACTTTTAGAGCGAGATTTCTCTCGAAATCAAAGAGCGAACGCGTTTGAGCAGAACTTTTCAATAAGCGGGAATAAATTAAATAAAATGATTAAGACTGAACGCGACTGGAAACTCTAACGGCGTTAATTTCCCCCTTTAAAGATGTCAATCGTTACTCTTTCATAGACTTATGGATAAGTTAGTTAAGCGTAATTTCAACTTCCTCTTTTGCCGGCAAAGAAGCTCGTCGGAAAAATAAAACAGAAATTTCACTCTTTCCAGGTCATTTTTCGCTCCACTGAAATAGAAGTCTCTCTCCCTCTCTCTTTTCTGCGAAATAGAAAATTGCTCTGATAAGCTGTCGCTCTTTTTTTCGAAACTGATTTTTTCGCAGAATACGCAGGGCGCCAAACGTAATTTAACCTTTTTCCCGCGCCCTCCTCAAAGAGAATCTAAACTGAGTTTTAAACGAAATTTCTCCCAAAGTTATTCTATTGTTGCAAAAAATTCCCGTAAAAAAAAATAAATACTTCCACGTCCGTAACCTTTCAAATTACCGTCGCTCCAGTAAATTTAAGGCGGAGGCAATAAAATTAAACTGAATCGGCCCTGGGAGTTCATTTTTCCCCCGTTCCTGTCACTTTCCCTCTCGTTTACCTCCCCGTGATCGAAAGAATCCGCGCCTGGCGCTATTTTTTACCGCCTTTCAAGGGCCGAAAGTGATAATAAAAAGGAGAGACAGCCGTGAGTCTGCGAAAAAAAAACGTGTCAACCTCAGGGGTCGGGGGGAAAAAACCTAATTTGCGAGACGTCAGTCGTCGTCGTCCGGTTTTCAAAAGAAATTTGAATTTTCAATTCCGGCGTGACTGGCGCCGCTGCCTTCCTTTCCGCCTTCGCGCGCGCGTGTGTGTTTTTTTTTTTGTTTCGACGCCGAGGGAGGGAAAGAGATATAGAATAACACGTGTGTAACTTAGACTCGAAGGGGACGGAAACTTGGACCGGGAACTTTCTTTCTATGGTTATGAATTTTTTCGGCTTGGATTTCTGTATTTTTGCGGCTTTTGTTCGTAATATGACGCGGGATATTGGAATACTTTGGAATTATTTTCTTCGCCGATGAAAGATTATTTTCACAAACTTTTAATATCTCCCAGCGGACGAATCCGAGGAACGCAGTCAGCCTTTTTTTTTGCTCGCTTTTCGATATTTCGTGCGTGCTTTCGATCGGGAAATTTTTCATTTTCCTCCAGCTTAATACGACACGGCTACTAGAATTCTTTTAAGAATTCAGATACCGGCAAAATTCCTTTTCTATCAATGTTAAATTAACTTTGGTCGAACTGTTCTCCCCGCTACTTTTTATCAAGAATCCAGCCAATCGAAAACAGATTGAGTTACTCCCATGGAATCGGAAAGCTGCTTCCTAAATGATGTAGAAAAATAACTCGCCGGCATGGCGTACACCATAATTCAGTCAAGTACGCTCGTAAAAACTTTTCCTCGCGGGAGAGGGGCATATCTGCAAATAAATCGAAAAATAGCGCGACTTTTTGCACATTCGCCAAGATTGATCCAGCGAAACGGCGAGTTTCTCACCTTATCTTAACTTTCTCGGTAGCCACTGGCATTTCCTCGGAAGGCCCCCCCCAACAATTAGGGCTCGCATCTCGCTTTCCCACGAGCGGCTCGAAAATTAAGGTCCTTTTGGCTTCTTTTCGGGCGCGCGCTTAAAAACCTGTTATTTCAGCGGGGAACAGGTGTAACAATTAAGCCCTCTCGGCTGCGCGCAACAGCTCCGGCGGCCATTAAACGCGACAAAAAACGCGCGGCTGACTCTAACGTCTTTACAGCTGCTGCTCGGCCGCCGCCGCCGCCGCCGCCGCTGCTCCGAGCACTCGCACAAATCATTTCCAGCGTCGTATATTTAAATCTCGCGCGGTAATCCCGGCCCAGAAGAAACGTAAATTAAAAGCGAATAAGAATCCCCGGATTATCCTTGGGGCGCGAGCAAGCCGCTCAGGGGAATATCGGCCGCCTGCGCTGGCTGCCGCGGAGCTGGAAGGAAAACGGGGCGTCTCGGAGTGGCACCGGGCTGAGCCGAGCTGTCGGGGCACTGCCAATACCGCTAAATATTACGTGGGATGAATTCGACCTGCAGCCGAGTGCCGCGCAATGCTGTTACGGGACAATATTTATTCAAAATGTCTGTTCTTTTTTTTTAATCCTTTTTGCAACAGATACACCTTTATTTCCCATCGAGATCGTTAAAAAATTTAAATTGCTATAGAAATTCATAAAAATGACTCTAATTGGATTAATAAAAGTGATGGAGTGTATAGCAGATAAGCGTATTGTCCATAATCTCAGATGTAATCTTGAACAATCACTTGCTTTTGTTCTCATAACTTAAGTATTATTCACACTTTATTGTATTAAAACGCTCGTCGTTATGAAACATGTAGATTGTTCAGTAACCATTATATTTTATTTAAAAGTTTAACGGAGCAAACTACCATTTAGACCTGAAATTCCCAAGACGTTGATTTAAAAAACTCGACGAATAATCGGGAGAAAAGGGCACACGCCATGTAAATAAGAACCCCTGCTAAAAGAGAAGAAAAATCGCCTCGCTTTAAACAGGCCACATCTCTCAAAAGCTAATGGGGCAAAAATTTAGCGAAAATCCGCTCCTCTGAGCTCCCTGAAAAAAAAAAGAGGCAGGAGCAGAGAGAACACGTGTGCGCCGCGCGTCACGGGTATAAAGCGAGCATAAACGGGGGGAGTAGAGCGCGGAGAAGCAAAAGAAGAAGAAGAAGAAGAAGAAGAAGCAGCAGCAGCAGCGGAAGGAGTTGGCATGGCAGGCTGCCAGACATTATTAGAATATAACGATGAGCCGCGGCGACGAGGAGGCGATAGATGTGGAGCGACGGCGAGGTCAGGTTTCAGCCGAAGGCTTATCGATGAAAAGGAACAAGAGAAAGGTTTCCCATCGAGTTTCCGAGCCAATCCGCCAACGACCTCCGTCCGTCCGCACACGCCGACCCGATATCCTCGTCCCGAAGATGGAAAACCCAAGAGGTTCGCCGTCGGAGGGAGAGAACGTACTTATAGAGCTCGAGTTTAATGCAGGAAGGGACTGATGAAAGCTCCGCGCCACCCGAGTTTCTACGTTATGAGCCCCGCCCGGGGGGGGGGGGGGGGGGGCGCACCTACCGGCCCCCCCCCCCCCCCCCAAGTAAATGGATGAATTCGCTCAAGTTCAATGCTTTTTTAGAAGCTTATAGACAAAGGAATCGCCAATGAATGTAGATCAAGGCGTTTATTCGCTCCTGGAGACTGGAATGTATGATATTCGAACGAGGAATTCGTATTTTCCATTTTTGGCGAATTTTTGTTGGTAAAGTTTTTACCAGCGAACGAAAAGCACTAATCACGAGTATTCAATTTCGACGGTTTCGCAAAATTGAATACTTATTCAATTAAACGCGGCACATTCCAATCGAACAGCATGTCTTTTATTGCTCCGATGTAAATTGGAAATTGTTGTTCGAAATTGAGTTAGCGAAAGAGTCTGAAAAAAAGCCTCCTCGTCATATATAGGTTCCAGTACAGGAAAAAAAAAACCCTCCCACCGGTCGTCAACAGCTTATTTCCCCAATCAGCGACGTGATTAACCTCCCGAGCTCCGGAGCCTCCCACAATAGCAGCGTACGAATTTTTCAAAATGGAATTATCGCTGCGTCGAACGTCGAGGGTCCCGCTCTCTCATTGTACGTTGCCTTTGAACCTGCTTCTCTCTCTCTCTCTCACCCCTCGGCTGCAGCGCCTTTCATACGAGCTTGTGCTTCTCCGCGCAGCGAAAAAAGGCAAGGGTATAAACTCGCGTCTGTTGAAACTCATTGTGCAGCCGTGATTTCATAATAACGAAGGAGGAGAAGCATCCAGAGCCGGGGGTCGGCAAAAAGCGTCAGGGGCGTCTTGTGTTTTCGCGGCCCGGGAGAGCGAAAATGTTTTGCTTCACGGGGGATGATGTGCCTTTGTTCGGGGGGGGGGATTTACTTTCGTGCTCGTGTAGTGTAACGCGCCGCGTCGGCTTCGAATGAAGAATTATCGATTCCGGCGCGAGAGCTCGCGGGGAGAAAAGTTTTTCGCTTCGCCCTCGGAAAATTGGAAATGTACACAATCCGGCGAAAGAGATCCAAAGAGGATGGAAATTTAATTAAAAACGAGCCAAGCAAAACATTATTGTTATATCCGCTGGATAATTATTCCGACAGGATTTTTCGCCTCCAAAATAGGTAGCCGAAAGAGTATTTATTCCATTAAACCCCGAGCGCGCGGAACGCAATATCGAATGTCTCGCTCTATATAAATGAATAAGTGAGGAGTCAAGCTTTTCAAGAGGCCGCCGCCCCTCGAAAAACTAGCTAAATAATAAATCCGCTCCTCCAGACGACGCACAAAAGAGTCCATCGAGGCAGAATTATCTCCTTCCGGCAGTCCTCCCCGCTCCTAAGCAAACAAATCGTCGGCGGCAAAGCGGAACGGAAGGAGTTAAGTCAGCGAAGAAAAGCTCCTCGGTGCCGGGGCCGATAAGGCGCTCGGACATTAGCGGGGCAGTGTGCCAGGCGTTATTAAAACAGAAGGATCATCTCGGGCGCTTATCAATGGGGACCGCCGGGGGCGACGCGGCGGCCCACCCTTTTGTCCCGCGATGCTATCTAGCCGGCCTCCCCTCCCACCCACCCATCGCGTATACGTACCGGCCAAGGGCTGACGACGCCTCCGGGTCAGTGGGAGAGACGCGGATGGGCATCGATTGATGCGCCGTTTTTCGGCTTTAAAGAAGGGTTAGGGAGAGGCATTAATCCTCTGGTCGCTGTGTAAACAGTTGATTTTAATGCATGATTTATTCATTTCGTTCTTGGTAGCTTTCCTTTTGGGCGAAACGATTCTCTGGATAACTTGTTTTTTTTTTTTTTTTTTAAGCCAGCGGACTTTCAGCGTTATTAAAAGCAGAAGGAGATTAGTGTTTGCAGACAATTTTTTGCGAGGATTTATATAGATAGCATCAGCAAGGTGGATTATTTACGAGTTTTATAGAAACGACGAGCAACGAAAAAAGCCATCCTTGACAGTATTTATAAACTGCATAATATATAAGCTGAAAAAATAAGCACGTGCAAAAGCTCATAACAAATCCGCCGACACGCGCCGTCTCCGAAGAGAGTCCCGTCAATAAATAGCAGAGACGCGTTAACTTTTCGAAAGGATAACGAAACGATTTTTATCTCAGGTTTAATTAAACGCAAAAATATCCTTTAAAAGTCAAGGCTGCAAAATAAGGATAATAAACGAAGGAAAAAAGGAGGCAGAACAAGCGGCGGCGGCAAGAGCTTTGAGAAAGAAACAAGAGGAGCGTCCGCGGATGAAAGGCAGAAATACGTGGAAAATACAAAAGCTCGCTCTCCTCGCGGGGTGAGAGGCGGGGGGGAGGGGGGAGGGGGTGGAAAAAGGTAAAAGTAATAATACGAAAAAGAGATTATAAGAGCGGGCAGAAAGATTAACGGAACGGCGGCGAAATAGAGCGCAAAATAAGAAGAGAGAAATAATACAACTAAGAACGTAACAAGATTGAACGCGGCGAATAAAAGCAGCGGAGAAAGTGCGAGGAGAGAGAGAGAGGGAGAGGCAAGAAAAAGGCGCGCGCAGAAAGACGGCAATCGAAACTGTTGCGCGATTTCCTGAAACGAGGCGGCGCGGCGGCGCTCTTTCTAATAATAGGTCGTTTCATTAAAATCTCTCTCTCCCTCTCTCTCTTGCCTTCTCTTGTATCGAGTCGCAGCGCCGGCGGTTCGCGCTCGTAATCTCGCGGATTTGATTTACATGTCGGCGAGCTCCGGATTGGCTTCTTTTCAGCCGTGACGCTCCCTTTAACGAGCGTTGACATCTGCCGCGCGATCGCGCGCGTACACGTACAGCTACTCCTCCCCGGCAAATTGTCTCGTAAAAGTAATGGGATGATCTTACTGCAGCGGCGGCGCGGCGGCAGCGAACTTTGCGGCGGCGGGCAGATTGAGCGAAACTTCGAGATTGCGCGCCTCCGGGATCCAGTTTGCATGCCTGATTTTTAATAACGTTTCAGATGCGCCGCCTTTTCATTGTATTAAGCGTGTTTCAGGCCGAAATTCGAATGCTTTTTATCTTCGAGGAACAGATTCGAGGGTACCGCCTTTCCGGGGCTTATTAAGCCAGTGCATTTGTCAGGATACCGCCGCCGGCGGAGGAAAACTTTTCAGGAACCCGGTTTCGAGGCAGCCGATAGTGGGGAATGAAACTTGAGCATCCTCGGGATCGGAACGACGTATACATGCGTATGAAAAGGTAAAAAAGAAAGCTTATTTGATTAATGCAATAATTGTATTGTATTAAAAGGAATTTATTATAGCCCTGATCGGAACGTTAATGTATAATTAAATAAAGCAGAATATATGCATGCGCGGATAAATGAGTAAGGCAAATTGAACGGGCGCATGTATCTCGTTTGATTGATATTTATAAATGAATTATCTTTCATGCAGTCTGATTGAATAATGTGTAATATAATCAATAAATTAGTAAATCAATAGTCGCAAATACTGTAAAGCATTCGCTTGATGTAGCAGTAACTGTAAGCTTTAACGTACCTATATGTATGAACGGGCTTGAGTTATAACGCGATAAAGTGTCGCTTTAAATATCTCTTTGAATTTCAGTTTAGCTCGAAAATCAGGATGATCAGCCAGAAGTAGAATCCTCAAAACAGCCAGTCTCCATCGATCAATTACTTTCGCTAAGCAGCAACGAGAGCCGTTTTTCCCCGACTAATCCAGGGCGTATCTTCGAAGAAAAGCGGCAATTTCCCATTCTCGAAAAAAAAAAAGAAGAGAGCAAAGCCCGGGCCGGCCTGCGTTTAATTACAGCCGAAATCACGTTACGACAAACAGGCCGTAAAAAGGCGGCCGCCCCCCAAATTACTCCGCGAAAGAATGCCTTGGTAACGTCAAACGAGTCGCCTGGGCAAAAGGAGAGAGAGAGAGAGAGAGAGAGAGAGAGAGAGAGCGCGCAGGACCTCCCGCTTCTGCTCCTGAAGTATTTAGCGAAGTAAGAGAGAGGTCAGGCTTCGCGTGCATACGAACGCGAGAGAGCACACACTCGCCCCCAAGAGAGAGAGAGAGAGAGAGAGAGCGAAGGGCTGTTTCGCGTTCCCGGCATACTGCGCGCGCCTCGGCCCCCCCGCTCTAAAGGCGAACTCTCCAAGTGGATGGAGATTGAGAGATGCTGCGTGTCGCTTTTTCAAGAGACCTCTTTCCCGGGGGCTCCCGGGGAGTGTCGAGCGACTCCTCCGGGCGTTACGCCTCAGTTTTTCGGCCTTTTAATGGCGGCGCCCAAAATTGATGATGAATATTTTAAGGACCCTGAAGGAGAGATGGAGGGTCCTTTTTCGTTGGAAACAGGAGGGGCGTTTTCTTTTTGTTTTAATCCGAGCCGCTCTCTAAAGTATGCAAGGAAATTAAGCTCGCGGGCTGGATTGATTTTTGTTTTGGGTTCCTTAACTGGATTTTAAGTATTTAAATTAGTTTCCGATGCCTCCGTCCATCGGCGAAAAATTCTTTCGCCAACTGCGGAAAAAGTTGAAGGGTTCGATGCATAATTTCAAAGTTTCGAAAGTAGCGTTCGATTTTGTAGGGCGAATTTTCCCTGGCAAGTTGCGATATACCCCGGAAAAAGAATTTTGAGCCCCCGACTATTGCGGCGAGGATGCAATACACCCCGAGGCCAGGAGGCTAAAGATGAAATGGAAAAGATACTTGTTACCTCGCTTACTTTAACCCAGTTTCTATTTTGTTTTTGAATTTCGAGAGCCTTTAACGGCACTGCTTCCTTCGCCGAGGAAAATGTATCGTTGCAATAATCGTTGACGTGATCATCGCAGCGAGGCAGTAAAAATAAAACAAATGTGCCTACTCACGATTTCAGGAGCTTTTTTCAAATGGATGGTCTTAATAACTCACCTGAAACACAAAGAAAAATAACAATCAAGCAATTTATTTAAATAAAAATGGTTTAAAAGTTTAGTCAAAGTTGAATAAGGGCATAAACCAGCTGCCTGTTTTAATCTTTTATTTAAACTCTGGGTATATTTAGACTCATCAAATATTCAGTCACGCGGTAGAACCTTATTAATATAGAATAAAGAATAAACTTTGCCAAGACGTATGAATAAGAAGCTAAACATAGCAGCTTTCGAAGCTAAAATTCATGTTTTATTCCGGATCCCTCGAAAAACATTGTAAGTAATCGAGAACGATAAGCCACAATTTAAAGACTTCGTCCCTTCGTCGGAACAAAGTTTTGAACCCTCGGCGTACTAATCGATAAGCGAAGGTTATTAAGAAACCTCACGCCGTCGCAGCCGAAAATCTCGTCGCGTCAAACAAAGCTGCTCGCGACATCAAAGCCCTCGAAGATCAAATGAAGACGAGCCCGCCGCAATCGCTCGACGCGTCAAAAGTTGCGGAAACGAAAACTAAACGATCCGCCCCTTAACCGAGGGAGCGATAAACTCCTTAGCGGAATATAAATGCGGGATAAAAGTAGTAGGATTGATTAAGGAAAGGAGCCCCCCGGAACGGATGCAGATAGGAGAGAGCAAGAAAGAAAAAAAAAAGGGGCCGAGTCGATGTATAGGAATGCAATAAAAAGAGGATCCAGGCCTCGGTAATGAGGTCGAGGTGGGGGGAAGAACAGAGAGAAAAGCGGAGGCGCAAATAAATCGAGAGAAGCCGAGGGAAATAAAGTGCGTGAAGAGAAGAGGCGGAGTCGCCGATAACGGAAGTCGAATGGGAGAAGAAAGAGCCGCGATCGCTTTCCTCTCTCTCTCTCTCTCTCTCGCCACAACACGCGAGCGCAGGAAGAAGACAGGTCGATAAGCGATGCCGGAGAGCTTTCGGAGCCCCCGATTATGCGTCTGTTTTACGTCGTTCGGGCAATCTTGTACGGATTGATCTTGCGGGAAGCGTGTTGAGATACATACATTACCCTACGTAATTCGGTAGCGCATGAAGTGACCGCTTTTTTTTCAGGGGAAAAAGAATTGCCTTTTGTGCACGGGCCGGAGATTTCAGGCAGTTGTGTGTTTTCCCCTAACTGCTGGTTATACTGTGCAACGAAGTTTCGGTAAACGGTTAAATTATGTGCAAGTATATGCAGTTACGCGCGCTTTACATGAAAATTCTGGTGATTTCCTTGGACAGCCAATTTTGAAATTTGAAATTCAGAATTCGTTTTCCTTTGCAAAAATGCACCTCATTCCACGATTTAAGTCTTATTAATTCAGAAGAATTTCATTTTTGTCGGCTCCAAGTGTGTAATTAGCACAGTTTTACAAGCTAATCTATAATTTGAGTTACATAAAACGAGATAATGATATGGTATCCTGAAATAGCTTTGCTTTTTACGAGTAAGAAAATTTCACGATTATTCAGAAAGTTATGTTAAAAAAAAAAAATGCTTTTCAAGATCCAGAAAAAGGATAAACGCTGGATTTGTGTATGAAAATTATAAAGGCTATTAAATTATTTTCGACTGACTTTGCGTGTCATGCCTTTTTTTGAATCAAGATTGAACTCTCTGAAAGAGTCAATCTACGTTCGTAATAATTATCTTTCAGAGAAAATTATACTGTGCTGTGGCGAAAACAAGTAAACTTTTTCGTTTTCCTAGAAACCTACATATTTCCTAGAAACCAACTATAATACAAGAAAACTCTAATTATAATAGCTCAACCTAATATTGTAAAACTAAAGATTCAGATCGCACAGAACTAAAATAACAATGCGAAGGATGTCCTTTTTCTTTTTGCGCGTCAGCAAAAAAACCGTCGAAAACCATATCACCGGCAACGAAAGGGGGGGTGAAAAAAAAGGCGCAGACCTCGCAGGAAAGCGGCCGAGCAGCGATAAAGCCAAATAGCATTTAACGGCATAGTCGAAGGCGGCATTAGCTCGGGAGGGGGCGCCGTCGAGTATATACACCGGGGAGAAAAAAGCAGCGTCTCCCGGCATCAATCGAGCGCGACTCGCGCGGCGGGGGATCGAAGAAGAAAAAGCAGCGGCCAAAAGCCCGGCCCCCGGCCCGGAGGAGGAAGCATCACCGCAGGCTCTGCCGACTTTTGTGGGAGGGATTTATGGAGAGCGCGGTAGGAAGTAATTATTTACCTCCTTTGTCACTTTGCCCGTCGTGATTCCGATCTCTCTCTCTCTCTCTCTCTCGCTCTCGCGCCGGAAGCGCCGGGGAGGAGACGACTACGCTACTAACCTTGAAATTTACTCGGCCCTGTTCGCGAATTTTCGCCTCCGAGGCGGCGTTACGATCCCGGGCTGCTTTTTTCAGCCTCGCCCCTTTTTTGCGGGAGGGAGTGGAGGGAGGGGAGGGAAATTCGGCTCGGCGGAAAGTTGTTTTTGATTGTAAATTGTTGGAAGCCGTGCGCCGTAATTGAAATTATTGCTAATTTATGTGCATCGTATTTTAATTATGCCCTTGCAAAATTATGCGGAATTGTACAAGGAAACTAATTACGCGCATGTATAATTGGCGGCTTTAATTAAAGAAATTAGATTCTGTTCTAACGTGTAAAAACCTAATAGCGCGTGGAAATGCGAAATATTTTAGGTTTTTTACTATTATTGTAGGCATTATTAAATTCTGATTAATGATACTGTGTATCTTGGCTCGTTGTAATGCAGAAAATTTATCGCTTTTCCTGCATTTCCAGATGTTTTTAACAAAATGACTTTATTTTATTTATCATTAATGTATGTTAATGCACTGGTGAAATATCGATAACAATAAAAAGCCCGATAAATTAAAAGCTAATTAATCCAGCCAAATGCGAGCCCCGAGAAAATTTATCATTTTTGAACAAAAAGCAGCGAGCACTCGGACATAAATCCCGGAAATATCAATAAGAAGCGGGGAAAATTGATATTCACGGCGATAGACCCCCGTAACGACTTAAAAATTTTGCAAAAGAGACCGAGGAGAGAAAAAGCGCGTCGGAAAAGGCGTTAGCCGCGGCGGCGGCGGCGGCGGCGGCAGGCCAAGACAAAAGAGCGCGACGTGGCGGCATCTCGCCACGAGCTGAAATTCCCGGTAATAACAGGCTCCGCTGCTTGCGCACACACAAGTGTATTAAATAAATATATAAAGGCCGTTTACGGCTACTTTAGGTTTTGCGCGCCGGGGCTTTTCCCGCGGGCCAGAAAGCCTCCGTACCCGATAAATGTCGCGACTGAGGTGCTCCGGGCATAAATTTTGATATCGTAAAAGTGAAAAACGCCGGGGCACATCACGCGCCACTCGTAAAGATCAAAAGAGATTTACAGGCGTCATTCCGGAAAATACTGACAGCGGGAACGGGGGGACAGACCGAAGAAAACCCCCGCGAATATAAAAGTGCCTTTAATACTGTTATGCAGGAGGGCCGGGGAGGGGGGGGCGACACTTTCTTTTATTGCTAAATAATCTCGCGCTTTCTGTCTCCGCTTGTTTCTTTATTCATCGCGACGATGCGCCCAAAGCCCGCAGCCGAAGGTAGCGGAGTTGTTAAGGTTATTTACGCGCCGACAAGTTTCCTTAAACGCCTGCTGCCGATAAATACGACGCTGTTCGCCGAGTTTTACGGCTAATTATAATTAAATAAATAGCCCTGGATGCGGGGATTTAATGATGAGGAGCTCAGCGGCTCTTGACGTTTCACTGCTCTTTGACAACGCCACGTGACACTGACAGCGTTGTAAACTCCCGTTGCAAATCAAAGTAATCGCTGGGATCTTGAGCTACACTTTACTGACTTGCGAAATTAAAAGGGTCATTTTGCGCCGAAGAACGGTTAAGATTAGTTTTCGAGGCGAGAAGAAATTTCGAAAATACGATTTGCCTTTTAATGAACTTTAAACAGGTGGATATTAAGCAAAGTTTAAAACTTTTGGAATTAATATCTGGAAAATAGTTTTCAAGCTTTATAGAGCCTTTATTAAAGCGATTTATTGTTTATATATAATTTTTACTTTAAATACGGAAGCAATTCTCCTAACAACTTCCGACCCTATAAAAATCAAAGTTCGCCGAGAACCAATATCTCAATTCTCCGGGAATCTAGATAAAGGCAAAGTTCTCAAGCCGGGCCAAGTGGCATAAACAAACGACGCAAATAAAACGTGACACATTACCATAAACAGGGCATTTGAATTTCTTCTCCTCGGCTGATTCTTTTTTTTTTCTCGCGCGGACTCCGGCCAGCACGCAAGATTTAATTTAGCACGCCACACACAACGTAACCGATATCGCGGCTGAGGCGGGGGGGGGGGGGGGGGGGGCAAAAAAAAAACAAAAAAAAAAAAACC
>JAWWEM010000010.1:26251639-26263102 GCA_035582935.1 Ormyrus thymus
CCCCCCCCCCCCCCCCCCCCCCCCCCCCCCGCCCCCCCCCCCCCCCCCCCCCCCCCCCCCCCCAAACAAAAAAAGAAAGAAAAAAATCCGCGCACCCGTATACGCCGGGGGAGAGAAAAATCCGCTCGATCACCCTCGACGGGGCTGCAGCGCAACCCTTGCGCGCGGCAACAAAAGAAGCCCGCAGCACTCGAACTCTAATTTCCTAATCTCCCTTGGCAATTCGAAACCTGAAAAATCCTGCCTCGATAGTCGCCTCCTTTATTTTTCCCTCCCGGCGAGCGGCAAACCGCCGAGGAATATTTACTTTAATAGACGATTGCGCGAATGAAGTGCGGCGCGGTGAATATTCATGAGGCGGCGTTATTTATGCAGGTTTCTTTTTCGCGCGAAATTGTTTAAGCGAAAAATATTCGGCGGCAAGGGGAATGCCGTATGAAGTAATACCGTTAAAATGTGTTTACGGATTTCCGCGAATTTCATGTGTAAAACGCGCGTAATCCGATAATCCTATGCAAAGAGGATGGCAACCCTATGGGGGGGCGGCTCTTCGCGCCTAACCTCACAGCAGAGCGCGAATATAATCTGAAAAATCATCAAAGTTCGGAATTTGGAGAAAAAAAGCTCGTTGGAAAAAATGTAAAACTTTGCGCAAACGCAGTAATATTGTAAAATATATGGGATCCGAGTAATCCGCTATATCTAAATGATAAAACATTGTTAATAGATACGCGTTCCGTTCTTTTGATTGCTTGTTGAAAGGATTATTCGCTTGGTATAAAACTGGCGGGCTACACATTTTTTACTTGGAAAAGGCATTATATATTTTAACCTAGTTTTAACAATTTATTTTACTTTGCCAAAACAATAAAAAAGCTATGATTTGGTATATTTTAAAAGATATCTGAATCTAGGAACATTTTTTTCTATTAATGTACATTTAAACTTGTTCAATACATTTTTAAAATACGAGCAATAGTTTTTGTTCACTTTGCAATAAAACTATTATTAAACATATTTTCGAGCTTTAAAAAAATCAAAATATAAACATTTCTTATTCATTCGTTAAAATCAGTTCCGTATCAAAAGATCCGGCATCAAACTGAAAATTCTACCCTGCGATGCAATCAAAATTCCACGTGAAAGAATTTGTAAAACTCAAAATGGAAAATAAACGTTAACCTGCAAAAAAACCTCTCTCACCCAGATACTTGCACCCCCTAACCAACGAAATAACGAAGCGTTTCGCGCGGCTCACCGCGGCGAAAAATGCATCCTCGAAAAAAGCCGGCATATCCTTCGACGCGTCTAGCGTCGTCGTCGGCGGCGGCGGCCGCTCCCCGTCGTCGGGGGGTTGGTGTGTCGGGCGTGCGCTTGGCGTGGCGCTGCGCTCGCCGGCGACGGGAGAGAGAGCGCGACTACGCACTATTGATTCGCGCACAAGCGCCCCCGAGCCTCGGGAGGCTTGCCCAGGCACGGACACCATCCGGGCGCCCCTTAGCTAGACAGCCGAGCCTCCAGCGAGGCAGCAACTCCCCCCTCCAGCTCCCGCCGCCTCCCCACCCGTTTTTTGCAAGCCCAATTTCTTGGAGGGACGGCGGCGCACGCTGTTGATATCGCGCGTTTTGCGCGCTGTTGCGCCTCGGCCGCGTGATTTCGCGGCAGCTCGTGCGGCGGATCTGGCGGCGTCCTCGCCGTTTTCGACGCGTTGCTTTTAACATTGTGTTTTGTACTGGTTCGAGCGGCTTGTCGATGATTTTTAATTAAATTTTTGCGAGAGCGTCGCGCGAAGCTTAAATAGCACTCGCCGCGCAAAATGGCGATTGTCTGTAATTTGAAAGAGAGGTGGGAAGAGTTGGCGTGTTTGCCGCCAGCGCGGCAAATGAAAATTCGTAATTATTTTACAAAATTGGTTTACCACGACTTATTTGAAGCTTTTGACTAAAAGTCTAATTAAATTAACGCGGGAATTGAAGTAAGTTATTTCCTAATACGCCGTTCTTCAATTATTAAAGCGAATAACTTCCTAGGCAAATCAGATTTCCGATTATGCATTCGCCGAGGAGGTGAAATCGGCACAGAAA
This sequence comes from Ormyrus thymus, assembly GCA_035582935.1. NCBI lineage: Eukaryota > Metazoa > Arthropoda > Insecta > Hymenoptera > Ormyridae > Ormyrus > Ormyrus thymus. The sequence continues at coordinate 26,253,724 of JAWWEM010000010.1, forward strand.
AAATCCGGCAACAAATTAGATATCGAAAAAACTTTAATCAACTAATTAAGTTAAGAAAAAAATCCCCTACAGCAGCAGCCGTAAGTCGCTCTCTCGCTACTTTCGTTCTTACCTCGCAGATTTTAATTATAATCCCCGTTGGGCGCGATAAACTTTACACGGCACTCATAATTTAATTACACTTCTATCGGGCTTTCTTTCCTTCTGAAAAAAAGTAGCAAGCGTTTTTTAAAACAATTTCAACCATCAGATTAAAAGGAGTAGATCAAAATTATGCGAGAGATCTGCTCCTTTTACATTTAACATTCATTAAAATAATGTTTCACTCGCACGAAGAGAGTTCAACTCGAAATTCACCTCTTATGCGAAATTATGTAAAAGCATTATGTAAATAACTGAATTTTATGTATGCCCAAAACACAATATTTGCATGAAAGTAGTTAGAAGGCGGAGCTGGGCAGGATGAAAGCGTACTTTGGGACGAATTTTGCATTATTATTGCGTTATAGCTTCATTAACCCCGAAATCAATCTTTCGATCTTCCAGAGGAGAGAGAGAGAGGAACGAATAAGAAGGAAGCGAGGAAGAATCCGGACGTAATAAGCTTCCTCGGGGAGAGTCGCGCCGTCGTGGAATATGCTTGTCAAACATAATTTCCGGGCATAATCCCGAGGCCAAGTTAATTCGAAGATAAAAGATAATTTCGCGCGGTTTTACGAGGCAAGGCGGCGCAGAGACAGACTATGAAAAAGGAGGCTTAGGAGCCCCGAGAGCCGCAGGAACAAGCACGTAAATGCCAGAGTGCGGGAAGAAGAATGAACGGACCTGCGCAGGCGAGAGGGAGCGAGCGAGCGAGAGGAGCCGGGAGGACAGATTGCTCGTTGTTTCAGAGTTAAGCCCCATTGCGCACGTTCACGACACGATCCTGAGGCTGGGAAAATGCCCATGTACGAAGAAGTGTACGCCGAGCTACTGGCACGATACAAATGACAGTCTCTCCCGGCTCCCGAGGCCCGAGTCGATACGAGACATGCTTTATCAGCCTCCACCTGCTATGACCAGATAATGCGAGCCCATTCTTCGCCATTTTAAACGGACGGCCCCGCTGGATCAGTTTATTTCATTGCCGCGGCGGCGGCGGCGACGTCTCGCCGCTTTATAGCCGGAGACGTCAATTTGGCGCGGGCCCGCATGCTAATGCTGATGCTATTGTGGACGCATTATCCGCCGATGATCGCGCGGCGCAGATCTGCCCCACCGGACTGAGGAGATTAACACACTGACCGTCATTGTCCGATCTTGATCCCTTGTCGTCATCCGCGCCATATCGCGTGCATATTTAAGCTCCTCGACTTAGCCCGAGAGCTCGAATTCATCTCCCCGACGGGAATGCGAGGCTACTTCGGACCTCTCTAATGAACGCGGCGGATGAAATATGCACTCTCATTGTATTGGCCTCTCGCGCGTTTAGGGCGAGCGTCACGCGAGTCCGAGGTAAATCATCAATTTTGCAAGAGCGAAACGAGGATTCATTCAAATGTAAAGTCGCAATTTCAAAGATTGCGGTGGCCTTTGGGGAAAAAGCGACGCGTCCTCTTCTCTCTCTCTCTCTCTCTCTCTCTCTCGGGCTTTTATTTATCTCGCTTCTTGCCCAGCCGCGGCAACGCACACATAACCTCCTTCTGCTCCTCCTCTCGCACCTGTTTGTCTGTTTCGCTTCCGGTCGGGGAAATAACCGTAAATACCTCTACGGAACGCTTTTCGCGGAAGCTACGCGGCGCGACGCGACGCCTTCTGGGTGACAGCGTCGCCTGAAAAATTTCTTCTCTCCGCGCAGCCGGTTTTCTCTCTCTCTCTCTCCCTCTCTCTCTGGTCTGCTTTATAGAAGGTACCGTTGCCCGTCATTGTGGTTGCTGCGTTAGCTCGGCTTTAATTGTTTCGCGTACGCAATATAACACGCGCGCGCGACGTGTAAGCGGCTGCCTTTTCTCTCCTCTCTCTCTCTCTCTCTCTCTCTCTCTCTCTAGGTCTTTTTTCGCGTGGGTTATTTACGCGCGTGGAGTAGAGGAGAGAGAGAGAGAGAGAGAGAGGGATGATGGTCTTTCCGGCGGCTTGAAGCTCAGGAGCCGAGAGTTTATAAAGTACACAGTAATAAAGCAGGGAACGTGCCGCGCCTGGATCTTTTGTTTTGGCCGTTCTTTTTTGCGTCGGCCGTGTATTCAAGACTAGATTAATTTCAATTACAGTTGGGATTGTTTGCGGTCGAAAGTTTTAGTCACGGCCGGGGGAGCCGCCGCTCGCCGGCTGCTTGACGGGGCGGCCGCCGCGAAAAATCGACTAATTGTCGCTAAGAAAGCGTGCTCCACTTGATTAACGAGGAAAGTGCGTGGAATTAAGACGCCGTTAAAATATTTCTAACCCTCCCCCTCCCCCCCTCCCTCTTTCCGACGCCCTCGTGAATCTCTTGAAAACGCGCGCGAGCCGGGCTCTCTGCGCCTTTTTACCCCGAGCTTCGTAAAATACTCCGTCGACTCGGCGGAGATGCGTATATAAAATGTCGCTCTAAAATAGAGTAGATTTTCAGAGGCGGGGAGGGAGAAAAATCGATATACCCCTCCTGATTGGCTCGCAGATAGAATCTCGCAGCTTCCACTTTTCAGCTCCTTATCAGGCTCGAAAAACGGTAAGGTGACAATTACTCCCGACGTATTTCAGCTCTCCGGGGCTGATAACGATCGAACGAGCTCGGTGGCGCGGAGAGAGAGCGAGAGAGAGAGACTCCGGCTCGACTTTAATTATGCAGAGAGCGAGAAACTCCCGCAGTCCTCGTGGTCCGCTCGAGCGTCACCTCAAAGTAACTTCCCTCTCTTACGTAGGTACGTACGGTGTTTTTCGCCGCGGAAAAAAAAGGGGTTCAAGAACCTATTCCTGCTTAAGGAGCGTTCTCGAGTCTCCTCCTGCGGGCTGCGTGTGCATGCGCATATGTGCTTAAAAGGCAGCTCTCTCTCTCTCTCTCTCTCTCTCTCTCTCTCTCTCTCTCTCTCTCTCTCTCTCTCTCTCTCTCTCTCCCATATGCACGCATTTTTCCCTCCACTTTTTGCGCGACGCTGCACCTCGCCGTTCGTTTGTTCGAGGCGCCCAAGTCGCAAGCTTTTTCCACCGTCGCTTCAAGGGCCGCGCGCGAGGTGTGAGAACAAACGAGACCGTTAGCCGCTCGCTAACGGTGCTTAGCGTCGGTTCATAATAAATATTTTAATTTTCGCCGCGACCGACCGACTTGCCGGGCTTGAAATATTGAGGGCCCGAAACCTCGGGGGGACAGTAAACTATAACAGAGCAATAAACTCGGGGCTGCTCTCGGGATGCCTTTGAAAAATTCAGCGGGACGCAATAAAAGAGAGCCGCGAGGAATTCGGCGAACTAAATTTCCCGGGGAGCACTGCACACAGTGTTTTTCAGCGGCGGGGGCGGCATCGACTCGGCGCGGAAGGCGCTCTTTAATAAGAATCGCGTCGCGGAAGGGGCGGGGGGGTGGGGGGCGCCGAGCGCGTCTTGCGCGAAAGATTAGAACCCCTGTAGCTGGCAAGAGGGAAAATGCGCGGCTAAAATAGGGCCGTAGAGACGGGAGGGAGAACGAGGGAGCGAACCGAGGGGGCCGAGACTTTTACCCGCGTTAATGTCCCTTACCTTCGCGTTACAAACCTCGCTCACTTTCCCTCTCTGTCATCTTGTATTTTATACCCCGGCAGCGGAGCTCTCTTCCTCATTTCCACGCGCCGCTTTTTCCCTCGTCGCACTTTTCTTTCTTTTTTTTTGTTTACGCGGATTCTTCGAGGCTCCGGCTTGCGCTTTCCTTTCCAATATTTTTATCCGCGGGATGTTTCAATTTCGCGCTGGTAATTCGGGATATATCCGTGTGAATTGCCCGTAACGCATAAATCTTTAAATTCCGCGCCGACGCAATGTAGATATCAATCTGGACGTTCCGGAGAAAGAATAATTTCAATCAATCCGCCCTTCCCCCCGCCTTCTTGATTTAGCGATATACGGGTCTGATTCACCCAAGTACCTTAAGAACTGCCGACCGATCTAAATGAATTACGGCGCGCAGACGGAGAAAGCCGAAAATATCGAACGGCCACGTCGAATTCAATTGGACCTTTAATTTTAGAAGCACAGCCGGGGAGAAATAATGCAATTGGACTCAATTTTTTGACCGAGCGAGCATTCCGCTTCATTTTTATCCCGATGTACCCCCGCGAAGAGTCGGGCCCTCCTCGCCGCTCGACGCGAGGAAATCCGGACACAACAGGCAGCTCGCGGCCGACTTAAATTCCATAATTTACGCGGCCCTCTCGAAGCTCGGGCGTCGAAATCTGTTTCGCGTTCCCGACCCCTCCCGAGTTCCACGACCCCCGTCGAAAATATTCAAAGCCGCGGCCGGCCCTCGGCGCGCGCGCACATATCAACAGATCGCTCGCCGGGGCTTAATGAATGTTTCAAATGCGTTTTAAACAAGTATTTCGAGTTCTCTCTCTCTCTTCCCCGGTGCGTTCTTTCTCACAATGGAATGCGTAATGTAATGCGTTTGCGAGCAGGGCCAGGGGGTCTCTCCCTCTCTCTCTCCCTCTCTCTTTTCTATAATTCTTTTTATTCTCGTTTCGGAGCGCGACGATTGGGAAATATCGAAGCGCGGCTCGTGTTGCGCGGTTTTCGCGATGGAATCCGTTCGAGTGGCTTTTCATTCCGGCATCGGAGCGACGCTTTAGTTTTGTGAACTGATGGACGCGCAAATAACGTGCTGTTCGTAACCTAGCTATTGGGATTCCCAATGCGATGACCTTTGCGAGTAACTTCCAACTGTGTTTAACGAAGGGAAAAACATTGCACACGGAGAAAAAGTTTCAGTGAAAATCGAGCAGAGACTGCTAAAAGCCGAAAAATTACCATAATTTTTAGTCAATTTTAATCAAATTTTAGTAAAAATTCGTATAATTTTATTAAATGTTTCTGAAATTTCAGTAAAATTTACTAAAAAGTATGGAAAGTTTAGTAATTTTTATCGAAATATTTGTAATTTTTACTGAAATATTTCTCTCCGCGCACGAGAACTGACGAAAGGCAGAAAAAGTTAAATAAATAGGTCGATTGAAAAGTTATCAGATGCAGAATGTCGATTGCTCGCTTGCGACAAAAGGAGTAATTTTCAGTTTCTCGAATCGCCAAGCAAACAATCGCCTCCACGTCGAAATGAAACTAATAATGTTATTCTCTAAGCCGCGGAATGAAAGAGAAACGATTCATTAAACGGACAAAAGCGTTCGTCACTAGATAAACGCGCGACGTTCCCCGGGCAATAAATAAAGATTATCTGCGCAACATTCAATTAAATGTTTAACAAAACCAAGCGATTTAATTGCGCGTCGATGAAGCCGGCCGTTGCGGTGATTAATGCCCTCGTGGCTCGCGGCTCGTTTTATTGCCCGTCCCATAAACGTTACACGCAGGCGTGCGCGCCTCTAGATGCCCGCGCTCGGCGACGGCGGCGGCGGCGCTTCATTACGAGCGCGGCGCGCTTACTTTTTCAGGAGCTGCGCCGAAAACGGGCGAGCATTATGCCGCGCGCGCCCATGAAAAATTCAATTCGGACCGCGCCGGCCGAGGTTAAAGGTCGTCGTCGACCTCGACGTCGTTGGAGACCGCCAGGAGAAGTCGTCGGATCGATAATGAACGCTGCCGCCCCGCCGCTACGCTTCTTCGCATAATGGCTCAATGAGGAGCGTCTCTAATGTTCTTGCGGAACTATTTTGCCCCTGCAGCTGCTGCTGTTGCTGCCGCCGCTGCTGCGCTACTGTATCTCGCTGTACTGCGCTCTTAGGGTTTTGGTAATTGATGGTAATTTTACTTGCGACGCGAGAGTTCCAATGCCGGAATCTCCCCTGGTAACAAGTGTTGCTCGAATTAAATTTTTAGTGGAGCGTGAAAATTTTACTTGATGGATGATTATTTTGCTTTTATTAATGAATTTCAAGGGCGATTACTGAACGAGCTGTGAGATTTATTTTGGGTAGCCAAATTTTAAAATGATTCGTTTAACGTTGTTGTTTACTTATCAGTATGCATGATAGTAATAATCAAAGCAGTAATACTTGACCGAGGATGATTGGGATATCAGGTGATAAAAATCATAACTTGTTAATTGGTATCATTAAATATTACGTTAAATTTATTATGCATCGAATCAGTAAAACAATTTATTTTCGCACAGCATATATCAGCAGATATATTCGCAAATAGCTGAATAACAGATATATCAGCCTCTCAATATTTACGCTGACTCCAGATTATATATTGAATTGACAGCGAACAATAGGCATTAATTGTTTATCATAGACTATGGTCCAAAATAACAAGCAGAACTGAACACGTCAATCTGTAAAAGGGTCGCACTTAAAGTCTAGTATCATCCGGATAATTTATCTTATCGCGCCGCTGTAAGATTCACTCGAGAAGTGCTATTTATGCACAAGTGTCTGTCGCGCATTCCCGACAAGCAGCGACTTTATAGAACAGTGGCAATTCAATGCTCTCTCATAGTTTGAGTTATAAATTATGCCATTTTCGTAAAAGCTTCCAGCGCAGATAAGATCAGCTGTGTCCCTATCGGCTTTTAAAACTGCTTCATTCAGGCGCATTACGAACAAAGACTTAACAGCGAACCCATTCACAAAATGAACTTGAGTTACACTTGGGCTCGGTGCAGCCGAAGTTTTTGAAAGGTTCGCAATTGAAAATCTGGCCTGAATGCTGGGTTTTGTATGCTCGAGTTACAAATTGATAATATCTGTCAGAAAACTTGCTAAAAGTCAAAATGATTCGCGATTTTCGCCGGATTAAATAAAGAATGGATGGAACTGACAATAACTAGCGTGAGAAAAAGGTACTCTTGAATGCTAACGAGATTAAAAACTCGACTTGAATGCTGCTAAAGAAATACTTTTGCATTGTTAGGAAACTATAAAATACAACATTTTCCATTTAAATCTGTCTGCTTTGGTGTTTCATAGAAGTAGAATGAATAGCAAAACTACTTGTACAAAAATGTATTACTCTACTTTCTCAAAGAAGTTCGTACGTAATATATTCAAGCAATTTTAATGACTGCCGACCATTTGTTTGTACGTAGCCAAAAGATTTTAACGACTGCTGGCAGCTCTGATAAAGAAAACAGAATCGAACGAGAGCACTTTTCATTAAACCGAAAAGTTAAACTGAAAACAGAACCGTTCCCGTAAAACGCCCGCACGAGCAGAGACGACGGATAAAATCGCCTTGCGCTAACGCGACGTAACCGTGGCAAGTATCGATCGCAGCCCAGGCTCCTAACAACAATCTCCCAAAAAGCCCTGCCAAAGATATCTGGCCCCGTCCGCGCCATTTCCCAGGCCAACATCCATCAGCACGCGTGCGCAGCCATCCCAGCCGCCCGCCGCCCGTCGTCTCCTCTCCCTCGAGCGGCCGTATCCGGCGCTCGAGTGCATAAATCTCGGCGCTGGGGCCGCTCCCGCAGCCAAAACATTAACCGAGTAAATAAAGCGCGAAAAGCCCTCGGCTCTCTCGCTACTTTCGCATCGCCGCGATGAGGAGAGGTTCGCGCGGCGGCGGCGGCAGCCTGTTTGCGTAGGCACGAGGCGCGCGAGATAACGCCTGTCGCCGCTTTATCCGAAGGAAGGGTCCTCGAGTGCACGCCAGTCGGAGAAACGGACCCCCCCGAGGATATCGAGTCGAGCTCGGGGCGGAGAGCAGAGCCTGCTGCTACTTTTTTTTTTTGCCACCCGAGAAGCTGTTCTTTATCGATGGGAATGATTTTTATGGATTGCTCCGGGGTGCTGCTCTGCTTGCTTGCCTTTTGCGGATTAGATTGCCGTGAAATTTACTGTGTTTTAGGGGATACATTGCGTCGCGTTGACGACGCCGAGAGGCCAAGTTGTGAACTGCCGAATGGAAATGCTTTTCTTTACATATAGATTGCGTCATTAGATTCGTGATGGATGATTGAACCAGAAAATTACATCGAATAAAATACATTTAGCAGTGCTGCACGTTTTCACAGGCGATTTCTGTTGAAATTGCTTTCTTTGTTGCCGTCTAAAACTAATTTCTAAGAAACCTCTCTGCCCGGAAACCCGAAATTCATATTTGATGAAAATGTCATAGCTCGAGCTAGAACTGATTTTCCTGCTTAACATATGCTTAAACTTGCTTTATCAAAACTTAACATTATCGATATTCAATAAGCGCCCGTCAATCCAGAGACGTATGCATAAATAAAATCCCTCGCAATCGTCCCGCGAGGTCGCTTGAAAACCATTGAAAACAATCGGGCGTCATTCGCAAAACCGCATCCCTCTTGCTTAGCATGCGGAAGTGAAAGGAGGGGGAGGGGGGCCGAAAACAAGATGCGAAGTCACCGCTCGGCAGTTTCGCAGCCATTACATCCTTAATACAGCCTCCTACCCTGCGCGCCGTGCACAGGCTCTCCCGCATACACACGCACACACGCGCGCGCTCCGGGAGCGAGCGGCAACTCTCAATTCCAAACTAAACTACGCAGCTAGGCAGCGGCAGCAGCTCTCGTCACCTCGAGCGGCCGCACACGTGTCTGTATATAAGCGTTCGCGGCTGCACCCTCTCTCGTGCAATTTCGCCCCCGCGAGCGTTAATACTGCAGCATCAGCGGGTGGCGGCTGCAGCAGCCAGCGGGAGCAGGGAGGAGGAGGGGGGCCGCACGCAGGACGCACGTGCAGCCGGATTAAGATGGAAGGATATATATCGCCGACAGAAATACGTGCCGAAAAATTAGAGACCGTATTGCCGAGGCCCAGATATTGCGTACGACGAGCGGGACGGGGGAGTCGCCTAAATTCGCGGATATTATTTGGGAAATTAGGTTTCGCCGAGTTGCCAGTGCGGACCGAGGCAGCCGTGAGCGTAATATTAGATGAGAGCTTTCGCGGGGATAAGTGTAAGGCGGCTCTAAGACACGAGGAGGAAATGATCCCGAGCTACTTTGGGGCTACTTTATATGTGGAGGCTTTCACTTTCGGCTTGTTAATAACGTACTTTCGAGATATGTTTTTCAAAGTTTTTAATATCGGGTGCAGAGATCGGTGTGAAATTTCAAGTTCTCTGCGCAATTAGGCTAAGTTGTTAATGGTATTCTATATCTCTATGAATTACTAATGGAAACTTCTTACCAACGGGATGTATTTAAAAGAGCTGTTTTTTCACGCTAGACTTACCTGTACACTGAGAAAAATGTCATATGAAACTTTAATACCTATTTAAGAAAAATTACTATATGTTGTAGTAACGCGGG
>JAWWEM010000010.1:26263202-26338686 GCA_035582935.1 Ormyrus thymus
TGTCCACGCATTACTATATAATATAGTAATTTTTATTACATGATGTATTAAATTTTCTTACGACATTTTTCTCAGTGTAACAAAAAGAAAAGTAATTTATTAAAAAACGTATTAATTTTAGCATTACAAATATTAAGCAGAATAATAAAAAATTCACGAAGATTCAGCGGGAGCCTTTGTATTAAAATTGCACAATGAATAAAGCAGAGTGTAAAAACTCGAAAATTCACGAAGGGCTCGCCGTTCCTCGCTAATTCCGACAAATCCGAGCCGCAAAGCAACATTTCGCGCATAACCATAGAGCAGCGGATAATTCCGGGGCTCACAAAAGCCAAAAGTAAAATAAGGCTGCTCTCAGAAAGGTACTCCCTCTCACCAGCAATAAACTGGCGAGAGTATAAAAAAAAAAAGAAAAAAAAAAAGAAGCGGAGAGAAAGGAAATATCGGGCGCGAAGCGAGGCGAGAGAGAAACCCTTTCGGACCTGCTTCTCGGGGATTCGTTTTCCGCGATAAAAGGGAGGCCAGGCGAGGGGCAGCCCCTCGATCGATGGAGATCGCCCTAAGCGTCGGATTATTATTTTCCGGCCGACTTCGTCCTCGAGTACGCCCCTCGATTCTTCAGCCCCCCCCCCTCCCCCCGCGCTCTCCAGAGGAGGGATGATGCGCACTTTTTTCTTTACGGGCGACTCTCCTGTTTTAATAAGATACGCGCGCGCGCGCGCGCGAGAGAGAGAGAATGTTTGGAACTAATCGTACCTGCGTACGGGGAGGCGCCGCGTACGTTAGATCGTTCGGGCAAGGGGTTAGGACTCGGGGGAGCGCGGGGCTTTTTAATCGGTTTCATTGTGATGATGTACGTAACGGCACGAGCGGGGCTCCGCCGTTACTGCTGTTGGGGATTCTGTTAATTTCCTTTTTGGGCCCTCGTGTTCGCGCTCGCGTTGTCGATCGTGTTTGTTTGCGCGACCGAATATGCTCTCGCCGAGAGCTCTAAGGACCTCCTGCTGCTTCCTTACGTCAATGTCGTGCATTTAATATTAAACCGAGCAAAGTGGAGTTTTTTTTGGCTTTTCTCTTTGCTTTATATGATTCTAGTGCAAGCTTTGCTGGATGAACGTTGGATTTACATCAAATTAGAGGATAAATGTTCGTTTATCGGATGGAACAATGTCCGTCGGATAGAAAAACAGAGATAAAGGTATTTCATAGAGCTATGCGGCAAAAAACCTAATTGTACTTGGGTCGTAATACGTTTACCCATCAGAAGTTTAAGCTCGTCCAAGTCGAGTACAAATCCGCTACTTGAAGAATCGAGCTACAGCGGGGTAAAGAGAGAGAGAGAGAGAGAGAGAGAGACTCGTAAAGAGGGAATAAGATAAAAAGGAAAAGCTGTGCGCTTCGCTATAAGAGAATCGAGCCGAGGCTCTCGAGTCTTTCTCGCAAAAACGAATAAAAATCTTGCCAAAGAAAGAGCCAAGTTAAATGGGTGTATAACAAACAATGATTAACTGTAAGTATTGAAACAAAGATAAGGCATAAGCCTCTCTAAAGGGCCGTTCTTGGAAAAATACTTCCGGCGTCTGGCGGTTAATTAACAAAAATGTTATGACTGAAAAAAGACGAGCTACGCCGGCAGCTCTATACTTCATTAAGATTGCAAGCCTCTCGTAAAAAGCGTCTTATGAACAATACGATTTATTGTGTGTAGAAATAAAAACTGATACGCGTCGTATTTACAATCGGAAAAACTTGCACTTTGCTGAATTACCATTGTTTAAAAACAATGGTTATCCAATTTGACCAAGCAGTTTAGTCCATGCAGCGCGGGAGTAAATTAATTGCATTTTTACAAGGAATTGCAAAAATAACGTAAGCTTTAAGGACTTTTTCTTCTGAAAGTTCTTTCTTTCGAAGAAAAACAAAGTATAAAAATTACAAAGCGAAAAGAATCCTTGCGACAAATTGCGTTGCAGACGAGTTTCAAGCCAAGTAAGATTCAGCTTAAAAAATTTAATTTAACAGGCAGCAGCGACGCAACCACAATGCGTCATCCGAAGTTCGAGCAGAAACTACACTGGCAGTGAATAAGCAAGCAAGGAGGTAAGCATTTAAGATTGTAGTGGTACCTCAGCCGTCGTGGCGGCATCGTGTCGTCAACGTGACGAGGTTAACTGCATGCAAACCGCATCAGGAGAGCGCGCGGCGAAGCTCAAAGGCGAGGCGGCGAATATTTAGCCGGCTTGTAAATAATCGTTAGGGGAAGCGGAGGGGGGGGGGGGCGATTTTTCCGGTCCTCCTCTCGCAAAGCCCATTTTCGCGCAATCGAATTTGCGCGACTTCAAAGCGCCTCGTTCCTGTTTTTTATCCACTCGCGCCGCTATCTTGCGATTTATTTCGCGCGGTAAACCTGATTTGTATTCGATTTGCGCTCGCCTCTTTTCAGGCGCTGCTTCGAGAATTATTTTCGACTTTGCTGTAAGATTGAGGGCGTTTGTTCGAGTGGTTGAGGCGCAAATAGGTTTTCGTTTCGTTTAAATATTTTAGAATAATCGTTCGAAGGAAACCGATCGTTATTAAATTCTGAATTCTTTTTCAGAATAATGAAATAGAGGAATTGTTCTGGCTATTTTTTACAAATTAATTAAGTTTACAGACAAAGTTTATATGCATTTATCTCTGGGTATTATTATATTATGATTTTCTTTAGCAAGAACCAGTAATCGATAACTGTATTAGTCATGCATAATTGATTTATGATTAAAAAATCATTCAGTTTTAGCGGAAATCGATTACTTTGCATTATTAAATGAAAATCAGCTTTTTCATATACCTCCCTAGTAAAGTCAGCCCTTTAAAATCGAGTTTAGCGCAGCGATTTTTCAGCCGAGCGACCTCCTCACAAAGGCTTTATTTACCGTAAAAATATCCTTCATTACATTTACGAAGGATTTTCATAACGCCAGGCAGCAGTGCACCAAATTTTCACCGCATTAACTGCATTACAGTCTGCCTCTCTCTCTCTCTCTCTCTCTCTTTCTTTCTCGGCGCAGGGTGCGATAAAACGGTTATTCCTTCCTCCCGCGTCGAACAACAACGCACGCGCCGATTTTTTCCGAGTTAATCGGAAAAAAAGCGCGTTATGCGTCGCTTATTTTCTGATAAAAACGCGATTTTATGGGGATTTTATTATAGGTATAGGAGGGATATAACGCGGAGCTGCAGGTAGTCGATTACACGGGGAGAATTTTGTTTATCAAGGCCGTAAACCGGACAAGAGGAGGACGCCGAGGGAAAAAAGGTTGCGCAACGAAATTGCCCCCTCTTCGCGCACTTTCTCTCTCTCTCTTTTTTTTACCAAACGAGCAATTTTCTCCCGGCTCGAGTTCGGAGGAGCTTTCCATTAAAGCCGAGTGTTTTTGCGAGTTTTTTGATTTTGGATTTCGAGACCCGTTCCCCGATTGATGAGGCGGACGAAATGAACTTGATCGGAAATGCAAATTCGACTCTCTCGAGAGGTTTTGCAAGTGTTTCCATTTCAAAATGAATAAACATTCATGAGCTGCCGTTTTTTTAAACAACATTGCGCCGGAGCTCGATTTTTTCAATTCAAAACGCTTTTATACACATCGAGCAAAAGCTTTAAAAGCTTCGCCTCTTTGTCTTCAGATTCCTGGCTGCGTAAGAGTTGTTTTCTTTTAAGAACGAGCGATTAATAACATACATCGGAGGCGCGATCCTTTTATCACGGGAGCTTGCGAAAATAAGATTTAAATTTACAGCACTTGTAGCTCGTATCTTTGGTTATTGGCTAACGCGCCGCCATACAGCGTGTACTGCTAACGGCGTCGTTCTCGCCCACGTAGCCGTGTCTGAGGCCTTTTTACAAGATTTATACTGATAAAGAAGGTATTTTTAATTAAGCCAAGATACCGCGCTTTGTTTCTCGCGCGATAAATAGCGCTTTAATCAAGAACGAAAAACTGGAAAAAGAAAAAAACCGCGCGGGCCCGCTAACGAATGAGCCGGCAATTTGCGTGGACTCGAGGCGTGCGAAACAGTCAGAAGGAAGCTACCGAAGATTAAGTAAGGCTCTGGGAGGGGGGCAGGGGTTAAAAGTTAAAGCAGCCTCGCTTAGCCTCGCTCACAGGTGTCTAGCGCGGGTCAATCCTCGGGGAGAGAAGAAAAGGGAACCGGGCCGTCCTTAGTTCGTGGATTTAATTGGCAAAAAAAGTGCTTCGCCCGAAAGCGAAAGCCCCCGCGGAGGAAAAAGACAATGCTAAAAGGGCACGAGCTCGGAGTAGGACCTTAAGTCGCGTGACTGCCGGCTGCACGAAGAGGTGAGAGAGAGAGAGAGAGAGAGAGAGGCGTCGCCGAGGCGCAGCAACATCGCGTGCGAGCACGACTTCTTCGCGGAGGGTCGATCCCGCGGTTCCCAGCCGAGCGGGATTAACACGTGCGGCCAGGGAAGGGAGAGCGAGAGAAAGAGAGAGGGAGAGAGGGAGAGAGAGGGAGAGAGGAGGGCCCGAATTAATATGTGGAACATGAACGATCGCCGGAATTTCGCGTATTGTTTGCCTATGTTTCGCCCGGCAATTGTTCGGGCCGGAATTAATCGCCGGGCTCGGGCCGCGCTCTTGGCGAAATAGGTAAATTGTTATTGAGGTTTCCAGCGAGACGTGGGTCGCCGCTCAATTGGGTATTTGCACATGCGGGCGGCCCGCTTTTTCGAGGAAAATATTATGCTCTTGCAGTGGATGTTGTTGCGCTTGAATTTATTAAAAGAGGAGAAATTTCGATAATATTGACGCTGCATTGTAACTGTCGCGTATTTGTTCTTGTTTTTATTGACGGTTTATTATAGTGCTGAGGAACGGCGAATTGTTTTTTTTTATATACTTCAGTTTGTAAAAAAAATTTTCTACACAAGCAGAACAGTTTAATTTTGAAAATAAATCTTAAAACAGCTTAGTTTTTGAAAAATTACAGAATTATAAGCTCGCAGTAATTTTTAATTCTACGCAGCGAAAATTGGGTTAACTTATTTACGCGCATTTCATAAATTTCCAACTAAATACGTAATTAAATGCGGCTTTTTCTCACCCCCTCGCGGCAGCTCCGTTCTACACATCCCTTAAAAGAAGAGAACGACCACCGGAGCTTAACTAACGAAAAGCTTTGTTGGGAGGGATTCAAAGTAACTTCCATCCCTTATTTTTCTAGTGGAATTAAAGGAACAGAAAGCAGCGGCGCAAGAGGAGACAAAAGGAGAGGCAAAAGAAATTAGCGCACGCAAGACGAAGTTGAAAAAGATAGAAAGGGACAATGAGGAGAGCAGTAGTGTAGCTCGTGAAACCAGATAAAGAAAGACCGTCACGCCAGGCGCGCGCGCGCGCCCGGGAAAAAGCAAAGCGTTTATTAAAAGAGAGAGACAGACGAGGTACGTAGGGAGAGAGGTTGAAACGCGGCCCACTAAAGGGAACATTGAATTTGTGCGCGAGATTCAAAGCGCGCGGCCGAAGCGTGCCACACGACTCCGACGAGAAAAAGGCGCATTTCCTTACGACGCCTTTTCAAAAGATCGCTTATCGCTGCCCCCGTTTCCGCCTGCCGCCTCCCCCCCGGCCGAATGCTGGAAAGGAAGCACTGGCGCGCATCGATTCGCCGGCCGTTCATAATAAGGATCGTTATTGCCGCCGCGGCTGCACGTAGCGTAACCGAGCTACGAGCGCGCGCACTTGCGGCTTCGCGCTGCTGCCGCCGCCGCCACCGCTGACTGATGAAGATGCGCTTTGTTTGCTTTCGCTCGAAACTTGGAAATTGGGTTGCTGAGCACTATGTTTAAAGCTCGGGTAAAAAGCACGATTGGCTTGAATTTGTTTATTGTAACTAGCTGCGATTGCAAAAAGTCAAATGAAACCAGAACTGTAAGCAGATTTCTGCTTGAAATATACATAAATTGCTTAATAGGATGAAGCGAAATTTTTAATCAAGCCACCGCAGGTCGCAGAGCTCGTCGACAACCTAGTTACAATCCATCCGCCATTCGCTCATCGATCGATCGTCGAGCATTTTGCCTGGGAAAGAGCGCAAAAAGCCGAAACGCACTCAATTAGAAATAAAACAAGCGCGCGCCGAGGAGAAGGGCGAAAAAAAGGGAGAGAAACGAGGCGCGGCGGCGGCGGCGGCGGCGTCGGGTATTCCGATAGGTTAGTCCCGCGGGCGATGCGAAAATAGGCCGCGCAAAAATCGACGGATTTCCACCGTTGGGAACTCGGCGAAATGAGATGTTGAAATTATATCGTCGCGCCGCTGATGCAAATCTACAGAAATCCGTGCCGCCATTACGGCACTCGCCGTTTTCTTTTGTGCCGATTTAAATCTAGAAATTACGAAATTTTCGAGGGCTGGCGAAAATTGAAAAAGCTGTCTTTTGGATATCGGGAGGATCGGCTTGGAGCCCGAAATGAAAAAATGTAGTGCTTTTGATTAATTATCCGAGAAAAACGGCTGGAGGAGAGGGGAAAGATTTCCTGGTAATATATCATTTTGGTTTAAGCGGAAGATTATATATCTTGTTGTATTAAACGACCAATTTTCGTGAGTGAGAAAACGTACACTTCACATGAAAACTCTCGCTTATTAATCGCTTTTTGCATCCTCGTAATTAAGCGAACCAGTAATTACTTATCCTCGAGACCCCTACTTATTCTCTATGATCCTTTATCAGAAAGCGCAAAATTCCAGTCTCTCGTGGCGAAACGACCTCTCCTCTCGGAACAATGGCGCAGGAATTCGCCGGTGCCTAAAAGCGGCCGTCTCGGAGGCACGTAATAATAACTCAATTATTACGCAAAACGCAGCGGCCCGTCAATTAATGCGGCGGAAAAGCGATCGGCAAAAAGTGTATCCCCCGCGCGCGCATAATGGATTTTCGCAACGTCGCCCGGGCCGCAAAAATACGTTCCCACACGGACCCTCCGCGGGGAAGCTCGAGGCACGTTTCTCCGCTTATCTCGGCGTCTCGCTCGCGCTCATTACTCTCTCGCGCCTTCGGGAGAGGGGCAGAGAGAGAGAGAGAGAGAGAGAGAGACTGCGGGGAGCCATTATGATTTCGAGAATCGCTGCGCTCTCTGTGTTCCGCAGCGAAGGATCACGCTTTTGGCTGACCTAAACTCTAACGGAGGTGATTGCTATCTTGCGACTTTTTTTTTTCGACGGAAAACTCGTTTTCTAGCTCCGGAGCAGGAGTGACCGAGTAATGAGTAATGGCTGAATACGTCCCATTTTTAGACGAGCAGATATCAATCAGTTAAACGTGAATGATTGTATTTTAATGGCCGGTTTAAATGTGAGAGCCTCGAAACTTTATTCACGGCTATTTTAGTAAAATGAAGTTGTACTTTTAGCCGCTAAATGGCTCTTTCCATGTTTACGTAAAAATCGGGTATTTTTAGCCTGCGAGTGCCTCAAACCCATAAATTCGATTATTAAGTGGATTATTTTTAGACGAACGGCAATAATTATAAATTAAATCAATATGACGTGCAGCCTATAATTCGATTGCTTACCAGTCACTACTTTTCGTTTATGTATAATATTTATGGCAAGAGAAATCAGCGTAAGAAAGTTGGTAAATTATTGCAGTTTCAAATCAAGAATATGCATAAAATGTTTATTTAGAAGCAAAAACACTGCGGGTTTTCAGCGCGATATCATTATTCAAATTTCATTGCTTATTAAATTTCCGCGAGACTCGATAAATTTTAGAACGAGGTAAAGAAGTGCCTTCGCTCTTTTAATAAGTAAAAGAAAACCCGTTATTTACACAGTGCTGCCAGACGGAATGTACTCCATTATTACTAGCCGTGAATGTCAGAATATCGCTCTCTACGATTATCCGATTATGCGCGCCAAATGCGTTCGCGCCGTAAATATTTTCACGACAAAATTATGTAAACAAATAACTCTATAAAATTCCGCGGATAGCCGGTAATTTAATTTTGACATCTCGCGGATTCTAGCCTTCATTAAAAGCCCGATTTCCCGCGGTCGTGCAACGGCTTTATTCCACTTTTTGCTGAAATCGCGTAAAACAATAATCATTATTTACGCAACCGAGGGAATGCGAAGCAAGACGGTGGCCGATCTTGCCGCGACGTAGGACCTCCGCGAACGTTTTGCCTGGGAGTGTTTTTTCTCGATCCGCGTCTGTCGCCTCCGATTGGCTCTCCGGCCGCTTCCTCGGCGGCATAAATTTCAATTTCACTTTTGAGATTGCTCTCGCGGCTTGTCATTATTAGCTCGACTAATAACTCCTGGCGAGCTGTAATGAAAATCCATCGGTGGCTCTCTCCCTCTCTCGCAGATGTTGGCCGGGATATTTTTGCTAATAACGATCATTAGCGTCAATTATCTTTGGAAATGATTAGAAAGGCTCGGCTCGGAAATGTGAGACTACTCGCTTTTTGCGGTTTCGCTGCCTGCCGCTCACGAGGTTCGGCCACGTTTTCGAGTATTGACGTTTCTTACGACTCGGCGGCCTCTCGTAACTGAATCTGGCTTTCGAGAAAGCTTTTTAGAGTAGCCTATGATTGCCGAGCTCAAGAGGGGCCGCGGAAAAATCTAAGTAAATGATGGCCCGAGTGATTTCTTTAATTACCCGCTGAACTACGACCTCGTAATTTAAGTAAGCTATTAGATTTACGACCCACGGATTTTAGATTTATTCGGATGTTACTCATAACTTCTCATTACATTTTTAGTAAAACGTGAGATTTCTAATAATTTTTTTTATAAATTACTGCACCGCACTTGGGGGTAATGAAAATGTAGGAGGCATTTTCCAAGTTATCTGCAATTTTAAATTAAATACGCTTCACTATTAAACGACCGATCCAGCCCTAAAAATAGAATAGATAGATAAGTCAAACTTTTATACCGGGTAATCAAATAGACGGAGCAGCAAATAAAAAAAGGCGAATCTCAAGCACTCGAGTGAGCAAACTTTCATCGCCTGGGTATACACGTGGAGTAGCTACGGCAGACGACAGACAACCACTTGTTTCCCTTTAATAAGCCAAGTAAAACAGCTCTCTCTCTCTCTCTCTCTCTCCCTCTCTTTCTCGTCGAAGACAGACAAAAAGGCGCGGAGAGCGGCGAACGAGAGCCGGAGCACTAAAGCGAAAATTGTACTACGACGATAGCCCTGGCCTATCATCGTAAATATTTCCCCGACGCGTCTTCGTCCTCGCGCCAATCTCAATTTCGCTCTCCTACATTCGCAATATCCCCATAAGCGTTTGTTTCCCCCGCCCCCCCCCCTCGCCGGCCGCGACTTTTCATTCCACTTTTACACGGCAGTTTCTCCGCCTCGTTAAAAACTTTTCCGAGCGCGGCAGACGGATTTTTCCGAATTTTTACGGCTGCGCCGGCGTACTTTCCCTCTTTTCCCGATCGCGGCGAGGAGGAGCAGGGCAGAAAGAGAGAGAGAGAGAAATCTCTCGCCAGGCAGGTATAAGCAGCAGACGCCGCGCGCGCTCGCGATGCAGGAAATTTATTACGGCGGGTTAAAGCCGATAAAAAAGGGGGATTTTCGAGAGGATTACCCTCGCTCTCTTTCCGGCTAGACTTTCGCCGCGAGGGCTTCGACGTCGCGATGATGTAACAAGCTCTCCGGCTCGGGTCGTTGTCGCGGGGGGGAGGGAGGCATTTTTAATCGATGCCTGCCAACCGGCGACGGTATTAAACGCAAACAGACGCCCTCCCCGCGCGTATTTTCTAGCTTGTTTGGCGGACATCTCGCGCGCCTTTTTTCGGTCGACCAGGCAAATTGGATTCTAAAGGATTTATATAAATTATGGAGATCCGCGCCTAGGATGAAAATGCAATTATTTCCGATGGAATGAATATTTCATTTTGCAGCACACTGGATTACGAGAGGCAGAGATTCCTGAAAGATAGGAGCTCTCGAAATTAAAAAAAAAAAATTCCAATTCTAGTTTCTGCTGTAGAAAATAATTTTAAACATTTTTGCACGCCGCGCGCAAAAATTACTTCGGAAAATTGAAATTTCTAGCCCGTCGAAAAATGTTCTTTCAATTATCCGCGTTCGCGTCGATTCTTTTCCTATTACCATTTAACAGAAGGACGTCGCACCTGCGCTTTTTACTCTCGCGGACGTAAGCAGCATTTCCACAAACTAATTTCGCGTTCCCGCAAACGCTCGGACGACATTCCCGGCGATTAAGATCCAATCAATCATCGGGCAAGGCTCCCCGCGCGTAATTATTCCCTCTCGCGGCACACTTATTATGACAAACAATTTCAACGAGCCTCTCCGCAGAAACAAACTAATCAATGACTGCCGCGCGTCGATTCGAAAGAAAAAAGAAAAAACGCCAAGAGGAAGCCGCTCTCGAGAAACGGGTTTGAGAAATTGGTAGTTCTAACGCAGCGGCGGCGGCAGCCGGGCGGGGGGGAGGCAGGGAGACGGATTTCTCCGTCCCCCTCCAGCTCGCTCAGCGGAAAAGACGAAGATGCATTATTACGTCGCGCCTAACCTGAATCTTTAATAATCGGGCCGCGGCACATAGTCGTGGGATCGGCGGCGCGCCCCGTTTGAAATTGGAAATTCTCCAGTCGCGCGGAGCGGCAGCGCGACTTCTCTCTCTCCCTGCTCCTTTTTTTCGCGTCGACTTAATAAACAAGTGCGCGCACTTTATGCGCACTGCAGCTGGGGGAGGAGGGTCCTCCTTTTTTCTTATTGAATTTTTTAGCCGATGCTCGCGCGCCGCCGCCGCCGCCGCCGCTCGCAGTGATGTCACGATTACCGGCTCGATTCGAAGGGGAAATTCCAGCGTGCGTTATTACGTGTGTTTACTGCCTAAGCATTGTTCGCGGCGATGGCTCAAAGAGGCGTTTTGGAAGAAGTTTTACGCGCCGACGGGTAATTCTCGGCAAATGGATATTGGGAAACACTTTGTTTAATGTAAATTGATTTGGAAATGAGTGGAAGGCGGTATCGGTTTTAAAGGGAAGACTTTTTTCTGAGGTAAATTTTCGAAAACTTACAGCGTCTTAAACATTCTTTGCGCGCAGGATATTACATGCGCGGGACTTTAATTTGCATAAAATTTTTCTCGTACCCGGGCCAACGAGAGGGGAGACTTTTTGCCCCACTTTCAATTCGTTCTCTCTGCCGTGTATTATTTTAATTATATTCGTACTCGAAAATTCATATTCCCGCGTGAACGCTTCATTTCTCTCGAAAGCGCGAGGAAAGTGACGTATATATGCGTTCGCGATTGATAAAAATGACGAGTGGAAGACTTAAAAATAGGATATCGACTGAATTTCATTTCTCCTCGTCGCGCTCGAATTTCGTACTTCTCCCTATGTTCATTGTGCTTTATAAATCGAACGAGTCCAAGTCATTCTACTTTCCAAAGGAGGACGAATTATTAAAACGGCGAGGTAAGAATACATCAACCGCCTTGAAGCCCGAACCAATTCATTAATAAGCCATAAGTTCCGTCCGCTTAAAAACTTCCTCCGCATCGCTATTCAGCGCGCGAATCTTTACGGGGCTTTGTTTAAAATTTATATCGGCCAACAATAATCACCGCCGCGAAAGTTGGGCAAACTTTTCTCTCCTCGGCGGGATTCAGGGCTTCGATAATACACACAACAAAGTATACACCGAAGCCCGCCGCGCGTTTTATAAGCGCTTACCGCCGCAAAAGTTGGGGGCAAAGCCGGATAATTCGCGGTGATTGGCAGGCGACGGGGGCTAATGAAATTCAAGTTTTTGCCGCGCGCGCCGCCGCCGCGCGAAATCAGAGTGGCCGATAAATTATGCTCGGCGCGGCGCGCGAGCCAGACTTTTCCGAGGCGCGCTCACAATGGAGGAGGCGATGCAATTTTAATAAGTCACGCCGGAGCGAGAATCTCCCGGCGTTTTTTGCGCGGCGGCGCGACTGTGCGGCTTTGTCGGCCGCGGCGATTAAATTCAACGCGGGAGGTCTCTGAAAACACTCGGCGCTGAATCCCCCCGGTGAAAAAAAACACGCCCCGGCCTAATGAATCCGCAGCTTATCGCTCGTGTTTACGTTAAAGTTTTTCGATCGCTTCCGAGAGACGAGCGCAGGGACAGGGCTATAATAGTTAATTACGTTTTCATTAGATTATTGGTACGTAATAGAATCAATATTGGTTTGGTAATAACGCAGCGACCTGGCCACACGTCAATTGGAATGGGCATTCCGATATTATATAATTAAGCCGTCAGACGGATTTTTTGAATTTAAGGTATGGGGGCTTATGATTGACGCGGGCCTCTCTCTCTCTCTCTCTCTCTCTCTCTCTCTCTCGCGCGCGCAAGCTATTTGTTAAAGCGACTTAATTCTAGAGAAGATTTCGCGTTTAGCGGGTATTTAATATATCGCGTTGAATTTGCGAATTAGAAATTGCCGTTCATTAACGGCATGAATTTCGATAATTTCCCGGTCTATTATTATTATTATATGCTTTTAATGAATACTCGATATCGCTTTCTATATTGAAATATTTAGTTTCAAACAAAACTTCCCAATTGAATTGAATGCTTTATTAAAATTTGGCAATAATATTGAGTATAAATTTCACGTAATAATTAGTAATGCTCAAACTTGCGAACCGAAAAATGCTACTAAAAAGGGATGCGAATCAGCCTAATTGAATCCCCCTTTACATTACCCCCGTAAAAATCAAAGAACAGAGATTTACTTAATCCACGATGATACCCGGCCATCGTCGAGAGAAATTCAATCATCAAAAGTTTTTAAAAGCCGACTCCCGGAGTGGGCCAGAGCTTTTAAGCCGCTCGCGCCCAAACTCAATTAGATCGATGAAATTTCTTAAATGCGCTCTCCAGGCCTCCCCCATTACGACGCAGATGTTGATTCGGAAAGTTTTTCGTCGGGCGCGTCTCTGCCCGCGGGAGAGATGCCGGATCGACGTTTTAATTGGAAAAATCGTAATTGCCCTCAACCCACTCGTCGCCGAAGATACTTGTGTGCATGATTCGACGATTCGGCGGCTCGCTTATGGATTTTCCATCTCTCTCGACGCGCTCTAGTAAATGCGACCTTTTTTTCTTCGTTAACTATTCTTTTTCAGAGCGGTAATTGAGCGATCGAGCGCGAACTTCTCGTTATTTTAAGAGGGTAAATATAGGTGTACGTATTCTTGCTAATGGATTAAATATCGAGGATGGAGAAGTCATATTTTAAAACTGATTTGTGTACGTACTAAAATATTGCTTTCCGATCTTAAACATTTTTTTCTTTCCGCTCCGGAGCATAAGAATCTTTAGGAGTAGCCTGTAATAGTGAAGCCATCCAGGGAAGCCTCGAATTTCCTTTCTCGAAAATTATCAGACGTAATCTCGAGAGGGAATTTTCGGCCTCCAAGTGGACGCGCTTGGCCCTTAAAAGCAGACAAAAAGGATTATATACCCGACTCTCGAACGGACGCCCGGCAGCCAGGATATTAAAGTCCGGGGCTCGTTAAAGAGCGAAACTCGCGATCAACGAGCCGCGGCCGCGGAAATGCGCTTAACGGGTAATTAACCGCGCTTTCCCGGAGCTTCGCGGCGCTTTTTACGCGGCTGCGTGCTCGTTCCGCCGCTTCCATGCGCGCGGGAGTCCCGTCGCGTGTCGCCCCGCGCGGAGAAATTCTGGCCGTTCGCCGCGAATCGGGCCTTTACCTCCGCGGATGCGAAATGACGCAATTACCTGCCGATTAGGCCGGGGCACAAGAGATTCTAATTGCGAATAATGTTTTTAGTTAAGCTGCTCGCCCGACGTCGGGACACGGCTTAACGGCTTGATTACTGATTAACTTTTTAGTCGATCTTGCGCATCTATTTCTTTCAACTTTTTTGGCTCAGTTTTTAACGAGTCAAGTGTATATATTTTTGCAAACGTCATCCGAGGCCACCTTAAGCAAACATTTGTCAATTTTTATTTGTACGAGTGAATGCGAGAACAATGCCGGTTATATTCGGCCGAGAGCATCGATTTCCGAGCGAGTGACACGCGTCGATCCCCCTTCAATATTTCATCGCTCTGACCTACAAAATGCTACAGTGTCTTAAATATATTTATTTACTCAGCGAAATAACAGTACAACTTTCATCCCAATTACCGGCCATAAAAGAAAATCATTATATCCGTATCTGCCACTAATTATCACCTCGATAATAACCTTAATAACATTCTTGCCGATCGCCTGCATCCCGAAAAAGCCTTTCTCCTCTCAATCAAAGCCCCTCTCGGAGTCGGGAATTAAAAATTAGTCTCTCATTCCGCGGCACGTGACGCCGGGGCTCGGAGGTCGAAAACGTGCCCGCACGTATATACACCTATACGCGCGGAATAATTGAGGAGGGTCGCGAATTTAACGTCAAAATATGACGGGCGCGCGGCGCGCGCTTTTTTGCCTCCCCCGGCAAACTCGTTTGGACGCGATTGAAACGTGACGCGGAAGCGGGAGGAGGAGGAGGAGGAGGAGGAAACTCGCCTTTCGACGCCCCGCGAGGGATGACGGCCTTTTTTTCCCGATCGCGCCTCGATGTTTGCGCCCTGCGATACATAGAGCGATCTCCATGTGAATTATTTATGGGTTTATTGCAGCCGGCCGGTTTAATCGAATGTTTCGCCTGTTACGGCTGTCTGCGATGACTCGAAATTTTTTTCAAGAAGATAGTGTTTTTCGCTGTTTTTTCTTCTTTTTTTTTTGTTTCGCAGTTTTTGCGGAGAGGATTTTTATTTTGCTCGATAGCCAAATTAGCGAAAAGCGGTTCTTAATTAAAAGAGCATTCCCGCTTATACTCTCGTGTCAATAAGTTCGTATACATTGTCTTCATAAATAGCTTGTCGCTATGAATTTTCCATCGAGTGACATGTTAATTTCGAGACGCAAAAGCGTTCTTACGCAACGGTAAAAGTAATCTCATTAAACCTCCTAGTCATTTACTTCATTAACAGGCTTGAATTTACAAAGCCCGACGCAGGAATAACACGCATAACGAGCTGCGCTGAATATGTCGTTCCGCATCGATTCTATCTCCAATTAATTACGGCGAAAGTCCAATAAACCTAAAGGATTCGGCAAAGAGCAGGGAACTCCACAAAAGACTCGCAGCCACGCAGCACGCGGGCATTTACATGGCAAAGCGGTTCCCTCTCGCAATATAACGGGAACCCCGCAGGTAGGCAGGCGCGATAATCTCGAAATGAAAAGCCCTCGGCTTGGGTGATAAACGAAATCAGAGCGACGGCGGCGGCGGCGGCGAAAGAAGAGCGAAAAGCGTCAAAGGAAAAAGAGGAGGCGCGCAGACAGCCTAAATCGCTCGATTCGGGTACTTTCATTGCGGCTGCTTGCGCCGGCGCACAAAGCGCTCGTCCGCCCCCGCCATTAATTATCGGCGTGTCAATTAATTAAATGGCACGAGCGTTCGCTCTCTCTCTCTCTCCCGCTCCGGCGGCGGCATCCTGCGGTACGGCGTCTAGTTTCATCCACCTATGCCGCCGCCGCCACCGCTTTTGTTTGAATCGCTGGCTGCCGCCGAGTCTATCTCGCTCGCGCTCTCGCCATTATGTATACCCCGGGCGGGCACTGTATAATTTCCCTGTCCTCGTCAGGTTTCGCCATTTGTACTCGCCTTTATATAACCCCCGAGCTCCCCGGCATTCTCCGAACTAGCTCTCCGCGCCGATGCAGAATTGAGTCTGACGCAGGAGTATACGCGCGAGAGCAAGTGCTTTCAAAAAGAGCGCCGGCTGTATTTGTCGAAGCGAGCGCGGCCCGATATATCCAGTTATGAGCGCCGGAACTTACCGGCGATACGACCCGCGAGCTCGGTGATCAATTCTTCGAGCGGCGTTCGGCCTAAAGCGGGACTCTTCTTTATCAGCGCGAACAGTGGAGGCTGAAAGCTTTGCTCGCGGCGCAGGCAATGTGGAAGTGCAATCAAATTTTTATTTGCGCGCTTTCGTGCGCTCCGCATAAATATAGGTTATAAAGTTTGGCACGAGCTGGTAAAACAATTTTTTTAAATATTACCGAGCCGTTTAAGCAATATAAAAGTTTTATTGCGCAAAGCTGTAATTCGGTATTTGCGAAAGAATATAGCGCGAAAAGAATTTATTTTAACGGCTACACGACTCTTTTATTTTTCGGCTAAAAACATTCAAGTGGAATAGTCGACGTCCAAAAATCGAGTGTGAAGCTTCAAAGGCACAGCAAGTGGGAATAATCTGCATTGATAAAGGGAATTAAAAGGCAAAGCGGCGATGAAGGAATGCGCTTCGAACGCGAATCGGAATGACCCCAGCCGAGCCTACTTGTGCACATCAAAGGGACTGCGCCAAAGCTGCACTGAATGAGGAATATCGAAACGGTAGTAGCGGCGATTATCGAAAAGTGAGCGTAAAGGGTACTCCCATCGACTCCTGCGTAACTCTCGCGCCGGGCACTGGATTGAAATTAAATTTCGTTTTTCGAATTATATTACATTACCACGCGTGCTGAAAAATTTTCGCAGAATGCCAAGATGCCCTCGAATTTCACAGAAACGCGGCAAATAACGGCAGGAGGAACTATTCGTCCAAGAGCGAAATAGACGCCCGCACGTCGACACCCCGGGCTCTTTGATTCTCCGACTCGACGATCCACGTGTACACACGGGAGTCGTGCGTGCGCCGTCCCGACCTCAGGCGACGCCCGCATCTGCAGGATTATTGCGTTACCTCCAGCCACCGGGAAGTTTGACTCCTCGAGAATCCGGCGAAAACAATTGCGCCCGGCCCTGAATGAAGCTCAGTCGGCGATTAATTAACGGATCAGCCAAGGCCGGTTTTTCGCCCGATCGATCCGCCGCCGACTTAATAATAAACAAGCAAGGGCGGAAGCATTTAGCGGCTGTTTACGCCTTTTCGCCCCGTCTATATCAATCCAATTACGGCGGAACAATGAGGCCAAGACTCCGGCCGGGGGAAGGGGGGAGGGGTGATCTTATTTGTCCTACAAAATTACCGCGGCCGAAAGAAGCGAACGGATTTTTTCTTCTCTCGCGGAGGCGGCGGCGGCTGCGCCCTTTTCAATTAGCATTTTTCCAATTAAAGGAGGGCATTCAGCGCCGAAATCGGCGGCGGGGATCCCTTCTCTCGAGTGGCTCTCGCGACTTAAAACTATTTAGCCCTCCGGAGTTGTTGTCATTCAAATCCGGCAAACTTTGATGAATGGAGTTTCGGGAGAGAGAGACAGAGAGAGAGGACTAAAGCGATTTTTTCGCTCCCGCTCGCTTTTGTTCATCCGCCGGGAAAGGCAGCCTCGCTCTCTCTCTCTCTCTCTCTCTCGGCGCTTCGCTTTATCGAGTGGATGACTCTGAAAGCTCGGCTCCCCTTTTTGCCCAGGCAGCGACGAGCGGGAAATCATTTTCGTGAATGCCGAGTGCCTTAATAGGGCGCACTTTGAACGGATTTTGAGTTTTTAAAGACATGCCAGTCGAGCTGCTCCGCAATTATTTGTGGGAAATCCGTCGGGCGTACCTAATCGTGATTGCGTATTAACGGGGGAATGCTGTCTACAGTAATATGAAAGTTGAACCTGGAATCTTCCTCGAAAAACAGCCCACAGCGTTTCAATGACGGCAGAGAGTTTTATAAACTTTTACTACGTTTTATTTCCACCTGATAAAGTTGAAAACTCTAATTGATCGAACGAAGTGAAAAATTATCCAATTAGTTAAAAACACGAATAATCGCAGTTTGAAAAAAAAAATCTCGGATGATTATTTTCCATTGAAATTTGAAAATAATGAAATTTTCATTTCCACGCAGAAACTTTCTAATTTGATATAAAACAAGAGAGGAAAAATCACAAAAGCGCATAAAGTTTAGAACAGAAAAAATAAAATTTTCTCGCACATACGCCAAATTAAAACGGCCTTTCAAAGCTTTTGAATACACAATATAGACCAGGAGTGAGTTACGGCAACCTTTTTACAGGCTTCTCTTGAAAAGCAAGCGTAATCGACCCAAATATTCCGGGGGCAAGGCAAAGGTAAATACTTAAATTGAATGGAAAAAAAAAGAAGCAAACTAAAAGTCCCGAGCGGAAAATTGTGAGTATATTACAGTAATAACCGAGCAATACCGATGCAATTTTTACAGCCTCATTAATGCCCACCTCCTTAAACATTCACGAGCGGGCTAACGAGAAAAAACACCTCGCACAGCGGCGGCGGCGGCGGCGGCAGCGCTGCGAGTTAATAACTAAATTTGCCCCGCTTTGCAGGCGGAGGCTAGATGAAAACGTAATTCTCGGGGCTTAACGAATCGCTGAAAATCCGCAAATAAATAATGAGCGCAGGCGTGCGTGCGCCGCTAATAAAGAAACACGAGATAACCCGAGATAAATAAATCCGTTCCGGCGAGGGGAGGGGAAGGAGCCTTTGCCTTGCGTGCGTCGATCGCGCCGGAAATAAATCTTGAAATTGCGCCTTCCTTGGCACATTTAAATCTAGCAGGAGAGAGAGAGAGAGAGGCTTTCGCGCCGAGTGAAGGGGCGATAGCTTCGAAAGTTACACTCGCGAAAGGCCAGAGTAATGATCGGTGATTATTCCCAACGAGGTGTATGAGTTTTATTGAATTAATATGCAGATGCCGCCGCGGAATTACGGTCTTGAGCTTTGCACTCGAAATTATACAACTCAATTTTTTTTCGACCGCCTGATTATCATTCAATGCGCGCCGCGGACGAAATTACGGTACAGTCGCCTGGTATATAGGTTTTGGGAAAGTGAGAGATGTTGCACGCCTTTCTGAACTCGGCTGAAAATGCACGGGGTTATTGCGCACGGGGGAGGAAAATTGGTGAAAAAACGGCAGCGTAAAGCCCCCTATGCATCTAACCAAATATTTGCCGAAACAACAATATCGGGGCGACCTCGAGGTTTTTAACAGGATCTCTCGCTGTTTTTGTTCCCCGAAAAGTTGGCGCAAACATTTTAAAAAAAATCGAGCGATCCTTCGTACATTTAATTAGAGCGTACCCTCGCAAATTAGTAAAAGCTAATTGAATAAGCGAGGACTGTATAAGCTTTTCTTTATCTTCGAGCAGCAGCCTCGACGGCGGCGGCCAAGTTTTCTCACGTCGCTTTTGTGCGCGCGTGCGACTACTTCGCACCTGTCAAAAGCAAGCAGCTTCGAATTAGCGCGCAAACAATGTCGGCTCCGGCGAGAATTGCACTTAAAGGCGAGCGATTAAAATAACAATCAAGAGACGCGGCGGAGGTCGCCGCTAAGCCGGCGGTGTTCCTTTATTTTTAACGCTACGCGATTAGGAGATCCTCGGATGCTGCTCTTTTTCTGTAATCGGCCGATTTTAGATTAGATTGGAAGACAATTGAAGGTTGGGAAGCATTGCTGATTCTTTGATAATTTCAGTTTTATTATTAAGCAGGTTTTCCCGCGGGTGTAAAAATGCTGGCAGAATTGAAATAAACAGTATCGTAAATAGTATCTATGTAAAGTACTCTCGAAACTTTTATCACTTCTTATCTGATTGAAGATTTTCGAGAACGACTACAAAAACATTGACATATAAATTCTGGTTTATTTGCATAATAAAATTAAGGGCTTAAAATTCTCCAATAAAAGTTTATACAGGGACCGTAGAAAAACCATAGTCCAAGTCGCTAATTAAGGAACTCTATATGCAAAAGAATCGAAAGCCGGGGAAATTGTCGGGGCTGAAACTCTCCCGCGAACAAAGAAAAGCACAAAAGCAGGCAGACAGGAAGAAAGGAGAAGGAAAAGTCGGCGACGGACGATGATGAGAAGCAAAAGCGGGCAGGGAATCGAAGAGACTTTACAGCGCGGGCGCGCCTATATCTCCGCCGGGGCAATATTTCCAGGGCTCTAATATAATATCGAGACTCTAATTGGCCACGGCCCGGCCGTAATCCTTATTTATGGAAGCCTGGAAGCTCGCGGACCTTACCCTGAAAGGGGCCCATCGATATGATTTTCCTCCCCCATTCTTCGGCGGGGCTCTCCATTTAGCCGCGAGGGGGACAGTATCGATTCACCGCTGCCTGCCCGGTTCCCTTTCGACCTCCTTACCGGCGGGCTCCTTTTTCTTTTTCGCAGGCGGCGATAATTTCGTCGCGCTGCTAAAGGCCGGTAGCTCCGCTTGTCATTTCGCCGAAGCAGTAAAGATTAATGATTCCTCGCCGCGGTCGCGCGGAAAAGCGCCGACGAAAAGCTAAAGGAGGGACTTTCGAATCGCGACTTTAGCGCGCCGGGTAATTAATGGTAATAAAGGGGGCCTTTTTTGCCGGACTAATACGCTTTTTTTTCCCGGGCTAAGCGGAGTGGCGGTCGGTTACGCAAAAAATATCGGCTTTTACGTCGATGACAAAATGTGTATCGGGGAAAAAAAGGCGGGGGGATTGTTTGTTGCGCAAGGCAAATAATAAAAGCGGATGGAAAAGTCTTTGTTTTAAGAGGCGGCGCGTAACTGAAGTGACGCTAAAAATAAAGCGGCTCGTTGCGTTGTCGAGGGCATAAATAATGCCGTGACTTATCAAATGAGCATTCGCTAGTCATTAGCATTATTCATGTGATACGCGCAGACGAACGAATAATATTCGCACTTAATCGCCGCCGTTCTTTTATAATAACGAATTTTATAAAAATGCGCTTCCGGCCGTTTTAACTCGGCAGCGATGATAAACGCTCGCGCTTTATCATCTTGTCATTGAACTTGCTTGAATGAATAATAAGTACCGCGCCACGAAAGTTTACAACGAAACTTGCGTTCGCCTGCCGACTTTCGTCGGCGAAAAAACAGGCGCTACTCGCGAGTCACGTCGAACAAATCGATCCACGCCGAAAGTTAATTCATGCAAAAGAAGATTGAAATGGCGAATTTCTCGGGTAAAAAGAGCCGGCTTGACGTGGACGAAGAAGAAGCGTGTCGTCGCGATCGACAGTCTCTCTCTCCTTCTCTCTCTCCCGCGAAATTTCCGAGTGCGCATCGTGAAAGGAGCTCCGCGAGGCGTAACGGCCGCCGCGCTGACGATCTATCACTTTCGGCCCGAAAGCGTGGATAAATCATTTTTTGCGCGCACCGGCGAGCGGCGCGAGCGAATTTTTGTCATTCCCCGGAGAAAACAATGCCGCCGAGAGGCCGTACCTAAGGCTTTCTTGCGGTCGCGGAAAATTCTCGGCGTTGCGTCACGCGCATACGCGCAGGTCTTCGTCCGTGTGCGCGTTCGGTTCTGCAATTACGTCGAAGCGTGCTTGTTGAGCCGCAGGAAGAGCGGAGTTTTGTGCTATTTTTATCTTAGATGGGCAGGGTAAAAATAATTTTTGTTAAAGGTTTAGGGTAAAAAGTTCACTTTTAATAACGCAATACAGTGTGCTTTTTTATAGCTCTCGGAATATCAGCGTTTCGTCGCTCTAGTTTAAATCATTATTGCAGTACGATAAAAAGCCGAGTGTATGAAGTATCTTGAATCTTAATAGGCCGCTTATTATTCATGTCGCATTGTAATCACCCTCCCCGGAATTTCCCATTCATGAACTTGAATTTCGCGGCGCACTTTCGAGGTCAAGAAATCCAGGATGATAATCCGATAACTGCATCTGCGACACTGGCGACCGGCCAAAAAGCTCGAAACAAGCCCATATTCATCGAATACGCATTTGCTTCGATTTCCCGATCGGGCCGCGGCGCTGGTAAATTTATTGCCCCGGCGCGAGGCATCGCCTTACCTTCTCATTCATCCGCCCGACTAATGACGGCCTCTTTCGAAATTCAAAACAGCAGAAAAAGAGACCTCTCCCGGCCGTTATTTATGCGGCACGGAACCCGCTCGAAAATGACATAATCGATCGCTCGAATTTTTCCGGTCCTCCGAGGAAATTTTCAATTTATATGGCGACAGGCTTGACTCCTTGGCGACCCAGTTCGATATAAACGCCTCCTTTTCGCGTTCCTAATGGAGTACTAAATCAATCCATCAGTCCGCCGCGCAATGATTTAAGCCCTCCTTTCCGCCTAAGCGCACTTAACAATCCCTTCCGAAATAGGATTTCCATTCGGCCTGAAAAAAAGCAGCCGCGGCGGTAAATCAGTCGCGCGCGATTTTCCAAGGGCAGAGAAAGCTCGTAAGAATCGCCATAACCCAGATAGGAGAGACGGCGCGATTGTGTGTATCGAGCGCGATCTCCATTGTCCCCCTTCCTCTCCCCTTATCGCACACTTGAAAAGCACCGGCCGCGCACGCTTTTTGCTCGCGCCTTGAGAAATCCGGCGCGCTTCCGCTTGGCGCGCGATTTTTCTCTTCGCGAATTGCGCAAAAACCGCGCGGTTATGAAAGGAGCGCCGCCGCATCTTAGATTTCGCAAGAGGTAATGAGATAAGGGATTGTTTGGCCAGGGAAACTCGCCTCGGGATTAATATGGAGAGCGGCCGATTGCGTGACCGCGAGACGTCAAATTCACGACTAACCGCATTTTGCATCGCTATCTCCATAAAGGCTGGCTGCCCCGAATTACCCGCCTTTTCCCAACCTGTAACCGCGCCGCATTTTCCGAGCCGTTCTGCAATCTTTTCATTGGACGGTTTAAATTTGGTTAATAAACTCCTTTGAACTATTTAGTTTAGCGTAGCTTTTAGAGCCAATTTGCGCTGCGTTTAAGCTACAATGTGCGCGTAATTACATACATTGGCTATTAACGCACCGAAGAATGTACACTGTAATTTAGGCCTGATTTAGTATTGCTAATCGATCTTTTACGTAGCTCCAACTTTAATAGCCGACCCCTCATTATCCTAATAAACTACGCACACGTGCGCGACGAATAACTGGTTTGGCAACGGACAATTTTAACGAATCCTAAAAAACTAAAAGTACGCAGAGACGCGCCGGACAGATTTCCGAAAAGCAAGCGAAACCGTTTTTTTTCCAGCGAATTTCCTCAAAGAATCGCAGGCTAATCTGCTTAATTGAAACGCAGCCATAATTAAAACTTGCAGCGTTCGACAATAAAGTTCTGGGGCGCGCGCAGTGCGCCCCTAAAGGGCCGCTTAAAAAAATGTCGAAAAGAAAGCAGAAATCTCGAGCCGAACTCTCGTCGTTGACCCGTCGCGCGACAAACGCGCGGGGCTCTTACGTTCTTCTCCTCCCTCCCTCTATTTTTTTCTTTTTTTTTTTTTTTTAAACCCATTCGAAACTTTTTAATTGCGAGGTTCACTCCGGCGAGGCCATCCAATTTGCGCGAATGGCTTTTTCCCCGAACGTGACGCTTTGCCTCTCCCCCCCTGCGCCTTTTTATTGCCCCGCTTTTTCCGCGCACGCGCTCGCCGACAATTTTGATTGGCGCGGCGCGATTCTTTTTACTTCATATTTAACTCCCGAGTTTTTTTTATTATTGCGAGCGGAGCCGAAGTCGGGAAAACTCTCTCCGGAAATTCAATCAGGACCGACTCTCCTCTCTCTCTCTGCCCTATCGGGAAATCCCTTTTTTGCGAGCGGAGAGCTGCCCTGGCTATTTCTTTTCCGCGATTACCTGTGATTACCGATGGTAAGTGGCCCTTTCTCCATCCGACCCGAGTGATGTATGGATGTGCGCGAAAGGCCGAGAGCGAACTTTTTTTTATTGTATCGACGGCACTGAGTTGCTGGAATCAGTAAAAATATCTCTGAATCCCGGTAATAAAAAATAAATCAGAGTTTCTCCGAGCGACGGAGGGAAATGCGATTATCGAAAGTTTTTCAGTTTTGTTTCAATTTGCGGAAAAACACCGAGTTCAATAAATATAGAGATTGTTTATTTTTTCGATGAGGGTCGCTGTATGAATAGAATTTTGACGATGAAAAGTGCGCAGGTTCGTGTAAATTCTTAACGAAAGTGGATGAAAAAGTTGATTACTTTTTCAGCATTCATTGACAGTCATTTTGTCCTATTCAACTAAAAAAAAAGTACCAATCCAGTTAGCTTCATCGACAGTAATCGAAAAGCTTGATTAGTTTCTAAAGCCCGCGAGTAAAAACGTCAAATGAAATTTCGTCCCGTCCAATATCAATATTCAATAAACATTTCTCGAAATTGCATTGTCAGTGGGTTCCGGGTCGAATGCCTCCGCTCGGCAATAACCTTATTTCTCCGGCCGCCCCTTGGAAAAGCGTTCCAATAAAGCAAATCAAGGAAGGCAGGCATGTATCCCGAAAGCCACAGAACTCCTCATCTTCCAATTACGGGCCTAAAGGCACTCGTCTTTTCGGTTTTCCCCGGACTCGACGAAGCCGTATGCCACAGCAGAGCGCGAGAGAGAGAGAGAGAGAGAGAGAGAGAGAGAGAGGAGAGGGTGCAGGGCGCAGTCACGCAGCGGCTGACTTTCGGCCGGCGGCGGAGGCACACACGAGCAGGTCGTGCGCGATCGTAACAGGTTCGAGGCACGTACGAGAGAGAGGGACCGAGTCGTTAAGCGCGCGCGCGCACCGAGAGAGAGAGAGAGAGAGAGAGAGCGATCGATCCTCCTCATCCGCCGCCGCGGCGCGACAAGCGCCCCTGGATTATTCAAGGGAGGGAAAAATGCCGGATTAATCGCGGATCGAAGCCTCGTCGCCCGGGATTGATTGGCGACGTTAGAATTTTAGAGCGAGGGATTAGGCCGAGATTGCGCGCCTTCTTCGAGGAGCCTGATTATTTATTTAGTGGCTTTTACCGATAGATTTCTCGGGGAAGCCTCGCCTGGAAGGGAAGTAAGACGTCGCGCCAGCCGAGGATTAACTTTAATTGTTGAATTTTTCCGGAAAATGGCGGCGATTTTCAATGAAATCTTTAGGGCGATTTTAAGTGAAATTTTTTTAAAAATTTATATAAAATACTGGCTATTTCCAAAGGCGGCTTCTCAAGAAAGCTTATCGGAAGTGTCGCTAAGATCTCCTATCTGAATGGTATTTTAAATAATAAGGGCCGCGGAAGAAAGTTCGCGAGCGGGAAAATTCGATTTTGAAGATAAAACCGCAGATGCGAGAGAGGATAATCCGGTGCCATAAAGGCCAAACACAAGATTTCGCGCAGAGAAAGAGAGAGCGCTCGAACGGCTCCTTCTATTATTCATTTTTTATTTTTCCGGCGAAGGCGCGACGTCCTCTTTGAATTTCTTATGGATCTATTACTTTCCCGGGAAGCCCTTCGGCATTAGTATTATTTTCCAGAGGCGCATAAAAAGGCGCGCCTTTCGCCAAAGTGAAGACATTACGAATTCATTCGAATCGCCGGCGGACATCAAAAAGTGTGCGGCCGTATAAAAAATGCGAGCCCGATTCCGACAGGACGTGAAATACGAATGGCGCCAAGCGCGCAAATAAAACATTTCAATCGGTTATTGTCTAACGGAAGTTATTGGCGCAAAAATTCGTTTTTTATGGGCGGAAAATCGCTTTAAATGAAGCCTGCTCCGATATTATGAATGAGGGAATACTACTTTTTACGCCGAATCCGTGAAAATCTATTTTTATAATTACAGCGATGTTACGCTTGTAGATAATTAAGCAATTTGCAGATCCTTTCTTAGAAATGTATATTTATATGTGCAGAGTCGTAAGGATAATAACTCGAAACGTTTCAGAAATGCATAATGTCTTCTAAATATTTCAAACCATGTATGCAGACTATTATATTTCATTTTCTCAAAGCATAATGCTAACAACGTAATTGACGAAGGCGATAGTGAAGAAAAACCACCGGCAATCTATTTTTATAGCTCCACCTCATTGTCTCACGTCCACTCCTATACTCTCATACCTTCCGTCCTTCGACATTGAACTTCCCCCCCCCTTCCCCCCGTAGCATCAATTCCACCGCTGGCTCTCTTTACACGCCTTCCGAGAAACGTGCGGCTGAAAAATTGCTCGCTCGAGCTTTGCGCGAAAAATATAAGTGGCGCGCGCGCAAACACGCGTCTGGACTCGTCGCGGCCGACTTTCGTGCTGTTAAGCGTTAGTCGATAATCCCGCGACTTTTTTGTTTAACGTCGCTTTTATTCTTTTCCGAACACCTCCTAATGGCCCGTACATCGGGGCTTTATACGCGGGGCTACTTTTCGCATCGAGCATCAGTGTTGCGTTCGATAGATAAAGTTTTACGCGCGCGGATCTAATCGTCGGAAGTAAAGTAAGTTTTTCCGCGAAAGGAATTCGGGCTCGGAATGAGCATCGCGCACTTGCAAAACTACACGTTACACATATTTTACCTGCGCCGCTTAGCTCAAATTACTTTTGCATACGTCCAAAGTTTCGCCGTAAAGATCCGATCTAGAAAAAGAAAAAAAAAAGAAGAAAGCTCGACTTCCCGGTAATCTTGGCTGTATTACCTCGTCGCCAGAATTTTTACATTCCATTTCTATATCGATTATTACGCGCCCCGTAAAGCGCCTTCGAGTCTTCATATCAAACGTGAAACGAACGCGGCAGGTTTTTACGCCGAAAATAAAACAGTTTACCCCGCAGGAATCCCGTGTAACTTCAGCTTTATCCCCGGCTTCGATCGACGGCGCGCGGCTCGTTATACTTCATTAAATTTGCAGACTACTCCGCGCTTCCTCCCGCACAATGGCTATAACCTTGGGCATCCCCTGCATAACCGTAAAAACGTACGATACACTTTTCACGTGCGCGCGTAGCCCGTAATTTGAATAATTCAGCGATAGGCCGCCGCGCAATCGATGCGAGTCGTTATCGCCCGTAGCGGCGGCAGGTTGCCGCGATTGCGTGAGAAATTCATCGGACGCGCGCGCGCGCCGCGAGTGAGCGAGAGAGTCCGCTAATTGCGCCTAATCGAGCTGCGAGCCTTCGGCGATGATTGCTCCCGGCGTTATTAGCCGCGGCGAGGCTCGAGCGCGACATTGCCGCGGACGACTTCAAGGCTAAGTGCGAGAAACACCTTGTCGCAACGAAGGCGCCTCCTCCCGAGCGCTGGGAAAAATTCTTTCGCGATGGCGATGCACTGGGAAGCTCTCGCGCGTTTGGCGAGTACTCGGAGAAACGTCTTCGTTCGCCGAGAAAACTACCGGTGTTTAATCAATTTTCTTGTAGCTGTAATGAATATTGAGGTGAAATATGGCTAGTCTTGAAAATGATTTTCTCTGTAATCTTGCCTACTAAGTAGTCGTCTTAATTAATTCATCGGCGTAATTATACCCTCGACTACTTGTTATAATATATATTATTTCGAGATGCTCGAGGAAGATTACGCATTTGAGGCAGTAATCTAAGTGTCAAAGGGACTCTGTAAATAAAACCAGCAGCAATTAATTCAAAGATCCCCTCCGTCTTGTTAGGTTTAACTATCAACACATATTCGGCCTCTAGATTTACGCGGCGTAAAAAAGCTCGCAATCTCAATAAATAAAGCCAGGGGCTTTAGAAAAGCTGACGTTTTATATACGCGGCGTAACTGCGGAACGAGTTTGTTAAATACGACGCTAAGTTGTCATCGAGCGCGGCTCTCTCTCTCTCTCTTTCTCTCGGACAGGCGAAATTTAGTTATATTAATCACGCGCTCATTTACATCGGGCGATTACACTTGTTAGCCCTTTAACGCCGGGCGATGGAAACCAGTTTACTAAGTCCTGAGAGAGAGAGAGAGGGGCAGAGGAATATCAGATTATTCTTACCTTAGAATCGGGCATAAATCAGCGCTCGAGCTCATGTAAATTCAGCATTACGCGTTGCGTTTTGGACTCGCGCGCGCGCTTCCTCGCGAGTTTCCGGCCGAATCTCCCCGGCATCTTCGATATTTAGCAATAAATCAAAGTTCTCTCGGCGCGCGCGGACGCCTTTCGATTATCGGATAGCGTTTGACATCTCGCCCTGCAAGAATTTCAATAAAGCCCGGCAATAAAAAGGAAGAGGAGAGTCCCCCCCCCCCAATAAAAAGGATGCGATTCTCGAATTTAAAGTTCCTCCCTCTCCGCTCAGATTTGAATTAAGATAACTTCATTCGGCTCCTCAAGGCGCATCAATTTCACGAAGGCCCGCGTGTATAGGAAGCCAAGTCGGGACTTCATTTCTTCCTGGCGCTTTTTTCGCGAGTCGTCTCTTCCTCTCTCTCTCTCTCCCTCTCGAGCCCGTAGAATCCGAGATAAAGATCGCGCTCTCCGGCAAAAAGACATTTCTCATGGCTTAGCCCTCGTTACTACGAGCCGCCGAGAGGGGAAAAAAATCGAACGAGGAGGGGGGCAAAGAGAAAGCGAAACAGACGGAAAAAAGCGCCTCCGCGCGGAGAGAAGAAGGCCACGGCTAAAGAAACAAGGAGCAGAGAGCCTAGACCAAACAAACAATTCTTATCTCTTTATACCGACGAGCGAAAGAGTGAGGGAGGGCTTTCTCTTATCGGATGTATTGCGATACTATACGTGCTTCCCTCTCTGTGTCCCTCCTCTGTCCCTCTCTTTGGCTCCCCGAAGCCTTTGTCGCGCGCGAACAAACGACCGGCGGATCGTTTTCTTTTTCCCGTGTGTACTTTCGCTCTCGCTGCGCTCCTCTTTTTTTTTCCTTCTTTTTTTGACGGATAGCGAGAGAGAGAGAGAGAGACTTTATTTCGAGACGATCATTTCGCTACTCCGGCAGGGCGCACTGACTCCTGATTGAACATTTTCATTCGGTCTTTTACCCGGGGCTTCGGCTCTAAGTAACGAGGGCCCGAGCTTTTTCCGCCGAATGGCTTATTCCAGACGGCTTTTGTCGAGAGTCGCGATTCAATTTCGAATTAACTCCGCCTTTTTCGCCGGCCGGAGAAACAAATCCGATGTTAAGAGCCGACGTTTACGAGTCGAAAGGTTGAACCTTCGCAGTCAACCGGGAGACTTATTTAAAACGAGCCACTCGATTTTTTCCCCTCGTAAGTCTTGTTAATCGTCCTCGTGCTTGTTTTTCGGCAAGTGCGCGGACTTTGACTTTCCAGGAATAAGGCAAAGGGTCCGGGGGAATATTTCAGTTTTACAGCGGACGGCGGAGCCTCTCGCCAAATGACCCTGTAAAAATTCAGTTAATCGCGCCATTAATAAAAAGTTACAAATTAAGTATCCGATTTCTTCTTTGATAATCCCGCTCAATTAAGGCAGCTAAAAAGCCCCATATAACTTGTCGCAAAAAACGCGAAATTCGCAATAATTACGCCTGTATAAATAACGTTTTAATGCGGCGCGTCGAAGTAAAATACAGCGGCGTAATAAAGAAAATTCCAGGCTCTCTCTCTCTCTCTCTCGGCTCTGCACTGGAATTCCTGGGGAGAGACAGAGAGAGAGAGAGAGAGAGAGAGAAAGGGACGAAATTCGCAGGTGCTCTCGTGTCCTCGAGAGAAGGGGGATCGTTAGTGGTTGCGCTTCCGCGAGAAATCATGAATCGGCGCGCTCTGACGGACGTACGAATGGGATAACATATGGCGGCAGCAGCGGAGATGGACGACGCGACTGCTCTCTCTCTCTCTCTCTCTCTCTCTCTCTCTCTCTGCTCGAGATTTTTCTTCTAGCGCAGCTGTTGCGCAAGGAAAACGGCTCGGCCCACCGGCGAGCGCCAATTGATTTATTTCTTAATGGAGGACAAGTCGCCGGACTCTGCCGTGCCCTTTCTTATACACCCAGACGGCGAGATTCAATCTCAGCTTTTCGCTAATGCTACTCCTCGCTGCCGGAGATTCGCTCGTTTATTCCTCGTTGCATAATCGTACATCAAAGTGCTCGCTCGCGGATGAATGAAGGATTCGAAAGTCCCTGAGAGCGGAGCAGGTTGCCCGGGCATTCGGCATGCAGAATTCAATTTAATAAGG
Organism: Ormyrus thymus; assembly: GCA_035582935.1. Taxonomy (NCBI): domain Eukaryota; kingdom Metazoa; phylum Arthropoda; class Insecta; order Hymenoptera; family Ormyridae; genus Ormyrus; species Ormyrus thymus. The sequence continues at coordinate 26,293,094 of JAWWEM010000010.1, forward strand.
ATAATTGTGCGCGAAATGAAAATGTGAACGCGCTTTTATTGCGTCGTTAGGGCAGGAAGACCTGCCGAGGCTGCGGCGTCGGAGTTTCGAGCATGTTGCGATGAGGCGCACTTCTCTATTAATTTTCTAAACTCATTATTTTCGATTCACGTTGATTAGTTGCACAGTTTTTTTTCACTCGCGAAATTTCTCAAACGCCAAGCTGCCATACTGGAGAAAAGTCGAATGCTTTAACTTTGTAGATCGCCTTTAAGAGGCCGAGACTCGGAAAAGGAGCTGGAAAGAGCCGAAAAAGCGGAGATTTACGCAAACGAACGAGCGGCCATTCGAGCTTTCGCGAAGTAAATTTTCCTTTTGAGAAGCCGCCTTGGACTGGAAGAAGCAGGCCGCGTTCCCCGTACACGCAGAGCCACCGCGGAGAGAAAAAGCCCCGACAAAACAGAAAGTCCCTCTTGCAGGTAGTCTCTTTTTTCTAGGTTAAGTTTCCGCCAGGCTAAAAGGCACGCGCGTCGAAAGTCGCGGCTTAAACACGGAATGTCCTCGAGTTTCCTCTCGCGCGTGTAAAGTCCAGATTTTAGTGAGAGAAGATCGGAATCGGCAAAGCCGAGTCGCACTCTTATCTCAGCCCGGAGTGCGAGAGAGCCTCGTCCCCGGGAAATAAATGTTTCTCTTAATTCGATTATTTATGTCGCGCGCGAGCTTAATTTAATACACTGTTGCTGAAATTCAATCAGATATTGCGTACGAAAGTTGAACGCCTTAATTTACGGCGGCTCGCGGCTGATGCTAAATTTCTTCCTGGCGCATAAGGATTAATATGCAATCCGCCGATAATGACAATCTTACGAATGTCGGATATTCGAGAAATGTGAAATTAGCGGCCACAAGTAATTACGGACATTTTTTAATCGAACACGCGACCCGCGAGAGGCCGACTTTCAAATTTCCAGCATTAAAAATTAATGCTTTTAATCCGTCATCCGCGATAAAAATTTCGTTTAGTATTATAATTAACGGTGCCCGAGAAATGTTCTCAAAAGATAACAGCAAATTAACACAAGGCGCATTAACTAAAAGCAGCTTAGCTCGCGGGTTAAAAGCGAGAAAAGTATCGTTAACGCGAGCAGGGGCTCTTTATTATTTAGTAATCAGGAATTCGCGGCACGCATGCACATCTGCTGGCTCTCTCTCTCTCTCTCCCCTTTACGCTGGTTTACACAGGCGCCCCACAGTGTACACCGACGTACATAGAGAGAGTACGTGTGTACTGATTGGACGGATGACGAACGATCATCGGGCCTCGAATCGACGGGCTGTCGAGCTTCTTTCTGTCACTCGGCAGCCACTACTCGTCTTCCCGATCTCGTGGCCTTATATATACACGCCTGGCTATTTACATTTCTTATATGCGTTGCAGATCGATGCCGAGTGGCTGCTCGTGGGAGAGAGAGAGAGAGAGAGAGAGAGAGAGAGAGAGAGAGAGAGGAGAGCAGCTCCTGCTTTCCAGAGCGAACGGACTGTGTTTCCACTCCTTATACCCCGGGCGATGCGATACGACGAATGCGCGATTTCTATTTGCGCTGCGAATGGAAATTTGTTTGTTGTAACGAAACCGAAGCCGCTCGCGATATGCCGAGTATATTGCTAAGGATCAATGCCTCTCGCAACTTCGATGACTAAAGTTTCAAATCTGCTTGCCTTCTTTTTTTCAGGCGCGAATCCTTTTCGCAGCATTGACAACGAGAAACTCCTTTGTTCGCAATTCCTACATGAAAGTGTATATTAAGTAAGTAATAGCGAGCAAATATTTGGCAGAAAGTTAAGAAGCTGCTCACACAGCCCGAGGCTGCAAATAAATCACCCTCCAAATCGGAAGCTTATTAAATAAACTAATTCCTTAGCGCTCTAATTTAATTACGCCGGGCAGAAATTCGATCTTTGCTTTTTCCCTCATCGGCGCACACACGCGCATACACGCAAGCCGTAGCTCTCTCTCTCTCTCTCCCCTCAGTTGCCTGCACTCTCGGAGCCGCTTCGTCATTCCGTACGATCACTTCATTTCGCGAATTTCGAGCTTCGTTAAGTGCTTCGGCACGTGATCGCCGCTCGATATTCGCCCGACGTTTAATTGCGTCGACACGGCACGCTATGCGATTTATGCGGGAGTAGCGGCGACTCTCTCCCTCTCGGGAGAGTGCCTCTCTATCTCTCCCTCCCAGTTTTTCCGCCAATTTCGCATTGGCCGATGACCGGCTAATTAAGTAAAGCGCAAGTCGCCAAAAATCCGCGCGCGAATCTCGTTTTGTATTTCCGCGCTCGCCTTTTTTCTCCCCCCCCCCCTCCCTCCCCCGTCGACGAGCGACGAGTGCCGGAGCGCGTAATTTCGCGAGAATCGCTCGCTGCTCCTGCGTGCGAGAGCGAGGGGGGGAGATATCATCAATTTTCTCCCGTCGATGCTATGAATTTTTCGGGCTCTCTGGATTTGTTTGCGAATTAACCGATGAAAGTTCGCTCGAGTTTTCGATAACGAGTCTACCGGAGAATAATAAAATGTCATCCTCGTCATTCGCCGGGCATTAAATTTGAAATATATTACTTTTATTCGCGCTGTAAATCATTTATTTACGGGACGAATTCTAATTACATTTTTCGGCCTGTCCCGACGTCCGCCGCAGATTATGCCCGAGTTAAAATGTTATGCTCGCTCTTTTATAAACTGGCAATAATTTTTACAGTCCAAGCTGGGAAATGCTGACGATTCAGGACAGAGGACTTAAAATCTATTGCGATGCTGATGCACAATAAGCTGCACAAGTATATACTTCCTGAATTTTTTTTACTTTTACTCGCCAGTGGTCAAAGTAGCTTATTTCCTCCACTTTAATAGTCCCTAGAATTGCTTCCTAATTGTCATAATAAAAGCGGCGATTGTTCGACGATACTTCAAGTGCGCCGCACAACATCATACTCAAAATACCAGCGAAATAGTGAAAAAAAGTGTAGAAAACTTACCGTCGAGACGCAGTTGTGACTGGGCGAAATGAAGTCCAAGCCTCTCTCGCCGTCTCCGCTGAAGCACTTCTGGATATTGCTCATGAACCTCCTCCTGATGGCCTTGAGCGAGTAGACGCAGAGCGCCGACTGGTCCTTGGGCTTGCTGCTGTTGGGTCCGTCGCTCTCGGCGAATACGGCGAAGAGCACGTCGTCCTGCGGCGTGTTGCCCAGATCGCCGGCCAGCACCGAGCCGGCCTTGCCCATGTAGGCGGCCTGGACGAGGTTGTAGGTCTTGCCCTTGCTGGTGCACTCGATCGGTATCTCGGTGTAGGAGTAGTAGTGCTGGTCGTCGTGGCAGACGCGCACCAGCTTCGAGATGTAGACGTTGGTGCTGGTGCTCTGGAACTGGGTGGTCAGGAAGTAGCTGAAGCCCTCGCTGCTGAAGCCGTAGATGTAGTTGATGGGGTAGCGCTCGCGCGACAGCGAGTTCACGTACATCCGGGTGCCGGTCGTCACGGCCGAGTCGGCGATGTTCAGCATGCGGTCCTTGTCCAGGGAGCGCGAGCTCACAGCCGGCACCTCCGAGCGGTACGGCGAGTTTCCCGTGTACGTCACGCCGACGTACATGACCTGGGAGACGGGTGGATTCGGCGGCCCGGGCGCGATGAACGCCACCGTCGAGGCCGTCGCGTTGTTCGCCACCACCGGCTCCTTCACTTCCTGTACGACCTGGGAGATGTTGCGTAGGTCACGAACCGTGCACATGCCCTGTGGAGAGAACGGATTTGTAAGCTGTTGGTATTGTTACGTGCAGCCTCGTTTTGAAAGTTTCCCGAAGCTGGGGGATTCGGTGGCATGATTTTACCGATTGGCAAACCCGGCTCTCGTAAAAGTGGCTAAATTATATTCCATTATTCGACTGAGAAAAATTCGTTTTATGCGAGCCCCTTAAAATGGTTATTATTCTCCTTAAATCTATCAAACTGATTATTAGGATGCTGAGGAGGTTCATGATTTACAAGTTTGCTCTAAAGAAGCATAAAGTTCCATCAAAATTTAGCGCGCGCCAATCCAGTTACGTAAAGGCAAAAAAGGCGCGCATTTAGTTCACCGAGAAAGTTTAACGTTTATTTACTATCCCATGAAAGGCAGCAGACACGAGAGGTCCAATATGTTGGGCTCAGGTTATGTACCGGCACAGATCGAGTATTTATGAACCGACTACAATGCAGCCGATGTTACGGGCCAGATTATCTCACTTTCTCCCCGGAGCAGACGTGATGTCCCGAGAAAGGCAATTAGAACGAGGGGCCTACAAGTACGGCGAAACTTTTTCGGCCGAGGAGAATCTCCGGCGGAGGAAGCGCCAGACGGCTGCTGCGCTTCAACTTTTACCGGCGTCTAGCCGGCATTCAAATATTTACCCGGATGAAAAATGTCCAAGTGATGCATTCCCGTAATTGACCGCTTAAATATTCATCAAGGCGCCTTGGAGCTTTAATTAATTTAAAGCGCGACGTTACATTACTTGGAAAAAGTCCCATTATCGCGGTGATTATTCAAATTTTTAGCGTCCGTAGTTTCAACGGGTCTCTCTCTCTCTCTCTCACTTTCATGTAGTTTTGCAAATTATCTTTAAGCTCTTTGTTCGCCGAGTGCATCCTGCCAGATAAATTATCCTTTGAGTCGTAGGCGCGAGTTTTGCAAAAAAAAGGTCGATAAGATAAAAAAGTTTTTCAAGCGGCGGCCGCTCCGCCAAAAGTATTACTGATTATTTTTATCTGTTCCCGTGACTGAGCGGCAATCTCTCTCTTTCTCTTTCGCCCACAAAAATATGCAAACTCCCGATAAATAAAGATTAATTACAAACAGAATCCAGATACAAGCTAATTTAGCGGATTTCGCGGCCCATTGAAAATGTATAAATCTCTCTTCCGGGCGTTGACGGCCGGTGGAAGTTCGCGCATTATCGCGGCGAGTGTACGTGTGTGTCCTCTCCTTTCTTCCCCTTTCGCTTTTCGAGCCCGAGCGAGAGGAAAAGGAAGCGAGCAAAAAGGAGGAAGGGAGCGAGTCACGCCGGTCGAGGCTCTCTTGTTCGTTTGACTTTATGGGAATTCCTTATCTGGATTGGGATTCTGGCTGTTTTTTTTTTCTCCTCTTCCACTCGCGCGCTCGCGCTCTTTTGTCTCTCTTTCTCCCTCTCTCTCTCTCTCTCTTTCTCGTATTCGTGATGGCTTCGGAATGCCTAGGCACGCTGGATTTTCAGCATGGCGCGAGCCAGACTGCCTGACTCTCGCTTTGGGTGAAGGCGAAGCGCGAGGCTCGACTCTCTCTGTTCTCATCCCGTGCGCCACGATGGAACTCTGCTTAAGCGTGCTGAGGGATTTCTCTATAAATTATGCCTTTTTTGATCTCGGGACATGAGAGAGAAAGAGAGAGAGAGAGAGAGAGAGAGATAGACTCGGTCACGCGGCTCTCATTCTCTCCCTCGAATATAAACTTTACGACGCTCAACTGTCGGTTTTCCTTGCCGTAAATTAATTGTTGCTCTGGGAATTAGTTTGTTTAGCTCGTTTAATTAAACTATCTGCGTATGGTTGAATAATTAGATGGGAGTTCGTGCGGCTTTTACAGCAAATGATTTTGACAATTACGTTAATTCGCGAGTGCTTTGCGAAATGTTGTTGCGCTGAATTATTAGCAGCCGGCCGACGTGGCGGGAACGAAATCTCGCGATTTCAGTATGTATTTATAATCTTGTCTAATTAACGCAACAAAACCGTTGAGCCCCATTCGATTGACTCAGATTAATCAGCGCGTGCATATTTGTCGGCTGAATCTTCGCCGCCTGCAGTTTTTGACAAATTACACATTTAAATTAACTGCAATGAACGTTGTATGTATTAAATCAGCCATAGGTACGTAGGTTAATGGCACTCATTAAAGTAAAATATTATGAAGTAGTCATTCTCAAATTCATGAATATGCGAAAAATATATTGATATGGAGAAAAATTTTTCGAACAAGTAAAAAACGGAAAATCGATTTATGACTCCGAGCGCATTCTTAATCTTGCTTCTTGCTCGTCTTGCGGGAATTATTCACTTTGACCAATTCCTCTTTACGATTTATTATCTCAACGGTTTAAAAAAATAATTATAGTTTTTCAAGATGAACGCATTACTTTACCCTGCCTCCTTTTTATCGCGCGTTCAAATAAAGTCCCTATTAGTAATAACCGACTCCTAAATCATCTTTCTACAGTTTTCAATCACCGTTTAAGTGGTCGATACTCTATAATACAATTGGAAAGTCACCTCGTCGCCGTGCAGTTAAGAACCTGCCCGATGATTCCCGCCTTCTCGGCGTAATGATTTTTATACGAAATCAGATAACTCGCTCGAGAACAACCGTAAAGATTAAGAGCCTTCCAAAGTTCCCCAGTTATTACTTTCAGAATTGACCGAGTTACATCAGAGCCCGGCGATAATAATGATTGAGCGCTCAAGACGAGAGGAATGTCAAAGGCCAGTGAACCCTCGAAAATCGAGGCAGGCGAGAGCTCGCGCCGAATCGAGAGGTCGACTGCGCGACCGTATTCACCGGCCGAAGAAAGGATAAATAGCGCGGGTATATAAAAATGAACGTTTATGGACGCCGATGCAAGTCAATTGATTCGTTTGCGGCTCTTTTAAATACTGATTATTTGAAATGTAGATGACTCGGCGGAGATATCGCTCGGCGAAGTACAGTTACTTTTAAAATAGAAAAAAGCCTACTTGTACTCGAACATTTGCGCAGATTACAAGATAGCACCGAAGGCAAACAAAGATTCATTACTCTCGAGCGAGAAAAAATGGAGCTTGTACGTAATATAAATTACCTGAAAGAGGCTACCGCAGGAGATGAGTCTGGTGGTGGTGTAATCGATAACCAAGGCCTTGTTGACATTGTCGAGCAGCTTCTTGGACGCCTCCTTCGGGCAGTCGATCATGGAGCACTCGGGCGAGTCCTGCCTGGGCCCGGTGACCTCCTTGACGACGAGGTTCAGGTCGGGCGACAGCTGGTAGAGATGGTTCACCGCGCCGACGTAGACGCGGCCGGTGTTCTTGTCGACGACCAGGTGGTTCATGCGCTCGACCTCCGCGTCGCCGAATTGCGCGACTATGGCGTCCGGCGAGCCCTGGACCGGCCGCGAGGAGAGGTCCAGCAGCGCCAGCACCAGCAGGCCCAGCAGCGCGCCGGCCCGAGACCGGACGCCGCCGCCGGCCGCCCCTTGGCGCATCCTAGACACCCTGGATGCACCACCGGTTGATTCTGGAAGCAGAGCGAGGGAAGGGTTATGGTTGCGCCTTTTTGAGGGGGCTCGATATTCTAGCAGTGATTGCAGACCTTTTTGGTCACATTTTAATCTAAGTTTTTCATACCGATTCAAACGCCTTGTTTTTCTTCTGTTTTTTTATAAAAATGGCACTCACAATTCAAGATTAAAGGGGAAAAAATGGTTGGATTGCTATATATAAGAACGGAAAAAGTGCAATTTTTATCCATCACCCCACAAATCTCACAGCACGAAGTTGCATCAATCCATAACAAGATATCTATTCAACAAATGTTTTCGGGAATAAAATGTATCACACGAAAACAAGCCTGATTCATCGCGCATCTTTCATTTTTTTGCAAATAGTGCACGTCTAAAAATTCCTGGAAATCCCAGAGAATTTTTTTTAAACCCGTCCATGGTTTTCCAATTCGTCATATTTTCCATTCGCCAACATCGCGGACGCATAAACCTCGGCGAAAAATAAAGCTTCCACGGTGGAAAGTTTTCATTGCATCTCCCAATGACAGTTTAATTTATTTCGAAAATCAGTCCCGGGAGGGGAAAAAAAGCGCGTCGAGCGAGAGTAATCAATGCATTCGAAAAAAGGGTCAGCTTTGCTCTCGAAATCAAAGAATAAAAGAAGGCGGTAACGTATCATTTTAGTGTTATAGGCACTTGAAAAATTCATCTCCGCGATGTAATTTCGCGCCCGGCCGCAACGATTTCCTCCCGCGTACAGCGCAAATATTTCAATTTCACAAAGAAAATCCATTCGGCAAATTATGACTGGCCGTTAAGTTTTTATCGTGCCAAAAACACGCCCCGTATAATGTCCAGCATCGTAAAAGCAGGTCGCCTTCAATCGCGTCTCTCGCTCTTTCCCCCGTAAACGGACGCACAGGCATGCACGGGGCTCGTGCAGCCTGCGATCGCTCTTATCAGCGGCGCCGAATTAACGAGAAGAATGCGTCGACGTAATAACAGTGATTGCCCCCTCCGCGTCAGCGAGCCCCTCTCGTGGGCAGCCGTTTTTAATGAGGCTCTGGGGGAAGAACAATCGATGCCGCAATAATCGATACGAGATCGATTCCAGGCTGGTTCTTGGCACGGCGGCCGCTCCACCTCCGCTCTTTTTACGCCGGCTGTCTTTCCTCTCCTGGCACGAGCGCACGCGAATGATTCATATTTCACGTGCTGTGTAGAGCCCCGAGTGCCGTTATTGACTGTAAGCGCAGTGGCGATTTCTCGATCTTCTTCTTCTTGCTGCCGCGCCGCTGCCTGCCGAGCGAGTCGCCGAGTGTGATATCGTGTTTTCCCGACCTATAACGGATGCTATCTGCTTTCGCGCCAGTAGCTTTTAAGCTTTCTTTCTCTCTCTCTTTCTGCGCCGTCTGCGTGCGTTACGCTTTTTTAACGGCGCGGCGCAGGGCTCGTTAGAGTTGTGAGAATCAAAAAATAGGATATTAAGAGCGTTTTGCTGTTTTTCCAGCTGCTGTCGCCGGTTTATTGCTACTTTAATTGGATGGTAAGCTACTTGCGCCGATAAAAATGCCATTTTTGACCTTATGCGGACGTCGTAAACGAAAACAAACTTCTTGCATTTTTGACTATATAAACTGAATGAAAATTTTATTCGCCACGACGCTCGCTTACTAATCAGAGTAAAAATCCGAGCTCGTAAAGCCATCCGCATTCCAGTGTCGCAGAATCCACTTACGCAATTCTCGATATACACTCCAGCCGAGAGCAAAAGGTCTAATAACCCCAGCCAATCGGCGCGCTCAGAAGTGATCCGCAGCCCACGCGGACTCGCGAACGACATCGTTACACAACGTCTTTTCGGCAAAAAGACCGCGAGGAGAGGCGATGGAGAGAGGAGGAGAGGAGGAGGCGGGAGAGGAGAAGAAGCAGAAGAACAAGCGAGCGGTAAAAAGGCGCCCGGCATTTCTGTGAAACGATCCTCCTCCGCTCGATCGCGGCCTGTGCTTGCAAACGTAAAGTGCGAGCGAGGCAGCGTCATAAACTCGCCCGAGTGCGACGTCGCAGCGCCGATGCCGGCTTTACGTACATCCGAGCCGGGCGAATTTCCTCGCGGCCCTGGGGGTAAACGGCGCGACAGTAAAAACGCGAAGGAGCGCTCGCAGGAGGGAGAGAGGGAGAGAAGATGCGCCCGCGGAATTATTTATGCAATAAGAGCAGCGGCGGGAGCTTTAATTGATGGCCGTTTCGCCGTTTCGAAGGACGATGCCGTCGGCATCTCCGACTTTACGACGGATTCGGATGCTGCTTTTGATTCGGCAGAGGCGGCCCTGACGGACGATAATGCTTTCATTTAGCGGAATTTATTCTCCGGAGGTGGGCCGAGAGCGAACGGAACCGATTCGGCGCGTGCGTCGATAGATATGACGCCCGAGGCGTTACGTCACTTCGAATGACATCACAAACGAACTATAAGTCTTGCTAAATCACGTCACGGCGAATTACTTAATGCGAGAGAGAGAAAAAATAAATCACGGGAAAAGCAAAGAGGACGGAGAGCTGCGCGCGGTCGTCATAAATTTTCGCTCGTTTTAAGTGACGCTGAGAAATTGAAAGTGGTGCTGCGCGACGTGTAATTATCATTAACGGAAAAACAAAGTAGTCAGTTCGGTAACTCTGAGAACAAACGAAAAGTAGAATTCGCCGCGCGCGCCGAAGAAATTTCGCTCCGAGACTATATACTTATATTTGCCGGGAGCAAAGAAAAGTTTGTTTGAGATTCGAGCAAAAACTGTTTTCCAAAGCAGAAAAATTTCCTTTCCCTTCCTCTCCCCCAAAGCGCGCATCCACAGTTTGCTTTAGAAATTGCAATAATTAAAGTTACACAGAGGGAAGCAGGATAACCGGGCCGGCGAATCGATAAACTAGGCCTCTTCCCGGGACTACACCCACTGCTACACAGGCCGCTGCGAGCTTTACCGCGGGAAAGTGTAAATCCGGCGTTACAGAAACTATCTCGCGTCGAGTCCTTACATATGAAACGTTAATAAGAACCCCTCGAGCGACGCTCTTTATTTATTCAGCGGCCCTTTACGTGTAAAGAGAGAAATAACGAGTCAAACGTGGCCCTTTACTCATCCGCCGGCCGCGGCGGAGAGACCCTCCGATCCAAAGTCGCTCTGCACACCTGCGATCAAACGAAATTACCCCATTATCCCTTTCGCTCTCTCGGAAAAGCCGTAGTCGCGCGCGGCCCCGGGAAACGAACGGCGACGTCCAGCCGGAAAGCGAAATTTCGAATAAAACCGGGAGGAAAAACATCAGGCGCGAGCGTCGCTTTCGTGCTCGCTTAATATTGCAGAGGAAGGGCGAGCAGAGCGACGGCGGTCTCTCGCGGGGGAGGAAAAGCCCCTCAGGCTCCAGGCGGAAAACGTGTCGAACGAGACACGCGCGCTTTTCGGTAATGCGCGGCGGCAGCGCGCCCGGCGTTCCCGGATGGATTGTAGTCTGTTTTTATTTGTCGGCCGTCTGTTTTGTCGGGGGGGGGGGGGCGCTTTTTTTGTTGCGGGGCGCCCCCCGGTTTTTTCTTTATCTGCCGCGCTGTGCTGTCGCGGGGGAGAGATTTTGGCCCTGGCTGCAACTACGCTGCACCTAGTCGCCCGGATTCCTCGGCTTGTTTTTAGTGTAATTTTATCGTGCTGCCCGGCCTAGCCGTGTTTTTCCCTCCCGCACGCAAACTCGCTGCGGACGTGAAACTTTAAATAGCAATTTAAATGTAAAATTCGGTAAAGGATTACAGCGCGATCGCAGTCGATTGTATTTTTTTTTTTGTTTTTTTATTTTTGTTCTCGTTCTGTTTTGTTAAATTTAGATAAAGGACGACGCGTAATTGTTTTGCTTTGCTCGACAAGCTTTTATTCGACGGCTACATTTATTTTGCTTTAACAAATCGATAAACTTGATGATTTATGAGCAGTCGATTGGCTAGAAGTGTCTCTCGTGGGATACTTTCTTAATGTCATTACTCGAAATAACTGGTTCATTGATGAATCCGATAAAAGAGAGCAATATCGATAGGCAGTACAGATGAAGTCTCACGTTAGACCTGACATATCGGAGCAATGAAAATATTTCATTAAACGGCCAAAGGAAAGGAAATGGTCTCGAGTGCTAAAGGAAAGAGCGAGAAGGAGGTATAGATGCTCCCTCAGTTTTAATTTCGACTGTCTATCAAATCCCAAAGAAATTCCCAAAGAATCAATAAATAGCTTCACAACGATATTAAACAAACGCGCAGGCAGGCGGAGGGACGGAGAGAGAGAGAGAGGGACAGTCGGGGGGGGGGAGGCAAAGAAGCGGCGCTTATAAAAGGAAGAGAGATCGAAAAACCGCGAGGCTTCATATCAACGGCGAGCGGGGCAATTCCTCGAAAATGCCAAGCGTCTGCATCGAACATTCTTAAGGACGCGGGAGGACAATAAAGCAGTCGAGCTTCATGCCCGACGACGAACGAGGCAGCAGCCAAATCCAAAAGGACGCACACAAAGGCCGCACGAGACGGGGCTATATAACAGATACAGCCGACGACTACCTTCTCGGTCCGGCGATTTATCGAATCGCGAGCACGGAGAGCCCAGGTGGCTCCGCCGCGGACAAAGAGCGAAAGTTGCTCCTTTTAGCAAAATGAAACGCACCCACACGCGGACGCGCGCGCGCGCGCACACACGTGCGCCGGCGCAGCGAGCATGCAAAAAGTTAAGATAAAGGGAGCCGCTGCTTATTATGACGGAAGCGCACCCTGAGAAATGAGGGTATTTGTAAAAGGAGGAGAGCCGCTAGCCCGGAGCGACTTCTTTTTTTCCAGCCGGGCGCGATCGATATTTTTCTGATCGGCTGAGTTACGAACTCTCTCGATGAAAGTATATACGTTACAGCTGCATTCGCGCGGCGGCGGACCGCCGGCTTTAACGGTTTCCCGAGCGAGAGATCGCGCGCGCGGCTCTCTCGGACGAAGAAGCCGACTAGACCAATAACCATCAGTTAGCCGCTGTTCGCGCACAAAGAGCACGGGCTGCCAGGGAACCGCTGCCCTGAGAAATCAGACTAATTTTTTGCCGCCGACGATTTATCAAAATCATTTCGCTGGAACGGGAAAGATTTTTAAGGGGCCGCCGCTTTGCGGAATTGTAGAAAGTTTCGGGGAGCCGCCAATTGCTTTCTTCGGCAAAACTTGTAAAAATAATCTATTGCTTATCAATTTCAAACTTCGACTCGCCCGGGAAAATTGTGGATTATATAAAGCGAGAGCACTGAGCGAGAATAACGCCAATGTCGTAAAATTAGAACGATTTTGATCGACGATAAAAGTAAATAAATGTCCCTTCGGAGAGACCCGTCCGAAAAAACCGGCAAGCTCCTAATCCGGAGGAAAAGCTCGTCCGGGGTAACGTACAGGAAGCATCCCGAACACGCATCCGGCGAGCTCATCGCGAAAATTCAGCTCCGACGAGGCGCATAACGGCATATCGAAAAATCGAGGAGAGATGAAAGTGAAACGAGAGGACTGGGCTGGCTCCTCCGCCGCCGCCGCCGCCGCCTCCTCCGCTCGATAAACAGAGGGCCCTGCGCAGGCGCGCGCAGGCAAGAACAAAAAAGCGACGCCGGAGAGAGACGAGGAGCCCGGGGGGCGATTACCAATCGGCGATATCCCGTCGTTTGCGAGGCGAGCCTCCAGACGGCTGCGCCGAAAGAGTGGAACGTGCCCCGGAACGCCAGATAAAGAGCCCGCCGAAGATGCACCCGACGGCCGACCGGTGAATGCCGCCGTTTAGGGCGTCGGGACGACAATTTTCCTGCCGAGTAATTGTGCCGAGGGAGAGTTATGACCGGCCGAATCGTGAAATTAGACCGGAGGAGTCGAATGTTTTTGGCGAATGTGAGATTTTCTCCAATCTCCGCAGCGCAAAGGATGATTTGAATGGCGCAGAGGTGGCGTGCATTTAGCGGCAAAGCCTAAATAAAATAAGTCGAGGCCGCGGCGAATAAGGGAGCTTTGGGAGGAATTTGTACAAGCGACGAAAAGGCGCCTTCAGCTCGGGAAAAGTTTTCGTTCGCACTCTCGGCGCGAGAGGAAACACAAAAGAAGATAGAAAAATGCGCCTGGAAGTTAAAGTCCTTGAAAAAATATTTCCCCCCTCGCAGCAAATCAGTATGAAAGAGCCCCCGAGTAAGTAGCGCCCACTAGAAGGGAAACAAAATCTACGTAAGATATCGTCCAAAAAGACTTTTCCGACCTTGCTCTTTTAAGAATACATTAGTCGTACAGGCTCCGCCAAAATTACCAGTCTAAAAGAGCTTAAAGGGAATTTACAGCTGCTATCATTGTTTTTAATGCGCCTTTTTTCTCGGAGTAATAGAAAAAAAACGGGCTTTGCGAGGAAGTAGAAAGTGGAAAATATTTGAAATTCGAAGACGCAAATTGTTTCAAACTACATACAGAAAGAGCTATTTCTTTTCACTGAATTGCGGAAAAAAATTTCGCAGCTTCCAGTCTCGCAAGTATTCCACCTCGAAGAATCTTCGCAAGAGCGAATTATTTAAAGTTTCTCAAAACGGACGTTCCCAAAATTCCGCTTAAAACTATGCGAACCGCAAAATGCAGACGTGGTCCTCGGAGCACTTTTAGCCGGGACTATCCCTTCTAATACATCGCAAAGAGGAGCCTCTGGCAGGAGCTTTCCCGTCTTCTTAGCGAAAGTTAGTTCCTCCTGCGATTATCTGATTTTTCGGCGGTCGAAGTTGAGAGCGGAATTTAAATCCACCTCCTCCTCCGCCGCCTCCTCCTCTCGCGCCCCGCTGAATTATGTTTACGCGCGAAAATCGAAAGTGCGCTAAAGAACCGGCCTTTAAAACAGCAATTCCGCGTAACGAACGGCGCGAAACTTTGGATTAACCCGGGAGGAATCTTGCGCGCCGGTTTGTAATGGATTTTTAACGAGTTAAACAATCGTTAAGAGTTTAAACAACGTCGCGGCGCGAAACTGCGGGACTTAAATCTTTTTAGCTTTCTATACCCCCCGACGCTTCGCAGCAGTTCCTCTCCCTCTCTCTCTCTCTCTCTCTCTCCCGGGATTTTGGAAAAATAAATGGTCGACGACCGAGACGTTTAACAAGTGGTTTGTTTAGGCGATTGGGTATGTGGTTGCGAGCAAGATGAAATTGCTCCGTGTTTAACTTGCAGCAGGGATTTTTCATTAAATTGAAAGGTTCTTGATGTATAACGCCGTGAGTGAGTTGGCGATTAAAGGAAAGGCTTGAACTTTCGACACGTCAGTTGGCAAATGTTTTTTTTTAATTACGAAGCCGTTTTATGCTTTGTTTCACGGCGAAGCGAGCCATTCGCTTTGCTTATGCAGCAACTTTCCTAATAACGAGTAATAAAATAATTATTCAGCAAACGTTGAGTGCTTTTTATCGAAAATAAATGCGCCAATTTACCTGGAATTAATGCGGAAATTGGTTCTTGTAAGTGCAAACTATTTTCATTTCAACTTTAACCGTTGCTAATTACGCGATATTGTCCAGTATCGAAAAATGTATAAATATTACAGAGGTAACTAATTAGCTTCAAATTAGCCCTGTCATTGATCTTTTAGTAATGAAAGAGCTTTTTTTTTATAAATTACAAATTTTCGCAATAATCGTTAATTACTGTTCTACGAACTATCTTCATTAATAACAAACTCTAAAATTTAAACAAGCGCACGTTTAACCTCAAAAACGTATAGCCTTTTAAAATGAACTGTCGCACGTAAACGTTCCAAGAATGTTTAATCTTCCGCGAAGTATGAGCGAATGCCCGGCGCACCGGCATTTCAAGCTATCCCGCAATCAGCGCTAAAATCTCGCGGCGAAAAATTTGCAATTTGCGAGGGCAACAATGGCGCGGTCACGCCCAATACTTCTCGGAACTGGTCCTCACAATGAATTACTCAGATCTCCCCGGCAAATTAATACAACAATGACGTTTACTCGACGAAGATCGGCGATCGGGGCTCGTCGAAAGGCCACCGCGCATTCATTTATAACTCTCTCGCTTGGATCCTCCCTCAGGACAGGGCAGTCGGGCTGGCTCTCTCTCGCTCGTAAAAAGCTCTCTCTCTCTCTCTCTCGGCTCGAAAAACAAGTTCCTGCGGGGGCCGTTCCTTTATCCTCGCGGCGCAAGGCGTACTTTGCGCCTTTATTCTCGGGCATGCCCGAGTGATCTTCCCGTACAAGCGGCCCGCGAGAAATAGAAACACGCGCGGAGGTATAAACCAGAGTCAATGAGAGAGGGAAAGCTACAACGAGGCAGACGTCGCCATTTACTCCCTGACAGAGACGAATAGGGGGACTGGGTGCGCATGCGCGTGGGACCCTCGGCTCCGGTGAGGCCCCCGCACCGCTCTCTCTCTCTCTCTCTCTCTCGCTGTCACGTTGCGCCCCTGTAAGAGCAGCCCGTTTTACTGCCGAGTGTCGCCGTTCCCGAGCCGGCCGCCGAGTTATTTGTTGCGAGGGAGGCTTTAACAAGCGCGCTTAATTTGCATGAATATTCCGAGAGCTTAGCTCCGAGGCAAGCAAAAATTTTCGAGCCCTGCTTCTTCTGTTTTTTTATTTTTAAAGCAGGTGAGGCGGCCTGCCTCCTGCCTGGGAATTCAATTTACGCCGAGAGCCGCTGAGATTTTAAGCTTTAGGCTGAAAAATTGATTTGCGACCAACGACTGGAGGGAATTAAGGAACTTCGTCTGAATTTATATTTAAAATATGTACTGCGAGTGGGCTCGAGGTTGAGACTTATCGGAAAAGTGGAGACGGAGTTTTTGGCGTAATATTCGCTAAAATAAGAGACGTGAAAGCGATATAAAGTGCGGGGCGTACAAATGTTGTAGGCAAATTTATGTAGCTGTTCTGTCGATAATTTGAATTATTTAATCGAGCTATGCTCATAACAGAAGTTCACCAATGTGGGAAACGCGACATTCACTTTTATACCCCGGAATAATGTTGTCATAAATTTAAATTTTAAGGTTTCGAAAGTTATATGCAAAGTGCATAAATCCTGAATTTAAGATCATTTGACTGTTTACTTCGCGGAGAAAGCTTAGGAAGTGCGGTTACAGATCACGAAACAAATAGAATACACAGAAAAAAGCCGCGAAATTACGTGACTAACGATTTTTCGCCTCTCGCGGAAGAGACGCGGAATTGCTTATTGAAAATAATTTATGTGCGAAAAATTGCGCCGAAATTTTTCCCCGCTCGTGGCGAAAAATATTTTCGAGCGAGTTTTAATAAAAAATTTTTAATACGGCCGCGCCGATGCGCGAAATATTTACTTTATTGAATTTTCGCTATAATACGAATATTCCGGAATTGATGAAAGCGTTTTCAAAAGTATTGCATAACAGACAGCATTTTTCTTATTTATTACGCAATACGGGCACAAAGGCTGAATTTTTCCTAGTGTCACATGTGTTCCCGTTTGCTCCCTCCTCCGCGCGCTATTTTTCTTTCGGCTTTTCCAAGGGCCGCACGCACCTCCCCTCTAATCGGCGCGTTAAATTAGGAATTCATTACCGCCGGTCTCACGGGAGGCGAACTTCTCGGGATTATTCTAATTAATTTTTCCTGTTTAGCCTGGCTGTCGACGGCCGATAAGTCCTGAAAGATGCTCTCTCCGGAGGTCTTTCCTTTCCGGAAGGGTTGGCCAGCCGCTTAATGGCCGTAAATAAATTAATGGCGGCCAAATAGGATTTCGAACGGCCATCGATCGCGGAGGAATAAAAGAAAGGCGGGGCCATTCTTCCGAGGGAATAGTGCTTTTGATGAAGGGACGTAACGAAATGAGTTTTAGACTACTTAAACGTAATGAGCTTTTTCAATGATTTAGATCCACCCTTAGAGCGACCCTTCCGCTCCCAATGGTACTGTGCAGTGCGTAAAGTTTAAGTAGTATTACTCAAGTGCAGAAGTAACTTAAATAATAATATTTAATGAATATACGGTTAATGTGCCATCGAGGTACCGCAGAGACTCAAAGGGTTATGAGGGTTACTCCCTCAGCTTCCATATCATTATCACTTTCTGAAACTAAAATCTTGCTTCTTTCTTGTAACCGCAATTTGCCACTTCGCGTGAAAAATTAAGCCCTCATTACTTCCCCTTTGAGGGCAGGCAATTAATTTCCCTGAAAAACCCGAATGAACTGCTCTTATACCTCGGCTGAAATCCGCGTCGTACACAAATAAACAAATTTGTCAAAACGGCTCTCTCTCTCTCTCTCTCGTCTCTCGACTCGCTGACAAATAGCGGAGCCTACGAGAATAGAGCTTCCGCGCCCGGGGATTATTGTGAGCGATTCGAGTGAAAGCTCCGCGCCGTGCACTCGAATAATACCGGACCAATTAAGCACCTCCCAAGACGGCCCCGGAGGGAAAAGAAGGGAGATCGAAACAAATGAAGACGCGACGGCGAGCCCTTAAGAAATGCAGCTTGTACGTGAGACGGAATGAGAGAGGCGGATAGTCTCCGCGCGGGGCCGAAAAACGCGTTTTTGAACGTTACATAAATCTCGCCCCCCCGTTCCCCATCCCCGCCTCGCGCGACTTGCGCAACCTGATTAATTCCGCGCATTATTGTTTCTCGGGCTCAAAGTCGCGAGAGGCGCGCGAAATCCGGAGTAATAAACAGAGCATGGACTGCGACTCGTCGGATAAATAAATCATATGTATATACACAATGGGCGCATAGGCGCTTGCGCATAATCCTCATAAATATTCATCGGCCCTCGCATAACGGCCTCATAAGGCAGCAAATGAATCCGTAATGAAGTTAATGAAAACAGGAAGGAAAATCGAATAACCCCCCTCGTCCGCGGGGCGCGTGTCTACTTTTTTTTCTACTTTAATGGAAAAACGCCAGTTTTAAAAATTGAGCTCGAGCCGCGACCCCGCTTTTCAATCCATCAATCAAAGTTCCGTACAAACGGCGCGATGATTAATACCTTTCTCGTAAGGGCTTGTTTACGATATTTTAAGAAATAAATTATGAAGCCAAGGTAATAAACTGGCTTCAATTTAAAGATGAATTCGCCGATTTGTCACTCGGATTTGGTGAAAAAGAAAAAAAAAAAAAATTAATTTGATACAATCCTCCCGGCGAGCTTTCAAACGTACATCCCTCCCCGAGCAATCCCTCATCCCCAAATTATCCGACACACCGCGACGGAACGACGTTGGCTCTTCGCTAAAGCCTCCGTCGTACCCCCGAAAAACATCGAAACGACAAAATAACCGAAGAGCCATCGCAATCCACTATACACGCCATAACCATCCTCGGATCTCCGCTAAAAAATTGCGTCCCCCTTCCTGTCCCCGGAGCAGATTCGCACCCTCGCCTCCCGCCCGAAAAGGAGGGTCGCCGTCCCCGGGCTCTAAAGAGATCCTGAAAAATCCGAGAAAAACGGACAGCGATACAAACGCCGAGGAGGGCTCTCGCGGGGCGGGGGAATAACCCCCGGCTCGGGGAAGAAGGCGAACTAATAAGATTTTCCCTTCGCCCCGCCATTGTGCTCACATTATTACGCGCACGCAGCTCGAGAGAGTTTTATAAGCGCGTTAGGGCCGACGTGGCATCACGACTCTCGACTCTCCCGCGACTCACGTCTTTCTCCTGGCTCTCTATCTCCCTCTCCCCCTTGGCCTTTTGTGCGGGACGTCTCTGTTCCGTCCCGCCATTAGGATTATTAGCGGCGACGGAGCACCGAACGCCGGCATTATCCCTCCGCGGCGGCGGCGGTGGGGCGGGGGATAGTTTCCACTAATTATCCGCGCTTATTTTCCCGAACCTGTGTTTATTGTTCGCCGCGGACGTGACGCCCCGTCTATTCGTTAATAATGGCGAGCCGCCACGCGCGAATCCGCACTAATTGTACGTCTGCGTTTGAGGTTATTAAGAGGCGAAATGTATGTGCGTCGACAGGCGCGAGCTGCCGCGCCGCGCCGACGAAAATTTGGCGCGCTGCCGACGAGCGCTTGTTTAAGACGGGCGCCAATGCGGACGACTTGAGACCGGACTTTCGTACACGCTAAATAGACTGCTTCCTCGCTGACAATAACTGACGTTTATTGATTCGGTGCAATCAAGACTAAATTAATCGATTTGGATGATTTTCAAAAAGAGTTTACACGCAGTATAAGTGATTATGTTTTCACCGAGCTCATTACGCATCCGTATGACTAACGATGCAAACTCAGCGTTGCAGGCAACAATCGCAAGTAATTTGAAAAAAAAAAAAAGATTTACAGCTTTTTCAAAGGCTAATGCAAATCGTCCGGTAAACTGCAGGCAGCATCCCGGGCGTATCTCCCGACTGACTCATTTTCTCGCGCCTCGCGAGATAAAAAGCGAATAAGTCAACATTAGAGGAGGCCGCGCAGCCTTGACTCGCAATTTACACGTAACAATAAAGCCTTGCCCACTTAAACTCCCGCGAGCTCGCGCACACGCACCGCTGCATATTTGTTCTAAACCTGCCACACGCAGCTGCACGCCGTTAATAAATAACGCGCTCTTTCGCGCTCTCAATTTTTTCCTCGCCGGGCGAAATTCCTAAATTAACCCCTTCTCGCGAGCGCCGGGAAGCAGCGATCGTAAATATTCCCTCCTTCTCGGGCGCTCCTCTCTCTCCTTCTTCCTCCCTCTCTCCTTCGCCGGCAAAAACGAGACGAGCAATATCGCGCTGACGGTAAATTCAAATAACGGCCGTGTCGGATGGAATACGCCTGCGCGTCCCGGAGAAAATACGCGGGCGAGTAGTTTTAGTTTTAGTTTCAGTTTGGAGACGAGGTGCGAGGCTCCTCCTTTGCCTTAATTAATCGGCGAGAAAGTTTACGCGCGGACGCTTAGTGAGCTCAGGGGGCATTAAGTGATTGTTGCCCCGGAGTTTCTTTCTCGCCGCCGTCGCCGCCGCCGCTGCATGAGTCTCATCATTTTCTCGGGGATGCGAGACGCGGAAGTAATCATTCGCTTTGATAAGAGGGGATCTTTCTCGCCTTTGCTGCTCTGCTTTAAGCGGAAGGCGCGCGACCAATTTAGGTGCGAATTTACATTATGTGCATAAATGTAACTGTAGTTCTAGTTAATAAGCGCACTCGCCGCGTTGTGGGAACTTTCGCCAAAAAAACGCAGCGTGATGTACGATTTCCTTAATAAACTTTAACCGTTTTTCTCGCAAAGAATTTTCTCTAAAAAAAGCAGAATGCTTGAAAAACATTTTAATTTACGTCCCGGTGACTAAGCTTCTAATTATTTCCCCGCACAAAAATGACAAAATAATAAAATAAATTTCCTATACCGCCTGTGAATCATTACAGCTCCCAGCATCGCGCGCGCGCGCGCGCAATTTCCATTCCACGCATTCGGCCGAATTTTCCCCGAAAACAGGCGGACCATCTGTCGCGCGGCACTGCGCGTTAAACAACAAGCTCGGGCGGCGAATTTCCCTAAACGTCGGTGTGCGGCGTTTGCCTCGCCGAGCGACTCTCTCGGCGGGCTCTCTTTCAGGTGCGTAAATGGCCCATCATAAAGTCGCGAGTGGCCCCCCGAGAGAGAGAGAGAGAGCGTATATATATATCCGTGGCAGAAAGGGCGGAGAAGAAAGGAAAGAAGCTCGGCGGCCAATTCGTAAAGGCCAATAAACAAGGGCAATACTCGTAAAAAGCCGAAGACTACTCGCCGAGTGGATGATTTATAGTCGCGCCGTTTTCCCCCGCGATTCATTACTCATATGTGTGTGTGAGGGAGAGAGAGAGGAGAGATTCGTGCCCGTCGATGCCTCGAGTCCGTCTTTTCTCTCGGATGGTGCGTCGTCGTGTCTTTAATCAGTTCTCGACGCTGAGAGAGACGAGTCGAGAGCTTCGTATTCTCATCGACCCTTCGACTATTCAAGGCCGAACGTCACACGAGCCCTCGCGCCTCGTGCTTTCAGAGATACTTTTGATTTAGGTGAAACTTTTTCTGGGGAGTTCAAAGTAACGCTCAACATTTTTGACAGACTGTAGAAAAGCTTTTAACGAACCCTTCGATGTTTTTTTCAAAGGAAGAAGATCCTTCTCCTCTAATGACTGGGTTTAATGCGCCATTGTAATAAACGTATTAGCACATCGAACAAAAGGAATTGGGAATAAAGAATTTTTTGCTTTTTGTTTTTAGCAGAAGGGCACTTCTCTCCTTTTTTAGTTTCATCTTCTTCATCCAAGAAACCAGAAAAAATTTTACAAGTTACGTAGATACTTACAGTTTTATATAAATAAGTTAACGACTATTATCGCGCAAGCTGCTTTACGTTTCATTGCCAGCGATTTTCCGTTGAATATTTTAAAATAAAAAAGAAAGGCGGTAAAAGTATATTCCCCCCTTCTCAGTATATTATAACTTTAGAATTTATGAGCATATAAAGCCGCGCATTTCTCCACGCAAATATGCCGAAGAAAAATTGGAGCATTCTCAAGATAATGCTAAAAAACCTCGAGGCCAAATCGCCCGCCGTAACATTACAATTCCTCCCGCATCGCTCAAAAACTCAGCCGCGCGACCGCATGAAAAATCCAGCGGCTTTCTCGCATCCGTGCCCGTCTCCTGCTCCTCCTCCTCTCTCTCTCTCTCTCTCTCTCCCGTTGGCTCCATACGCACACGACCGGCGATATTATTTTGACAGAGGCGTGCATCCGTCCTTCCTACACAAATCCGGGGGAGAGCCCGGGCTCTTTTTTTTTCCAGAGGGCGACGCGTCTGCGACCCTCGGCGCGTGTCCGCGCGCGCATTACGGGACAATTTTTATATAGCCCAGGAATGATTATTATCATTTTTCTTATTTACCCGGCGAGGAATTGGCCGGTCCCTTGTTCAAACACGCGCCTACTGCCTTTGTTTCCCGTCCCCCGTCTGCGCGTCGGAATTAACGTAGATATAACTTCGGGAATTCTTGAAGGAACGATGGGGGAAATATTGTAATTTTTGTCATCGATTTGCGCAAAGTGGATATTCATCTAAGCCCCGTAAGCTGCAGGTTTGAATTAATTGCGGCGAGGAAAGATATTGTTTTCACGGTTATGGCGCTTGAATCAGTATGAATTCGACTTACCAGTCGTAAAGGGTATCCTAATGGTTTCGCTTTGTAAATGAAGAAATAAAAGTGCTTACCTGCAACAAAAAAGGAAAATCATTTTATTAGCTGGATGATAAATGTTTATTCCACCTCTTATAATACTAAGAAAAATACGTCGAAACGCGAAATAAATCTTTTCTCAAAATTTCTATAATATTTCGTTGAAAAAGTTTTGAAAATAAAAAAAAAAAAAAGAAATCGCTCCGCCTTTCCACTCCTCAAGGTATATAGAGAGCCGAACAGCGAGATCGACTGGTTCAGAAATCACAAGCTTTATAGCTCTCTTTGCTGGATGTAACTCGCCTGATCCCGCATTTTCCCCAAGTACTTACATCCTCTCGATCCGGGAGCTAAGCGTTCGTCCCGACTCTCAGCATCGAACCCAATTCAGCATCGAGCACACACCCACACACATACACACAGAGGAGAGAGAGAGAGAGAAAAAAATCAAAAATTCTCCCGACGTGCCGGTCTCCCTCGTCCCCAGAGCGGCAGCTCTCTCTCTCTCTCTCGCGGAGCAACATATCGACTGCGCGCAAACTTTTGCAGCGGCGGTCCGCCCCCGCGATTGCACCCTTGTGCGTCCGCTCCTTGATCCTTTCTCGGTATATCTCGCTTAGGAGAACCCTCGCTTGCGAAAATCCCTCGGGGGGCCGGCGGCGGCTCTCTCCGTATGTGCGCAAGATGTATAAATACGGGCCTCTGCGCGAAATCGATCGAGAGAGCGAGACAGAGCGGGGAGAGCTTTGATCCGGCCGACGAGCAGAGAGCCAGAGCCTGACTCGATTAGGCTGTTTGTGTTTTTTCTTACCAGGGGACAGTCGGTCAGACGGCCCGTAAATGATCGAGAGCTGCGACGACTGGGGAGTACTTTCCGAGTACGATGAAATTAATATTGATCGGGGGAGAGAGAAAGTCGGGCTGCCGGTTTTTTTTTTTTTATCCTCGAGTGGACGTTGGTAATGCGGACGAGATTAATTTTGGATGGGGCTTTTATGGAGAGCTGTCGCTTCGGTGTCATTGACTCTCTCCTATAAATAATGTTTTGACAGGATTTTCTGGTTGGGAAAAAAAAAGAACCCGGCTGTTCCCGGAGGCCGTTGCGGAAAATACAAATACGGAGAAATACATTTTAATGTAATTCAAACGGTCGGCACTTATTTGCTGACAAGAACAAATAATGTCAGATAACAACAAAATATAAATATCGGAATATATAGGATTAAACAATGTAGCACCGAAGCTTTTGTACAATTTAAACCAATTCACGGACTTTAGTAGAGTCACAAACACACGCAGATGTCCAATGATATTTTAATAGACCGCAGAAAAGCTCTTTACCTGCCAATCACACTTTCACTCGGCACAAAAACCGCATTAACTGCAGCCCGCAATATCAACTAAACTCCGGCGCGGCAAAGCCCATCATCGTCATTTTATTTACATATAAACAAAGGCCAGCTCAGCATCGACAGCAACGAAATCTCTTAATCCCGCGCTCAAAGAGCCGGAGAGCAGCGGCAACGGCGAGAAGAAAAACGCGCGCGCGGCACAGAGAGGCGCTCGCTTCCGCTCTCGGCTCTCTCTCTCTCTCTCTCTCTCTCTCTCTGGCATATAATCCTCCGGTTACCCATTTTATTTACTGGCGGGCAGCGGCCGCCCCAGAAAATCCCGGCCGGCAATAATGAAAGCGCGCGTGCGCGTCAGTGCAGCCGGCGACAAAAAAATCTTTTCAATCTATTAAAACCGATCGCCGCCGCGCCGCGCCGAAGAATGGAAGAAAGTGCTCGCGCGGGACCCTCGTCGGGTTTTTCCGAAATATAGAGCGCGGACGCCGCTGGATTTCAGAAGGGGGGAAGGGTACAGGGGGCAGCCTCCAGTGGACCGAGGGGGGGGGGGCGCGATGTGTGTACGTGTCGGCACCGCAGGCGCGCCAAGCATCTGGCCAGCTTTTTTTTTTCACGCTGGCCCCTTATTCTTCTCTTTGCGGCCATTGTGCCCGGTGCTTTTCACGCCATGGGCGGCTTTAAGTGGGTATCGCTTTAACTTTTTCCCGCCTGGGTTTTTGCGTCTGGAAATTGTGTGTTACTGGCTCGATTAAGCGGCCTGGTATATTGATTTTCGGGACATTTATTCGGGAATTTTTTGATGCT
Source organism: Ormyrus thymus (assembly GCA_035582935.1). Classification (NCBI taxonomy): domain Eukaryota; kingdom Metazoa; phylum Arthropoda; class Insecta; order Hymenoptera; family Ormyridae; genus Ormyrus; species Ormyrus thymus. The sequence continues at coordinate 26,317,749 of JAWWEM010000010.1, forward strand.
TTTTTCAGTTTTGCGCGGAAAAGTATGGATTACAAGGGGTTATTCAACTGATTTTCTCGCGGTTTTGTAGAAAGGTTTCACTTTTAGCGCGCTATTTAGTTTCGATTTACTATTTATTTATTAGCTTCATTATTATTAGTTAATAATAGCTCGGAGAGTTGAACGTTGCGCAACCATGGAAATCCAGTAACAGCGCAACGTTGACATCATAAGAAAGCACAATTTTTTGCATTACTAAACTCGCTTAGACAATCGCGCCAAATTGGCAGCTTTAAAGTAGCGTAATAATTCAATAAAAATTCTGAAATAGCGCGTTTTCACGTCGTAAAGCCGTCGTTCAATCATCGATTAGTCACGCACTTTGTTCTGATTATATCGTTCGCCAGGCGACCGCACCCGTCATTTTCCAATTTCTGCTTGAATTCGAAATTTTATTAACCCTCGCGAAAAAGGCAGCCCAGCGAGCCCTCCACGTTAAGCCGACGAATTCGGAATCCATCTAAAAACCTAATTTCGAGAGACGGGGGACAAAAAGTCAGGCTTCAAAATTACCGCGAGCTAAACGCTTTCCCGCGAATCTGCTAATTTGCCCTCCGCGAACCAATCAGTTCTGAGAGGCCAAAAAAAGAGAGCCGGCCGCGTGTAACACAATGAACGCCGTAAAAGTAACCGCGTGAAATTTAAATTTGCCTGGCGCAACCGTCTATCCACTCTCACATGTGATATTGAGGTTTGCGTCACTGGAACGCCGGGAAAAATGTTCAATTTCATTTTGCCCCCGTCCGCGAGCGACCTCATACGCAATCTTGTCGATCGATTAAAAAATAAACCCTCCGACCTCTGTTGGAAAAGAAGCAATTACTTTCTTATTTAGCGGCTTTATCCATAAATTTAAAGCAGCTCCTACCTGAAGCGGAAGCTCGATAAAAAAGCCCTTAACAAATTGGATAAACCGCCGAGCGATTTCCTCAAGCTCGCAGCGGAGAAGCTACACACAGGCAGGCAGGCAGGCAGGCAGGCAGGCAGGCAGGCGGGAGCTCTCGGCGCGAATAAAAAGGAAAAAGGCGATCGAGCAGCTGCGGAAGGTCGAGGCGGCTCGGGGTCGCGGGAAAGGAGGCTTTTTTTCCACGGCAGCTAGTAGTTGGTCCGGTTGTATCTCTCGGCAGTCCCGTACGCAAAATTACCCGGTAGTCGGCGGCGGCGGCGGCGGCCGGTTCCTCGCGCTCGCTCAGTCGCGCCCGCAAGCGCGGGTAATTGCGCGCTCGCCCAGGAATGCGACGCAGCCGCTGCCACGGAGAAGGAGAGAGAGAGAGAGAGAGGGAGAGAGGATCGCCCGACGGGCGAATTAGTACGTGAGAGAGAGGAGCGATAGCCTAGGCGTGTACGTGTACGTGTGAGCCGCCCTTTTTTCTGGCGACCTGCCGCGCGGTATTTTCAGTTTTTCCGTCCGGGAATCGGGCAATTGATGCGTTTCTCGATAAGTTATCGGTGCTTTTTTCTTCAGTTACCAGATAAGAATTTCTGATTAAATGAAAGGCTGTTTTTCTGGTTTAACGAAGCGGGAATATTCTAGAGCGTCCAAACAAAGCTCAAGAGGTAACGGATGAAATCGGGAGGGTCGCGAAATAAAATATACAAGTGGAGAGCCCTTCTTTCGAATAACTTAGGCGCAGAAATATTTAAAAGAGACGCTGAGCGATAAATTTATCGAAGAAAATAAATCTGTAAGCTGCGCTTTACTCAAGTTTTATTAAAGTAGTTATCGAAACATATCAAGCGCAGACTTTATTTTATTCCTCGAAGCAGCATTAATTCATTCACAATGAATCGTAAATATTTGTTTCGTAAAGTAAGATTCATGACATTTGTGTGTTCTCTAAACCTTTTAAAGAGAAATTTTCAACCTTCAATAAAGAACTGCACAGAATCGATTAAGAGTTATTTTTACGATCACATAAATGAAGCCAGTCGATCAAAGTCAAACAAATAATTCACAGTAACTTTTAATGTGCATCGCAGACGCTTTACACAATAAAACTGCAGTTATTTTATTACGGCGCTTTTTTCGAAAATTTAAAATCCCAATAAAATCTCTCGGTTGACGTTTTTTGCCTTTAAAAAATAACCGAGCAAAAAAAGTCGAATTTGAAAGTTCATTCAATTATGGAATTAAAACCCGAAGACTTGAGAAAACGGAAAAAAACACTCCTCGCTAGACGTAATAATTTGAGGACTTTTGCACGAAAGAGCAATTCTGCAGTTTAATGATTCATTTAAATTTTTGTAAATGAATGTTACGGCGAGCTCTCGGCGCTTACTCTTTTTCCTAGGCGAAACAGCCTTGTAAGAGAAGAGAGGAAGAATTAGTAGGTGAAGGGTAAAAAGAGAGGAGCCACCGTGCGAGAGGGAGAGAGAGAGAAAATTGGTAGGTAATGGAGAGGAGAGAGTAAGAGGAGAAAGACAGTGCGGCACTTGATAATTTCGTGTAATTATGTAAAATTTTCTACTGCACGACTGTGTTAATTTTACACCGCGGCCGAGGCTCCGCGGCTGAACGTTTGCTTTGTCGGATTTTTACGAGAAATTTGTGTAAAAACGGAAAATTGCGCAATATTCTTAAAGACAGAAATGCGCCGACGCTCTTCGGCTTTGAGATTCGCACGAAAATTCGCGGCCGAAGACTCGGCTCCGTGTTTACTTAGAAGCCGCAGACGTGGAAAAGCCGATAATTCCGTGCAATTATGCAAAGTTACCGACGGCGGCCAATTGCGCCGCTCTTTGCGCGCGAGATTTTTATCGAGAAATTTTATCAGCCTCGCGTTTGCGCCGAGTTAAGCAGGCCGCCGACCGCCGAAGAAAAGCAAACGATCGCGGCAAGAAAGTGACGAGCGATCTCTGCGGCCGATTTTTCTCCGTTTACCCACGCATTAAGGCGTTGCGCAACGGCGAGTTTTATCATCTCTTAATTACCGGACAAAGCGGCGGCGGCCGCGCGGACGAAGAAGCCAAAGTTCGCTATATAGAATAGAGAGGGAAGTCGAGGGAGAGAAGCGGCAAGAATGCGGATATCACGAGCCGATCTCTATTATACGAAAGAGAGAGAGAGAGAGAGAGAGAGAGAGAGAGGAGCATCTTTCGGGATGGAGGGTGTAGTGGGCGTGTTGAGGGGTTCGAGCGAGCGTGATTCTTCCTCGAGTTTGGGAAACTCTGTAATTTCCGGAATAGTTGCGGCTACGCGCGCACCTATAGATATTCGTCTACGCGCCGCCGCTCTCTCCTTTTATTTAACCTTTGCCTCGGCGCGTTTTTCCTCTCCTTCCTTTTTTTCTCCTTTACGAAGGGTAATTGCGCGAGGGGGCAGGAAGTTACTTTAATTGAAAGATTACCGAGCCCGAACGGACGATCCGTATAATCAGGATTTTTACGTTAAGCCTGACAGCATTTGTTTACGCAAGATGGGAGGATTCGACACGCGGACCTGCCTACCGTTAAAACGGTCCATTTTCTCCACGCGCAACTTTGTAGCGGGAAAGAGGAGTCGCTGTCGAACGATTCGTTATGCCTCGATTAAAGTCCGTAATAGAAAAAAAAAAAAAAAAAAAAAACGATCGACAGTTACCGCGGAGGCTGCGTGGCGAATTCGATGTAAAAGTTTGGCATTATACGTCTGACCTAAAATGATAGCCAGAAATCCCTACACCCCGTAAAAGCGGTTCCGCATCGGAAAAAATATCGGCGCGTCGGAAAAAAAGTTCATATTAAAAAGTGCGAAAACAAGCAGTCGATAGTGGCTGGGCAGTGCGTGCCTGCATATCGACCTCTGGCCGGTGTCGAGTTCCCGAACAATAGTTCTCGATCAGGCGTACACCCCCGCTTTCTCCCTCTCTCTCTCTCTCTCTCTCTCTCTCTCGCAACACGCAACCATTCGATGTATATGCATCGTCCGAGCGCGAGTCTACTAGTCCAGTTCAGGCCTCGTTAGCGCGTTATTCACCCTCGACGCAGGATTTCCTAAATAGTCCTCCGCCCCCACCCCCGTATATTACGCGCCTCTCTCTCTCTCTCTCTCGCTCTGGCCGCTATTAATCTGCGGATGCGTGTGGACGTACGTCCGTCTCCTTCTATTTTCATCCGGCGCTGCTGTTGCCGACGCTGCTGCCGCTGCCACTGCTTCGGTCTTTCGCGTTTATTGCTTCTTCTGTCTATCCCGAGGCAGCGGCGCACATTCACACGCGCGGGGCGCCACATGTACAGGAACGCCAAGTCCATTTCCTATCTCTCGCAAGCGCCTACTCACGCTATTAATTCACAAATCTATCGCTCATCCCCAATGTGCGTCCCTTCTGGCCGCTCTCTATTAGGGCAAGGATCCACTACGATTTGACTCATATTTCAAAAGAGTCCAATTTTTCTCCGGCTCTCCGGGAAATTGATTGTCGCCGATCTTGATTGCTTCTACAGAGACGTTGAGCCGTGGATGTTTCGTATCATTTCCGATCCCACGCGGTATCATTCGTTTCAACAGATTTCAGAGCTAAATTATTACCTTTGCTGTTTGCAGCAGCGACGATTCTAGCATTTCGTGATTCACTAAGCTCCATTCCTATCACAAAAGAGTCGCGGAGCTTTCATTAATACCGTGCAATCGCTTTATTATCGTCGGTTTACATACTTGTGTCTCTTTCGCGATAAATCAACACAAAGGATTACTCGACACTCGTATCCTTTACATCTATATTTTGCAGCAACGCAATCGAGGAACGCCAGATTGGCAGCGTCAACAAACTTTTATCACTCCTCTACATTTTACATTTACGCTCTCGATGAAAAAGGTCGTTATCTCCATTTTGGAATCAGCGCAATACTCTACAAAATGAATTCAAATGCGTCAACGACGCGAAAAATCTGTGGGGCTGCGAGGTTCGAATTGGATTTTCCATAAAGGCTCGGGAGGTCGTCCTCATTTTCGAATATTTTGCACTAAATAAATTAGTTCTGATCGGCTTTTGGGTTAATATGCCAAATAATGCTGCGAATTTCGATAAATCATTGACGCGAAAATAAACATGTCTCTGTGCGGTATCAGCCGTTAAGTGCAAACCTTTTGCGGAAGGTTGCTAAAATGTTCCGCGATTAATGATGGAGTATGTTATATTTCATCGAATAACGCGATGCAATGCAACGCAACTTTTTCTGCCTTGCAGAAACGACGAGCACGAATCAACAATGCAAACGAGGATCCGAATGTTTAGCCCAAAGCGCCAACGTTAATAGTCCATTACTGCATTCATTTCGCTCCAATCAAGTATTATTCTCTCACGGGAGATAATTCGAATAAAAGATATACTGCTGCTCAATCTCGATTTATTTGACCTAGAAAAGTTGGAGCGCGATTGCGTTTACATTCGCTACTTGATCCTTTGTTTATCAATAACTCGCCAGGAGGTGACAAAAAGTTCCGCGAAAACCGCGTGACTGGAGAAAGTTGACGTCCCGGAATGCGACTGTTGCCAAGGCAAGTTTCAACTGTTATGACACATGTACGCGCACACTCGACTGCGTACAGAGCCACTCGGAATTTAATAAATTACCCCGTCGTCCATTACGATTTCAGTCGCCGCTGGAAATCAAACCTCTTTTATCGGCTAATCCCGATGAATAGAGCCGTTTTTACGCCCCCCCATCAAATCGAAATAGTCAATCCCATTGGCCGGCCGGGCCGCGAGGCCAAACACGCGGGCTAACTCGCTAAATATCAATGGATTATCATCCCGACCAGTCGGCGGCGGCGAACAACGGGCGATCGGGGAACGACAATGACCGGAGACTCGGTCCTCGAAAGTTTACGGCCTCGGAAAAACGCATACCCGGGGCTGCTCGGCTGCGTTATTCATCGAAGCATCAAATAGTGAATAAACCCTCCTCCTCCCCCGCCGCTGATCCTCTGCTTGGATGAATCATACATACGCGCGCTCTAATGCCTCACCCTCGCCGGCCGATCTCTTTCCCGCTCTTTCTGCGGCTTTGCCTGGGCGCTCGCGTGTCGAGATGCGCATTTGCATAACCAAAATAATAGCGGAAGGGTCATCGCGCGCTCGTGTTGGTGCGCCGCCGCCGCCGCCGCTGCCTAGGACGGCGTGACCGCCACCGCACGGCCGGCCGCACAAACGGAGCCCAAAGCCCAAGCGGGCGCCGCCCGGTTTATTGGATTTTGCTGCGGTGCGTTATAGGTTAGCTTTTATAAATTATGGACGGAGGTGGGGGGGACGGCAACTAAATTCGCCCGTCTCCATCACGCGCAGCTCGTCTCTCTTTCGTTCGCGAACCCAACTGGGTTCTGCGAATGCTGCTCCCGGCTGCCCTGACTAAATCAAATCCGTTAATGCACGCGGAATACAGGCCCGAGTACGGCTTCATTAACCTCTTTACCATCGCCGCTCCCATCAAACCTTTATTTCGAAAATGTGCTTGTTGCCGAATTGCTGAGATGGGAATTTAGCTGGGGAATTATTTATTGCACTGAATCGCGCCGGACCGATTGTTTGTTTGTTATCAGCTGCAACTGCAGACGGGAAGCTTATGTTGGACTAATCAAAAGTTATATTGCAAATATGAAGGAATCGTGCGCGCTGAGTGACAAACGAAAATATCCGGGAACTATGTTTATCTGCTTAATTTACTCCAATAATACATCCAGGCACGTTTCATCTGCATTCAAATCACATCTGTTGAGTTGTTCATTAAAATTCCTCAACTTCCGAATGAACCCCGCGTCGAATACTTCTATATCACAGACGTGCTTAAATTTGCATTCAAAGTTTGTTTTCCTAACTACTGTTTAGTTCAGTTACATCCGAGCGGCTTATTTAGCGATGCAGCTTGTATACATTATTGCTCTGCTGATATTTTCACACTCGTCGCATTTACACTGGAATTAAAATTTTATTTATACAGGCGATTTAATGCGATTTCCCGTGGAAACTTTGTGTATACACCAGCTCGTGATAGAAAATTATTATGTAAAGGTTCATATCCATAAAGACACACAGGTTTTTACAGCTAGAAAACTAGGCTGCATTCTTGCGGAGCTCGTAAATTGCGTAGAAAAAAGGCGCCTCGCACAGTTCGTATGACTCAAAATTTTTTCCCCGTGCATAATTTAGCAGCGGCGGCGGCAGCAGCAGCAACTCGTTCTTCGGCCGCAGTTTTCAAGAGTTCATTAACAAATGCTCGCTTAATTACTCCGACAGCCGCCCCAAAGCTTATGGGGGCTCGATTCATCGAAATATTTAAAAGCAGGGCGAGCGCGTGAGCCGGGCTCGTAAACAAGTTTCGCGGCCGACGTAAAACGCAATGAAACGCGCCAGCCGTGAGATAATTAATTTTACGCGCCTCCCCCGCCGCCGACGCCGCCGACACCGCCGCCGCCTGACGTTTCTCGCGTGCAGCTTTTTGAGTGGCCACGTGGCGCGATCTTTCAAGCCCAGGCCTAAGTGTTTGTGAAATTGGCGGTGAACGGCACGGCTGCTGGTGCCGCCGCCGCTGCTGCCAGACTGGCGGCTGAGTTTCGAAATGAGATACGGTGCATTTTTCGCGCCAGATTCGAGAGCTGGAATGCTATTGATGAATGAGGTGAGAACTGATTTTCGAGAGGAAAGGTTAGCCGGAATTTATGGTCAGCTTTTTTAATTAGCTACCTTTTGCGCCGAGTAATTTCATGCCCATATTTCCGTGATTAATGACCGGATTTTTATTTTTCTTTTATTTCGTTTAATAATCTTATAACGTCTGCGCCACACAGCGAGACTTTGTGTGTGCGCAAGAATTATCGAGTTAATCCGTGAAAGCGTTATTTCAAAGATAATTTGATTTGTATCTCTCCAAAGCGCGCACTTGTGAATAAATCCGCCTCGAGAGCAGCGAGTAAAATGTGTGAGCTTTTAAAAATGTGTCGCGCGCCGATTACGCTGAAAGAAACTTAACGAACTGATTGTGAATATAAAGCTCGGGCCATCCCGATTGATAGCATCGGCGCCGTATGCCGTCGCGATGACTTACGAAAACCTCCGCGCACCGCCTTCTACGTGTCAGTGCTCTCCGCCAGTCATTCCGGCCGAAAAGAAATACGTATCACCGCGAAGCGCGCTCGACGATATTAATCGAAAGCCTTCCCTACCGACCGCTACAAATTTAATTTACCTGCCCTCGCTATCTCTCTCTCACATAACTAAAAGCCGCGCTGAATTCTTGAGCAAGATCGCGGCGGAAACTTGATATAACCCCGTAAACCCGTAAACCGCAAGCTATCCGAACCAATATCCAAAATTCAGGCGAGAGCGATCCATCCGTCCTCCGGTTCCTAAATCATGCATCTGTAATTATTCTCGGCGCCAATAAAAGGCACGTTTCCGGCCATGAATACCTTATCACGCGATTCAATGCGCCCAGAGAGTCGAGAGAGAGAGAGAGAGAGAGAGATAGAAAGCGAAAACGCAGTGGCGTTTCTTCACCCTCCCCCGGCGGCGGCGTTGCGTCACGTGCGTGGTGACTCAGCCGCGAGAGGCAGCGAGGAGGAGAGCGCCGCTCGATAACTCGCCGTTTGTTTCCCGAAATCTCGAGAGATGCATCGCCGCTGCTGGGCCTTTATTTCATGCGAGGGACAGAGAGAGAGAGAGAGAGAGAGAGGAGAGAGAGCAGCTGGGAATCCGGAGCGGATGATGCGCGTCGTAAAGCAGCGCGGCACTTAAGGGGCCCAGAGCGAACGCGTAAGTCTATTGAGTGCTGCATGCAGCTTCTTGGCGGAGAGCGCCATGACTCTTGCGCTTAATTAAGCGGATGCGGGAATTTGGGGGACGATTATTCGCCAGTCCAGGAGGATACTCGATCGTTAACCGCGGCGAGCCTAAACGGCTTGAGTGCTTTTCTTTGTTGCTTATTTCCGCGTTATTTTTTCCTTGTGGGGAAGAATACCAGGTGGCAGCGGGATGCAGTTTAAGCTTTCGGGGTCAGCATTCGGCCTGAAAATACCTTTGGCCGATCGTAATAATAAATGAAAGCGGAATAAAGTTATCGTCAACAATCTATAAAAAAAGTATTGATTTATCCATCGGGTGAACGTGCCACAAAAATACCCGATTATTCCTCATCTAAAATGGTGATCGAATAAACATTCGCTCGGTGTAAGTAGCCGGCAGAATAATCAAGCTCCATTATAAAAGATAATTCCCCAGCGAAACTGAAAAAGGCGAGTTGCGCAATTAGTATCCATCAGCTGTCAATTACGCGACGCGTATTTTTAATTTACCCGACTCGTCGGGGCACCAACATTACCAGATATATATATATATACGTGTATATATATTTAGCAGTCGACTCCGATAAATCATTGATATGCGCGAGGAGCGACCGGCAGTTCGAAAATGGCGCTACTCGCAATCAGAAGAAGAGGCTCGCAAGATTATCGCCTCTCCCTTTTTTTTCCCCCCACCGAAGGCGGCGGCGACGCTCAATAATATCTACTTTGCGTAGATGGGAGAGTTCTCGGTTACCGCCGACACGTCCGAAGCGGCGGAGCTCGTGAAATATTCAGCACTCGTCACACACTGGGCTCTCGCGATTCTAATTCTGGCCCTCCTTCCCGGGATGGATACGTTTGCCGCGATTGGATTATCATTTCGGCGTTTCGGCGTAAATTATTTTTCACCCCGACGCGGACGGAAGTGTCGTTTGCGACGTTGACGAAGAGTTTTTTTACGGATTGCCGCTATTTGTTGCCACAAAGCGACACTGTAATTGACAACAATACTGCCCGTTGACGCGTTTTTCGATTCCGTCTGCGTTTCGGGGTGACGTCAATGTAAAAATTAATTCGATATGAAAAAAGCCTGGAAGGAAGTTGTCACAGCCGATGACAATTTCGTCGGGGCTTCAAACTCGGACTTTGAGGAGCGAAAATCGCGTGCAGATGATCAAACATTGTTTTGAGGTTAGACTCTGCGTGATGCTATTATTCATCGCTCTTTTTAACGTCTACGGCAATCTGAATCCATTAATCATTAAATAAAAAATTAACGAGATAATAATAGTAGGAATGAATCCACTTTATCAGAAGCGATAAATCACACCAATACAAAGGCTTATTTCCAGTGACGCCACGTTTAGAAAATTTCATTACGCGTCCAGAAGATCATCTTCTAATCGCAGCTGAAAATGTGGATGTGCTGCTTCTGTTGAGCAGCAACTGCCGAGAACCACGTACTTCCCAAACGAAAAAAAAAACGGCAAGAGAGCGTTGAAGTACTCGTCGAACATCCAACGCGGCGATCGAACAAACTCAAAAGGCATTTTTCCACTTGCACTGTTTATCTCGTAACAATTTTAATGCCCGCGATGTGTTTATATACAAAATGGGCGTCTCGGCATCGAGATTTACGAGTGTAGATCGAACGCCGGTGGCGGCGCGGCGGTTGCCCCTGCGGTTTTGAATTACATGCCGGCGCTGTATTAAATACGTGGCCGCATTGATTTTGTGAACGAGCACAACAATAGAAAACGGGCCGAGAGAGAGAGAGAGTGTGAGAGAGAGAGAGCGCGGAACTTTTCGTGATATCAATCGTCGATTCTAATCGGCTTCTAAAACTACTTTTTCGAATGAGCTCGGGAACAACCTTATCATGAGCTTGGATACTTTTTTTTTATAAAGGTTTCTGGAGGGCAGAAAATTTATCTGTTGTTTACAGTTATGATTATCGGTGTTCTTATAAATTATTAATAAGTTCATCCATCAATAATTTTTTTTAAAAATTTCTTTAGATACTCAAGCGCAGATTGACCAATCAAGTGTATATGTATATGCAGGCTATCTGATTTAAAATGTATATATCTTTCGCAAATGATTGTGTTACTGGTTCTCGTTATCTTTATTCCAATATTAGAAGCACCTGAGTGAATTGTAAGGATGGAAAGTCAGTTTAAATTAGATCAATGATTTTTTATAGAATGTATTTAAAATGCACGATCGCACTGGGTTGAGTTCTTTTAATACATTTTCCAATAACAATATTAACAATATTACTTTGAAACAGTAAGAAAATAATTTCTTCTGCCTTTTGGGAGCGAATAGAAACATCAATTTGCGAGAAATTACATACTTTTATCGAAATTACAAGCTCGAGACTAAAAAAACATTTTACAAATGGGCCGATTTCCCCGAGAGATAGCTCCCAATCAATAATACAGAGAAAAATGTTGAGCAACGCGCAGACAGTGGAAGTAATTACACGTTCGCGAACCGCAAACGAACGTTCCCGAAGAAAACCCATCCCCGGCCGCGAGCTGTCTTCATCTTCGCTCTTCTTTCTCCTTGCCGCCCAGCATCGGAGCGCGTGCGAACCCGCTCTCTCTCTCTCTCGCTCAAAGGCCATTCCAGCTGCCGGCGAGGCTAAGGAAAGGTACGACTCCGGGGCGGAATTCTCGCCTAAATTCGTTAGTCGTCCTCCACGCCCTTCCGCCATTATAAATAACGTTTAGGGCTCGTAAAGCATCCCCCCAAGGCAGCGGTACACACGTCGTCGTCGTTCCTGGGCATTACGCCTATTTACGTCTTTCGTGACTCTTATCGTTTCCAAATCCGGCCGCGCGGCCGCGATTTAATACCCGCTCTCTCTCTCTCTATCTCTCCTCTCTCTCCCTCACGCTTCCGTTATAAAGGGCGCAAAATTCTTGCGAAACTCCCGCGGCCCCCGGGAAAAAATGACAAAGTTTTTATGTGCCCGCGCCGGCTCGGTTCTCTTTCTCTCTCTCCCTGTTTTATGGTTATGGGCCGAGATTTTTACTAAGTTTCGGCACGTTCCGGGCATTTCCGCGAGAGCGCGAGCAATGCCCGCACACCTCTGTGTATCGAGGCGCACGGAGAACTGGAACAATGTCGCGGTATTATGTTTGATTTATAAATGGCCGCGCGCGCGAGCCCGCACCGCGCCCCGGATAGACCGGCGAAATTTATTAAACTTATCGCCGTGTTTTACGTCTTTCGCGAGAGGGGTAATTCGATTCTCACGAATTTCATATTTAGCCGGAGTAATGGTTCGCGCTGTTTATTCACTCGCGCCGCGGACTCCTTTTTATCCTGCCGATGCTGCTGCTAACTTTTCGCTAATTCCGACAAAAATTGCAGAAGACTAGGTTCTTACGAGATTCCTAAGAACTCGCTAACACCTCCTCGAAGAAAACCGGAAACAAATCACACCGGGAAGTATAACGCAGTGCAGCGACTAATTCCCCGCATCCGTCAGAAAACTGACGGGGCCGCGCGCGATAAATCCAAAGGTGTAAAATTTATGTACGCCGATGTCAAATTAATCAAGCCTATGATCCAGATTCCTCCGGCGCTGCAGATAAAAACCCGCAACAAAAGATAAATTTCCCGCGGAACTCAAGCGCACTTAGGAAACAGGCCTTTCGCGAGCTAATTTACAGAGCGCCTCCCCCCCCCTCTCTCTCTCTCTCCCACGTCCACGAGGCTGAGAGAGGAGTACGGAGAGCGCGAGATACACGACTAATTGCCGCGAAACGAATGGTCGGCCTCAAAAATGGCCATTTATTAGTGGCAGAACAAAGCAGGCTGGCTGCTCCCAGCTATACACACCTAGGCGAAGGCTGGCGGAGAGTAAAAAGGCCGCACGCGATAAAATCGGGCTCTGGTCTGGCCGCCGCCGCGGGCGACGGTAACTTCATCCCTTTTTATTGGGGGGCGGACTTTAAGGCCTTAAGCCACTTAGATTTAATAGCGCACGCGCGAGAGCGTTTTACAGGAAAGCTCGAAAAATGCAAGCTGCGAGCGCAGTCGGCCCAAATTGATTTTTCGAGGAAGAGAATTAATTCCGAACGACTGATAAGATCCGCACGATGGGAAAAAACGTCCGGAATTTTTGGCGGAGCTCAGAAAGAAGAAAAGAAAAATACAAGGAAAGAAAAAAGACGCGTTTCTAAGGATGAGTCATCGACTGGTAATTTTTTAATTTAAATATGGCCTAGTTTCAATGTTTGCAGATGTTATTCCTTCGTTGGTTTTTGTCATTCCTAGTGTCCACTCGATACGGCGAGAAACCGGTGACGCAACCCGCAGCCGAAGAGGAAGAATTCGAAAAGGTTTCTTAATCGCAAACGCGAGAGATTTCTATCATTTTTCTATGCCGCGCTTATGCAAAGCGTCCAGAAAAAGACGTCGCGTAATTTAAATCAATTAAGGAAGCCTCGCTCTCTCCGTCACTCACGAATGTAACAAATAGACGCGGCGCGCGCCGGATGACAAGTGGAGGCAGGTTTCTCCGGTAATGTCGTGAAAAAGCGTGGCGGGAGAAAGTAAGGAGCAAGGAAAAAAGGGAAAAGGAAAAAAGGACGGCCGGTGTAACGACTGACCGCCGAATTACGCCCCTCTCCCATTTAATTATCATGCAAAAAGGAGGAAGCGAAGACGCTCCGGATTAGTCGCGGCCTCTCGGCGCATCGGGAAGATGAATGTACGCGCGCGCAAAGAGAGGAGAAATCTTGTCAAAGGCTCCACTCGGGTGCTTCATTAAAAAAAACTACCTCGCTCCCGCTGCCGGATTGAATCGGATATAATGGCGTAACGGAGCTCCGGAGAAAGCGTTTGACAATGTCTCTAGAAAAATATTCTAACAAGATGTGCACTTCTTTCTTGATGAAAGGAATGCTCGCTTCGGGGATTATTATGTTGTTTACCGGAAAAAGAGAGCCGACAGTTCTGAATAAAGGCTGTGTAGCTGTAAAAAATGACGGAGTGCAATTTGCGGAGCTTCGAAATAGTTTCCAATACTTTAAATAATTTAATCAATTTTATTGAAAGGAGCCAGAAAGATTTAATTATAATGCTAGTCTTTGCAGGGAATTTTATGTATACATAAAATTATTGTAAAGATTACACCTGGTTTTTAATAAATAAATAAATACATAAATAAATAATGCTGTTGCAAAAAGGATAATTCAACTAAATGCGTTTAAAAGTTTTGCACTGTTTTTAAACGGAAATAAAGTAGAAATAAACAAAGTACATAGCAACTAATTACCGAGGGTAATTAGCGGCACCAACAAAAAGGGCTCGATTGTCCGTAACGAAATTTTCGAAGCTCCCCGGCAAAACTTGCTCGAAAGAAGAGAGAGCAACGGCGCCGCAGCGAGAGGCGGCGACTCTCGAGTTGAAAAGGGAAGCGAAGAAGCCTCGAACGCCGAAGGAAAACAGCGTAATCGCATTCAGGAGAATTAGCCCAAGTGACTAAGAGCGAGAGAGGTGACTGTTTTTCCAATTGGAAACGCCTGGCGCGCTTAATTGATATTGGCGGCGCGCGCGTTTTTGTCCTTTGGCTCTCGCGGCTCTGAAAGCGATTGCCAATAAAGAGGCAAGAAACGAGGGAGAATTGCACGCGAGTTCGGCCGAGATCGGCTCCTCCTCTATTTGAATTTAAAAGCAGCGACATAAGAACCGCCTTAAGGGAACGGCGAGCGATTTTCTTTTTTAATAAAACGTCCGGCAATCTTCGCTTCTCTTCTCTCCCGGAATGCGTTTTAGACCTTTTTCCGCCAAATGACACTTTGCCTCGCGAGCTCGAGAGTATACGGCGAGCAATAATTATACACAAAGAGCGTTTAAAATAAGAATCAGAGAAAAAACGTTCTCGCTGCCTTGTGGTTTCTCGAGTGGATACTGGAAATTACGATGACGGCCAGGTAAATACACTCGTGAATTTTGATTATGACTCAGACTGATTTTTATCTTTCATTCACGGTAATGTTTAACATACTTGTCAAGGCCGTGGGACTAACCTGAATTTTAACCGCAACGCAAACTCCATTCAACTTCTTAGCCATTTTTCCGGACTCGTTTTACAAGCGAAATTGGCAAAAACACATTCCGAGCCAGGTGAAAAAAAAACAAAAAAAAAAAAAAAAAAATAAGAGACAACAGATCCACGGCAAACCTCTCCGGATTTAAGAACGAGCGGCCGTTAAAGAGTCCACGCTCGCCACCCACACAACCGCGCGGCTCGATTTTCATGCGCGGGCCGCAGGATAAGAACTCGGGCAGCGCGCAAATTGAAAACCCGTAAAGTTTGTCCCGACGAGCGAGACAATGGCGGCGGGGAGCCGGGCGCCCGCTCGAGCGGAAAAAAGAGCAGCCGGTAAAAATCATACGCGGCGCGCATCATCGCGCAATTAGGCTCCCGTGTGTTTGCACGTAAGAGTGTAATTGCGTTACGCGAAAATTGCGCGTTAAAGCCGCCAATTGTCCTCGCGGAATTGCCTCCTTCTCGCGCGCGCCGCCGCCGCCGCCTGTCCTCGCTTCCTTCCTTTCTCTCTCTCGCTCTCGAAGCTCTTCCGTAAACTGCTTTCATTCTCTAACTGCAATGAGGTTTTAATCCGATCGCACCTTGAGTCACGTTAGAGTCGGCGCGCGTATCGTTTCTTCTTTTTTTTTTTTTTTGTTGGAATTATTATTGACTAATGCCCGAGTCTTACCGAGAAACGTTGATTGTTCCGAGTGACTTCATCGTTTTTACGATTTTCGTTTAAGTCACGTGCGTCTCTGCAATTGCATTATTGTGTGCAGCGGCCGGGAAAAATCGTTAAGACCTCGCAATATCTCGGGTGTACGGGGAAAATTATTCGCGTAATTTAATTCGCGCATAATGTTCCCGTACACATGACATTCAAATGCAATTTAAAGGCTTTTTGAAAGGGACGAGAAGCTGCATCCACGAAGAGGTTATTAAAACATATAATTACAACTCCAATTTGTCGTAATGTAATTTGCGTCTGACACAACGCGATGCGACAACCGTAATTTCGAAAATGCTACGTTCTTCGGCTTGGCTTTGTCATTATGCCCGCGGACAATAAAAATATTTATACGGACAATATATTTCTAAATGCACGAAACGATGATTATATAATAAAATATAGAATTGTCGTTAAATTTGACAGTTCTTTGCGTTACTCTCAAAAAATAAAGAAAGTACCTCTTCGTGCCAAAGTTATAATTCCTCCAGAAGACAAGCTTTTCTCTCTAGAATTCAATAAAAAGTTGCTGAACTTTTTGACACTTCCATTAACTTGCTTGTCGAAGCAGCACGGCATAAAATGCGACTTAATATTGAGTAACTCGACGCTCTGTCGTCACAATTACCAACTACCCAAAAGCAAGACTGCGCTTCGAGGCGAAAAGCTGCACTCTCAAACAATGCCGAGGAGAGCCCAGAGACACAGGGGGCACTTAGCATGTGCGCGATATCGTCTAGCCGGGCGACTGGCTTCGCGTCTGCGATCTCAGACGGTCGGCGTCCCGGTGCCCTTTCCGCAGACGAGCCCCGCGATGACGTCGCTGCGTGACCGGAAGCTCGGACTCTCCTCCTTTGTATTCCGCTCGTCGCGACGCCGAAGCCGCCGCCGCCGCGGGACTTTTTCGCAGTCGCAGACTCGCGAACTTTCTCGAGTAAACATCCCCCCAGCTCGCGCTCCACTTTTTCCGGCAATTACGACGTTTTAATTAAATAATTCCTGAAATGATGCGCGACCTTTTTGCAACAGGGCTCGAGGAAAACGGCTGAATTAAAATGCAAAGTCCTTCTTTCAATGCTCCGCGCGGACAAAAGGAGAAAAATGTCGTGCGAGATAATGCGGCTCCTAGACGAAAACCTAATTACCGGGCAAAATATTTAGCACCGGCGTCTCAAAGAAAGGCCGCGCGCGCAGTCTGGAAAAAGGTCGGAGAGCAAGAAAATAATTTTCCCACGAGAAAGCTCCCTCTTTGTGCAGCGACAAAAGAGTCCTTTCTTCCTCTCTTCCTCTCGTAATCAGCGTGAACCTGCCAGCAACAAACGCATCGAACGAGCTCATAGGCTGCTGCCGCCGCTCCCGCCGCCGAGCAAAATCAAAGCGCGACTTCTAATTAGGCGGAGCTCTATTCGGATTCGCCGGCAAAAGCACATGCACGCGCGAACGGGCTAAAGCTGGGGCAGAGAGGGAGAGAGAGAGAGAGAGAGAGGCGCGCCCCGGCCTTATTTTCGCATTTCGCAGCGTTCCCTACACGCTTTTCGCGTCTCTGAGGGAAGGAATAAGGTGCCGAGGAGCTGCTCTCTCTCCTCAAAGCGTTTCATTGTTTTCTTGCCGGGGGAGTTTGACTTTCTTAAATTTAATTTAACGCGGAGCTTGCCGGGCGGAATTATTCTAAGAAATTCGCTCCCGCTATCAAGTTTTAGATCTGTAATTAGCTGAGCAATCACATTGTCGAGGCGTATCTCTCCGAGGAGATCTTTTGTGTCAAGCAAAAAACGTGAAATTATAGCGGCGTACGGTTTTTCAGCACGTAACTGCAAAAATTCACTGCAAACAGCAATCATGCAAATGGCGCGCGCGCGCGTTTATTACTCGCTTCTCATTAACAGCTTCTTAATTAATATTTGTTTTTCTCGAATCGACCCTGACGGGGATCGGAGCGAGGATTTCGCCCACAGGCCGCAGCTTCTAAGCTGTTTTTTTATCGGCTTTAATTAACACGTAGTCCATCGAAAGCCGAGCTTTTTCTGAAAAAAAAATCCCCATAGCCACTTGACCCGAGACACTTGTACATCCATCTCTGGAGTCCGGCAAGTAAACGAGAATCGCGGGGGAAAAAGGAAAGAAAAAAGTCACCGGGGGAGATAGCCTCGGACGACAACGAGTCCGTGATTCGAATTCCGAAGATCTCGCGAGTTTCGAGAGGCGACGTCGACGATCCCCCCTTGTCCAGCATCCTTCTCTCCTCCTGCTTGGGAATGCCGGTTCGCAAAGCGAGCGAGCGCCCGGGAATTTCGACGTATTTCAAAAACAAATATAGCTAGGCCGCCGCCGCCGCCGCTGCTGCCTTCACGTAGTTCCACTTTTCGCTTTGCTAAGATTCCTTCCCCTCGATCCGATGCCTGAATATTTTTGCTGCGCTTGAAATTTTCCTGCGGCGTCGAGCCTTTTTCTCCGTGGAGGTTTCTTAAAGCGCCATTTTTCGAGCCGCCGCCGCCGCGTACTTTTGTGCAAATGCATACTCAGGTGCGGACATTTTCAGGCCTTCGCCGGGAAATTTACGGTTAATTGCCGGGCAAGGCGCCGTTTTGCCAACCAATCGCATTTTTATCTTATCCCCGCGAGGCGCGAAAATCGTAAATTAAGTAGATTTGCAGAAAAATCGCGGCCATAAATATATCATAAAGAGAACTGCGGAATATGTTTAATATAAGGAACGAGTTTATCGGGGAGGCACACACGAACTCGGATAAAGAGAAAAACTCGCTCCAATTTAGAATTATCAAGTTTCAAAGTTAGCGGCAAATAAATTAGCATTATCCCAGTCGATTTTCGCGCGAGACTCATTGAATAAATGCAGCGATTCGTTGCAAAATAATATCGAAACGCAGAAATAAAAAGCCGGCGCGTATTTCCATTTGATATCATTAGCATAATTCCAGTGTGAGAACTAAATGAATCAACATTTCTTAGCGGCGGCTGATGAATAATGAGACGAGAGTGGAAAATAATTGCGATCCCGCGTTAGAAACAAACAAATTGATTATCGGTCCCGGCGAAAAATCCCGATTCGAAAAAGTCCAGTCGCGATATGTATATAAGCTAAGCACTATAATAAAGCTGCGCGCGCGAATTGCGCAATGGCAAACCGCAGTGGATTATCGGGCGGGGGGGAAAAAAGGCAGGCAGGTAGGCGCCGCTCGCGCGCGTCTATAATTTCCGATTTTTCCGCGAATATCAATGAGGCTCGTTCGTTATCGATTACGAAATATTGGAAATTTTTAAGCGGACGGAGAGAGCCCCGGAGCGGCTCATAATCGGCCTAACTCGAGTAGGCACCACGTATGAAAAAGGCGAACAAAACGATCGAATTACCGCGAGAACGCGGAGCGTTTGCGCGAATTGTCGTGTAATTCCTGTCTTTGCGCCGGGCGCTGACGAATATTCGAAGAACGAAAAGAAGCTTAACGCTCGGGTTTAACGCTCTTTATGGCCGAAAAGATGAAAGCTTCGAATTATGCAAAGCGGTTTAAATCGAGTATTTAAAGAGCGTTTTTTAAGTGAAAACGCCAAGCACTAAAATTGCGTTTTTCTAGCAATTCGAAATATATTCAAATCTAATAGAACGCTCGGAAAATCACCCGAAGCCAAAAGTTACGGCAGGCGAAGAAAATTTCTTTCGCGAGGAAAGAAATATAGCAAATTCGAATTCTCGAAAATGATTTTACAATGAATTGAAATTGAATATCCCTCTCGGAGCGAAATGTAATTTTCATAATTTTTGTCAGCAGGCGAGAAACCTTCAGTTTATCGAGCAAACAACGAGCTTTCGGACCACTTGAATTTTCAGCCGGGCGCAAATTTCCCCTAATGGACTTAATTTTCGGCCATCAAAAATTTAGAGCAGCAGCAGCAGCACAGCCGAGCAGAAAGAGAGAGAGAGAGAGAGAGCGGTAACGGCGCGCGGGCGTACACAACTTCGGCTCCGGTACATTTATTTTTCTCGATTCGGCCGAGCGGAAAAACCGTACCAGCGGAGAAACACACAAGAAAAATAACAATGAAAAAAGTGCGAGAGAACGAGAGCGAAGCATATTCATGTCCGGGTTTGTACGGATTTCGCATGCAAAGCAGCGGCAGCGGCAGCGGCAGCAGCAGCAGCAACGGTGCCCTTTAATTTATGACGACGGAATATGGTATTTATTAAGTGGCTGAAAGCTTTACGCTCGTGAGAAAATGCACTTTATTACGGCGTTTAATGGTCATGCGTGTACATATTGATGAAGAAAGGGAAAAAGACGCGAGGAGAGAGAAAGGGAGAGAGGGAGAGATGTGTTTTGCGATTGATAAACTCGCGCGCCGCGGGTTTCGCCTTTTTGCAGGCAAGATGCAATCGCGGAAAATGCGAAATCGCGAAATTCTAGAGGCAGAATGGATAATGTCGAGGATCTCGCCGCTCGGTCGGAGTGGGCTTTCAGGGCAATTAGATCGGAATTCAAATGATTCGGGTTATTGTTGTAAGCGCGGGCTTTAGCGTTTTCTCATGCGCGCCTCGAATGTTCGTTAATTAATAAAACTTTTGACTTTATTACCGTGAAAATTAGCCGGAAAAGGCAGCAAAGAAAATCGCAGCTCCGAATCTTTTAAGATTTCGTAGCAATCGGCGCGCGCAAACTTCAGCCCCGCGGAATTAAAACTTGGCATACTTGAAACACCCGCGGCTGCAAGCTGAAATTCCCGCGCATTAAGTTCCATTAAAAAATGCCTGGCATTCGACTCACACGCTACCCCGGCTCGTCTTTAAAGAAAGGAGCTCACGTGCATGAAATGCCCAAACGGAATACATCTGTATAAACGAGCGAAAGAGAGAGAGAGAGAGGGAGGCAAAATGATTCATAATCCAGGCAGCTGCTGGCGCGCACAACACAACGACGACAGGTCGCCGTTACAAAGAACCGCCAAGGCCGCCTCTAGGTTATCTGATATACGGCGCACGGACTTCCGCTTGGCCGGGCTTTTTTGCCGGGGAGCCTAACGTATCTGTACCGACTGCTCCTCGCCGTTTTCTGAATCTAATTAATCCGCGGCTAATGACGCGCGAGGAAAATCAGATACGCCGAGGTCGCCGATTTTCCCTTTGTTCGGCCGCGGGAAATTTATCGCTCTTGAGAAATTGCACCTTGGCCGGTTTGTTTATTTTGCTTGATTTTCTTTTTATGAAAATTATCCTGGCGATCTTCAATTTTATGCGCTCGCGCCGCCTCGCGGCTTGTACTATCTTATCTTCGAGGGACCATTTGTAAAAATCTCCGTCTTAAAATCTAGTCAGTTTTGCCCCGCCCTTGGGGGGGGGGGGGGGGGGGGGGGG
>JAWWEM010000010.1:26342711-26376628 GCA_035582935.1 Ormyrus thymus
ACCTGTGATATCTACATACTAGTCATAGCTACTCATACAATAATTTATTTATTTAATATGTTTTATAATAATTTTTTGTAATTTATGCTTTTTGCCTTGATGGCAGAATAAAGAGGTATCTATCTATCTATCTATCCCTCCGCGGCAGCGCATAAATAAGCGCGCGCAGCAATATCGCGGCTCGCAATCGCTCAAGAATGGAACTAATAATTTATCGAGCGCGGAGTCGCGGCGGCGGCGGCGGCGCGGAACTTTCCGTCGACGAGAGATGCGCCGCACCGGCATTAAAAACGCACGCCTTTCCCTCGAAAACTGGGTGAAACAAATGTTTCCGCTTTCCGCTCCTGCCGGCAGATAAAAACTTTCCAACTCGCGGGGGCGTCGATAATGTTTGAATGATAAACAAGCTCGGTGCCGCGGCAAAAATTTCGCGCAAGGCACTCGAATTCCTTTCAGCGATCGTCGATAAAGCGACGGAGGGCAGTAATAATAAATGGATTCTTGGAGATACTTCTCTCTAAGTAAATAACGGCCGTAGGAAATTATGCGGCCTGGCTTTTGTACCCTCGAAATCTCGGCGCTCAATTTGTCACAAGGAAAGGCTCTCTTACAAACGGAAAAAAAGGCACCGGGGCTCTTCGGAGCTCCGTCGACAAAAGCAGCAACGCAAGAGTTAATTCAGGGAATATGCGGGGCAGCAGCGGCGCGGCACACACACAGGACCCGGTATCCACTTTGAATGGCTGGCATAGTGCAGGCCTGAATGCAGCCGTAACTCCGCCAGCACCTTCGGCCGTCAATCGATCATCGATAGCTCTCTCGCCTCGCGCATTGATCGATCGTCGCGGGGCGGCCGCGAAGTTAGGGAGCGGAGAGAGAGAGAGAGAGAGAGAGAGCCTGAGTGATTCCACCGCAGCGCCATTCATACTGCCGAAAGAGCCCGTAGCCGGAACATTCCTATCTCTCTTCGGCGCCGAGGAGATAGAAGGGAAGGTCTCGGGATTAAATCGCGAGATCTCGAGAGACAAAAGCCGTCCTACAAGCCACGGCGCGGCCAATTAATTACAATTAGCGGCCGGAGGCTCTCTTGAGTAACAACAACAGGCAGGGACGACGGGGCTGCAGCTATAAAAGGGTACGAGGGGCCCCATTACGGGCCGATATACATTTTACATTTAATTTGCATAGGATCGGATGAACGAGCGAACCGTTATATAGGCGGAATATTGCGATCGCGCCTCTCGCCGCTGCCTGGCTCAGCCGATCCGCCGCTCCGACACGTACTTTCTTCCTCTTCTCCTCCACGTCCTCTCCTTCGCCGGGCTCGACTTTCCCACGGCTCTCTCTCTCTCTTTGTCTGTCCCTCCGATTGCAAGCCTACTCCGCGCGGAGGAGGCTTTTCCCGCGAATGCGCGCGGCGATGATATTTTCGGCGAGCGAAGCGCCGATGATTTGCGAGATATATATATATATATAAGGATCGCGCCGACAGGGAGATGCCGTTTTGATAGCGCGGGCCCGGTATTTATTACAAGCGGCGCGGGGGCCAACGGTTTTCTAAGGCGCCGTGACGGAAGTGCAGCTCGACCTCGTTTTCCGAGGCGGCGAGCGAGGATCGAACTCATCGGGATGTGTGAATTACTGGCTCCGCCGCGAGAGGGAGATGCTGCGGGTTAATAAGCGCGGAAAAACTGCGACGACGGCCGGGATTTTATCGGGGGCTGACAGACAAATTGCTACTGGTTCGATTTCTCGGGGGGGGGGGGGGGGCGAGCTTTTTTCCCCGTAAGATCCTATTTGCAATGGAAAGGGGGGCTATTTATAATGGCAGTAACTTAACCGGGCTAGAAAGTTTATCTCTCGCTTGGCTTCTAAAGTAAGCTTTTAAATTAAAACCTGAAAACGCGCAGCAAGAGCTCGACGTGATTTCGGCTTTTAAAAGCTCATTACGACTTTCGAAGACACGGAAGGTCTCATTCGAGGCTCCGTCTCGCTCGCGACATTCATTTCAACTGTTTTCCAGAGACCTAAAAATCGTTCGGAATTTTCCCGCGACCTCCTGCACGCAAAATCCATCACCATCAACTAATGACTCTCGAGTAAAAGCGCGCCGTTGCATAAAATTGACTTTAAATCCTCGTCGAAGCAATTGTACGCGATTTTTCTTCGCGAGGCGAACGCACACGCGGACAGGCTCAAAGCCGACGGACGTGGCAGCAGCAGCAGCAGCAGCAGCGCCGTTTAAAAACCTATCTCCCCGATCGCCGCGCGGAGATTTATTATTTCATTAAAGGCAGAAACAACAAATAAATCACCGGCGGCCGATTTCAATAAATCCGAAAGCGCGCATAATATTGTTGCTTTGCATCGATCAAATCGCCCGGGCTCTCGTGCGCCTCGACGTCGGAGCGCGCGGCGCGGCGTATCAGATTTCAATAACAGCGTTTCATCACTCGCGAGTATCCCCATTAGCAAATAATATTCCTCGCGCGTTAGCCTGAAAAGCGCCGTCACGCACTCGACGGATACGCAATCGAATTCATTACGCGTACATATACATCTGGGCAATTCTTCCGAACGTATTATTATAACCGGTGAATCCTCCGCGAGTTCGACGCGATCACGCGAAAGGAAGTGCGCAGAAATGTGTTCCGAAGCGCTGCTCTGATAATTCCGCTCGCAATTATTTTCCCAGTAAAAACGCAATGAATAAGCCGCGCGCGCGTTGGGCTACGCGGTGCAGTCGATGGATATTGCGGTCGTCGTCTACTTATTCACCTGTCGAAGAGGAGAGCAGCGTCGCGGAGGGTTTTTCGGCGCGCCCGACAGGATTGCGTAATCCCGACGCGATGGCGCGATGTCATTAATCAGACCTCGCGCGACTGGATCATTCGATTTCGACCGCGCGTCGCTCCTAAGCGCGGCTGTCAAAACGGCTGTACGGCCTGCTCTGTTCGTAATTTTCTTATTAACAACGCCTGCATTGTCGAGTAATTTACAGCCGGAGAAAGCATCTGCGGAGAAAGCAGTCTCTCAAAGCTCCCTTTTGAGATCGCGACGATAAGGAATGCAAAATATGTTTTTTTCCCCGGCGATAAGGCGGACGAGACGGGGGCCGTTCTCGTCTGGAAATTAAAAATGCACAGTGCAATGTCTGTACAGCGCGGTATCTCCTCGTAGTTTTACAGAGCGCAAACAAACGAAAAAGCAAAGCTCGCGTTTACAGCTGGCGGGGCGATAAAAAAGCGGCTTCTCCCGTCTCTCAAAGGCGACGCGGCACAAAATGTAATCGCGGAAAAGAGACGGCGCCGGGGAGAAAACAGAGGAAGGATATTAGCCCGGCCGCCACCGCGCCGCGCGTAACCTGAAAGCGCGAAGCTGCGCGCGTGAAATGCCATCGGCTCGGAAAAAGAGAGCAGGAGGAAGGAGGCGCTCCAAAGCCCGGCCTCGCGCGCGCGTCTCCTCCGCGCGCAGAGGAGAGTTGACGAGAATCGAGAGAAGGGAAACGTGAGACCGCGGAGCGAAACGCGAGAGTCCGGGTCTTCGCTCTGAAGTTGACAAAAATCGATTTAACCCAGAAAAGCCATTACCGGGATGTTCATTTATTTTTACGTTTCACATATCGGGGCAAATCGCTCGGCAAATAATAGGGACGGCGAAATTAGGAGGGAATCCCGCGCTCGAGGGGACGCCTCGGCGCAAACAATTGAATTCGCCGGCGAGCGATGTCATTTTGAAGAGCAGGTTTTAAAGGGACGAGCGCCGCGACACGCGAAAACGAGAGACGGATTTTCTTTGCTCGTTTAGATAATTAAATTTGTTCTCGTTAGAACTTGAAAAGCTGGTTTCGTCAAAAGGCATTATGCAAATGGCGCCGGTGGTAATCGGGACAAAAAGTCAACAATTCGCCGTTCGAAGCGAGCGCGAGCTTCTGCGAACTTTTACAATCGTAACGAACGAAATCGGCTCTTCGATTTGCTGCCCCCACGAACGCGCGGAATAAAGAAGTCGAAATCGCGCAGACAAAACCGGAAAAGAGGCAAGCGGGCAATAATATCAGAAGCCAAAAACACCTGCCGCATTCGGCTTTTAATTTCGATTTGTTTTACAAGAATGCGCCTTTTCGTGTTACAGGCTCGGCTCTCGCGTTTCGTTCCTCTGCAGCTCCAGGAGAGAATCTCGAGTTGCCGTCGCAGCGCAGCCGCCGCAGCGAGTAACTCGACACTGCCGATTCTCTCTCTCTCTCTCTCTCTCTCTCTCTCTCTCTTGCCGGTCTTGTCGCCGTCGCTCCTCCTGTGCCCGCCGGCGGGCAAATCCGAGTCGAGCTGCCTGCCTGGGCTCTAATTCCTAAGCCATGGGAACGAAGAAAGCCAGAAGGCTTCCGCCAGGAGATGAAGCTGCGCCCGTGATATTGCTGTTATTCGCTCTCTCGCGCTGTATCGTTTTGCAGACTCTCTCCGGAGGAAAGCCTGACGCTCTGTCGTTTCACGGCAATTGCGCTTTTTTTCAGGGGGGCCTTCGCTTCCGATCACTGCGACGCTCTCCAGTGATTTGTCGCTGCCGCTCTATACTCTTGGGAATTATTCCTAAACTCCTGCCAGCCCGAAAGCACGCTTTGTTAATTAGGAAGTGGAAGATTGAAAATTAAAAAAAGAATCAACAATTTCGACAAGCAAAGTTAACGAGTCACAGGTCAGGAAAGCACCATGAAAGTACCACCAGCAGAATTTAACAAGAATAGTGCATTTCACTATCTAAAAAGCGGATATTTCTCAAGCCCCGCATACAGTTACTCAGCGATCCTCGTTACAAAACAGCCTCGAACAAGAGAAACTCCATTGAGCAAATGATTTTTCTAAGTAACCCATAAAAATGTCGATTGCACAGCGCCGCGCCGCAAGACACAGCCTTCCTGCCTTCGCGCGCAGCATCATCCCGGTGCAGCAGCGGCAGCGACTGCGGCTCCTTTCGCACCTCGCCCCCCCCCCCCCTCCTCCTTCTCCCCCAGCGCTTTTATGGCGTTTTACCGTTCGCGGATCGCGATTAAAGGGGAGCCCCCCATCGGCGGCTGCATCGGATTTACCTTGTTTTGCGACCGTAAACCTTCCTCCGCGATTTTACATTGTTTGTTTTTGCGTAATTAGCGGAAGGTTGTACTACGACGTCCGAGGGATTTTTGCTCGAGCCGTTAGAGGAGGGAGAGAGAAAGAGAGAGAGAGAGAGAGAGAGAGAGAGAGAGAGAGAGAGAGAGAGAGAGAGGCGCTGTCACGCGAGGATTGTTTTGTTTCGGCGCGCGATGAATGGACTAAACGGTACACGAAGAGCGGCTGCTGCCAGTCCGATAATTGGGTGATTTGATTTTTCTGGTTGATAAATCGATTTAGCGCGGTCGGGGCCAAAAAATCTGCTTAGTTAACGTGTCGAGCTTTTTGACGAGGAAATCCGTTTTAGATTTTTAGCGCGGTTACGTTGCGGTAGATTTTTAATGAATCACGCTGCGACCTCTTGCAAAATGTTATATATTATATTGTATATTTATTCGGTCGAAATAAGCAACCTATAATATAATATTGCAGATTAAGCTTTTCCAGAAATTCACAATAAAATACAGCGCGAAGCTTTAATATAACCATAAGCATTTCCTTTCCCATAAAATTAATAAACGAGCTTTATTCCCATTTTACCATTTACTTCGAAAAATTTTCAAAATTCCACCAGCAATAAATTAATGACGATTTATTCGGCGCGGCGTCCGCATTAAAAGCGTCGCACAATGCTGGCCAATTCGAAAATGCATCACGCAATCCTACTTACAAACAAACAATTTCGACGCAATTTCGTGTAAATCAAGTCCGGAATAAAGAGTTGCAGTAAAATCCTCGACGTATCGATCGCCGAGCAGCCAAGGAGCGAAAAAAAGAAAAAAAAAAAGAAAAAACAAACCAACGGAGCGAATAACACCGGCTGGGCTCATTTGTCCTGAAAGAGAAAATGACGTGTTTTTCGTCGGGCGCAGTCGCACGCAGCGTGTGGCATAATAAGGTAAGAGAGCCCCGGAGTCTGCCGGGCGGGTTAAGCATTTTAACAAAGTGGGTAATGCCGTTGATTAGGCTTAAGTAAGCCTGAATGCAGCAAGTGCAATTTGGATCGGCCCTCGCCACCGACGCGCGCACTTACGTCCATTCAATTTTATCTGGCCGCGCCGCTCCGCGGCGACGGCGACGACGGCTAGCAAAAATTGCCCAATGAAGCGCAATGATAGAATGTGTCAACGGGATGTCGCCGATTCGCTCCTTTTATTTTTCATCAGCGGCGAGAGGAGAGAGAGAGAGAGAGAGCTCGATTCAATCAAACTTTATGCGCGAATTTTCCTTGATTTCCTTTGGCGCGAGATCGCGATTAATTAAAGCGCGAATCACGGAATTCCATTTTGGATTTACGCGCGTTTCGAGCTCGGAATTGTAAAAGCTCAGCTCCGATCCGGACGAGACGCGTCTGTTTTCATTCAACAAATCGCCGGCTAGGTTGAATTCCGCTCCCGCACTTGATATGGCGTGATTCACTGGTCGTCGAGCGCAATAAGAGAGGTGTCGAGTAATGCAGCATTTTTGAATTAATTGCAGGAAATAGATAAGCAAAAGGAATCTAGCTGAAAATTGAGGAGCGCTGAATGTTATTTGCACGGATTCTATATATTTTTACGGCTGGAAAACGCGAAAATAAACTCTTTTAATTTATTGTCCAACTCTTGGCCGTAATTCTTTTTTTGATCTAAAAACCAGTATTCAATCTGCACATTTTAAACGGAATAAATAAACCGAAAGTGATAGTAAATTACTTTTGGAACAAGCGATGCTAAACCACAAAGTTATAGTCCAATTAAAATTTTAAATCAGCAAATTATTTTTTTAGCTGAAAGCGACCTTGCTCGGTCAGCTGCCTTTTCAGCAATACCTTATCCCCTTATTTATCGCACAACTTTTAAACTCACTAAAAGACTTTTCTCTCTTTCATTATTCCCGAGGCGTAATAATTGCGGCTGCACAAAGCGCGCACTCGAAAAATCCCTACGGAATCGGGGCATTTCGTCATTGTGTACTATCTTCAATCTTTGCTTGATTAACACGTCGCTCTGCATCTAAACAATTCGGTAAGCCAATCTTCTCGAATAAATTCATAACCGGCCTCAGCCGTCCTTTCCCCCACCGTTACGCCCCGGGATTCCGCAGAAGTGACGAAAGCCAGCGGGCGCTTTTTCTCTCTCTCTCTTTCTCTCTCTCAGCTCTCCCTTTTCCGTTCTCGTCTTTCTCCAGCTCGACTCGAGGCTTAAAAGGCATGTGTGCGCAAGTCTCTACCTGTATGAAAGGCGCTCGACCGGCCTTGCCGCTCTCGAAACTCGAAATTCCGGAGCGATCGAGTGCAGCGGCGGCGGCAGCGCCTCCTCCTCCTCCTCCTCCTCCGCTTCCTCCTGGGCGGCTCTCGTCACGTGACCGGGCTCTCGCCTGCTCGGCGAGTAACGCGATATTCTTCCGCGGCACGAGTCGCCAACACTGTATCCAGGCGCGCGCGCGCCGAGCCGCGCGGCGACAAAAGAACGGCCAGAAAACGCCGAGTCCGCTTACTTTCCTCGCGAGATGCCCTTTCTTACCTCCTCGTAAATTTCGAGGTAAGGCCGGCTTTGTTTTTGGGCCATCGGCCGCCGCTGACCCGAAACGTTTCGGACGTTTCAGAGCGAGATGCTAATGACTCGCGGGAGAGCTCTCCAAAGTCGCGGCTCGAAGCTTTGAAAATGATTGATGATAACGAACGAGGCAGGGCTGCGATTCAGATAAGCGGAGGAGGTTACGTAAAATGGGAGCTTTTGTATTATTATTCGGAGGAAGTGCGGCGCCGCGAGTTATCTTGGCGCGGAGGGGGAAAAAAAACGCCGGAGAATAGTTTTATCACAACTAAATTGTAAGTTGCGGTTGTTGCAAGTTGTGCCTCGTAGTTTACGGGCAACGGTAACTCTCTCAAGTTTCATTGTCATATTCGTGCCTTTTCAAAATGCGTGCGGAATACCAAAGTCGTGAAACAGAATAGTCCCATTGTACTATCAAATTGCAGCAACGGTTATATCACAGCGGCTGCGCGCGCAGTCCGATGTCTTATTCCAGTAGTTTACAAACCGTTACATCTTCTTCCATTTGCGAAAATTTCTACCGCTAAATAACAGCTCTATCGACCGCCGCCGTCCCCGCCGCCGCGACTTCCTATCGAATTACGCGCAAACGTGTAAATAATAGTGCGGACCGGTCGAAAAATCCCGGCCGCTCTTTTCTCTTCCATTACGGGCAACATTTATGTACTTAGCATTAGCAACGGTATCACCGAAGCGTGGAGATCGAACCGGTCGCGGCCTGCAAAAATCGACCTGTGTTGTACGACCAGCTTTCAATGAGGTGTAATCGTTAATTTAGGCCCTCTTTTCCTTTTTCCTCGGGCCGGAGAATAAAATCGAGGAATCTCGAATCTGCTCCGATTTTATGGATATGAACCAAGCGCTCCGGCGTCTTTTTATGAAATCCAGACACGTGGGCCGCCGCCGCCTAACGAATGTCTATCGTAAGAGTCACTTCGATTGATCTAAACTGCCTTGAATGAGTGCGCGCCGCGGCCAGAAAGCGGCTATCGCGAGAGCGTTTCTACATTTATTTCTCTTTCGCTAGTTATACTTTTACTCGATGTTTATTTAAAAGGGGGACGCGGATTATTTTTACAGAGATGTACGACTCGAAAAACAAGCTCTCGAACAATGTTGCCGTCTTCATCAACGTATTTCCTTCAAGATCGTAAATTTCGGGAGTGTTTTTTATTTTTCCAACCTCCTGCCGGGTTCATTTATCACCGAAAAACTCGAGAGAGCGGCTAAATCCTTCAGAAATGGATTCTTCGTGAATATTACATTCAAAACGAATACATCCCAATAATTGAGATTATTTTCAAGCAGACATTCGAAGCAATAAAATCAGCTGACCTTAATACTATACGGATAATTACCGAGCAAACTCCCTCGTTTAAACCGCCAGTGGATATATTTCCACAAGAAAGCGAAAAGCAAGAAGCCTCGTTGAGCTATTACTCGTTAAGTTTACGTAAAGCAGCGGATCTCGTCCTCGGGCCCCAAGCCGAAAGAAGGCCTCATGCCCGATAAGACGTTAAAACGTGCTCGCGGCCGCCTCTTAGGCGATACCGCTCGAAGAAGCGAGGTTATGATCGCTCGCGCGTGAAGCGGAGCCGACCCGCGGAGAGAGCGGAGAGGATGTTCTCGGTGCCCGGGAAAAATCGTAATCGCGACGATTAATTAGTTTTCCGCGATTAATCGCTCGGTGCGCCGCGACCATTCTTTGCCCCTCCCCCCCCCCCCGCCGATACTTGCACGCGCCGGTACCGCTATTCGTTTTCGTGTGCCTCGGGCATTGGTTAAACTCCATCGCGCGCCGCTGGTGTGCGTGATTTATTCCGGCCGACTGCGTAAATTAGATTTTTCTGCGGGCTAAAAATATATGCCATTGCTTCTGCCCCATCGATCAGCCCTCCTCCGGCTGCGTATACTTTCGCGAGAACTTCTTTGTAATTGAATCGATTATACCGCTGAGGAGCAGAGGCGAGATTAATCGCGGGAGGAGCGGGAAAAAGGGAGGATTTCGGAAAAATTGCCGCGTAATGCACCTCTCTTCATAAATTCAAAAGAACAATGACGGCTGCGCGCAGCGAGAGTAACAATAAGAAGGTGTATTCGTTACTATTGTTTAATCGCCTTTTTCCAGCTTCGTCCTTCTGTCACTGTCAAAATCTTTCTAGAATCCGCTTCGCGCGTAAGACGATAAGCGCTTTCTTCTCGTAATTTTAAAATTGATACGTCAGAAATTACGACTGCATCTGAATGTCATGAATTATTTATAGAATTCCAAGCGCTGCCTGTAAGCCCTCTTTCATTCCTCGCAGCGGCCTATAAATAAAAGTATTGTTATATTTGTCGCGCGCGCGAGCCTCGCCCAACGGGTTTTCAAACGGTTTGGCCGCGAAAAGGCGCGCAATAATCGGAGTCATCGGGCGCTCGGCTTAAAAAGACGTCCGCGCGCTCGTCAATTAACGGCGCGAGCTCTTTTCAGGAGCTTAGAGGGCGAAGGCGGCGACGGGAGATAACGCGGCAACGCCACCTATAAACATGTCGTCCGCCAACAATGAGCAGAAAAAATTGACCTAATCTCTCGCGAAATCTTATGAAACTCCCTCTGCAGCGGCAGCAGCAGCAGCAGCATTTCCTTTGTTCGACGTTCGACTGCGAGACTCAATAAAGCTCTCCCGGCCGGTCGAAAAATAAACGCAAGAAAAATGAGAGAGAGAGAGAGAGAGAGAGAGCAACCGGACGTAGGCGACGACTTGTGTACATTAAGATCGTGCTTCAAGAGACAACGCGAGCTGCTGCAGCTGCCGCTGCCTTCCTTTCTTTCCTTCTCCCGCGCGCGACGGATAATCTTTCAGCTTTATCATTTAATTACTGGAATTCCGAGCGAATGAGCCGAGTTACGCACGCGATTGACTCCCCTTGCGCCGAGCTGCTCTCCGCGGCGCCGCGCGACGATGCTTTTACGATAGCAGCTGCTTTTAAAGTTTAGAGCGAGAGGCGCGGAGGAGGAGAGGGTTTCGGATAGAAACAACGGCCGGGTTTAATGCTGACAGTTTTAACGAGATCCGGTAGTGTTTAATGAACTGAACGCACGATTTAATAAATGGGATAAGCTGTGTTGTGATTGCTCTAATCTGGCGCGCGGGGTTAGTTCTTTTTAGATTTAAAATCGCTTATCGCGTAAGCGCCGCGCTGCTTTATTAATGCCGTGATAATTCGGAACTTGTTAGGCGTCGGCAAGTCGACTTGGGCAAGTTTGCGAGGACTTGATAGCAACTGTAATACACTGGTCTAGTCGTTAATTATTCTTGGGAAAAAGTCAGATTTTAATTGTTCGACGTTATGAAAATACTTTCTTGCAAATCATATTAACGACGCGCAATTAAAGCTGCTCGCTGGCGCCGCTAATTAGAAAACTATTTACAGCGGCAATAAAGCGCTCGGGGTGATATTTTACACGCGGGAAATACAATTAAAATGCTTGCTTTTTCAAATATTAATGACGCTATCGGTTTATTGCGCCATTAAAATGATCTTCTTTAAGTTCGGTAGGTTCGAAAGAGTCAACAGAACTGCAATCAGGAGGAGAAAACAATATTGCGGTTCGACCAGTTTGCTTTTCACCAGTCAAAGTGAGAGACTAAGAGAGAAATAAAGAAGGAAAAGGGGGAAACAAAGAGAGGCTCGGCGGGGGAAAAAGGCAATGAGAAACACAGGGAGAGAGAGAGAGAGAGAGACGAAAATACTTGAACGGATGAAGTGAGTAAACGAGGTGGAAAGAGACGTGGATGAAAAGAGACAGTGTACATCAACAGATGAAGTGAAGAGAATCAGGTAGAAGGGGGAACAACAAGAAAGAGGAGGAGAGAAAAGAGAGAAAAAGATACTCCAATAGATGAAGCACGCAACAGTAGAGATAAATTGACAAACAGACGATAATAATACACTGAATGGGAATTTGTTCGCTTTACAGCGTCAATGTTTCCTTGTTATCTCGTTAAAATTCTACGGACAATGATGTTGCTCAATTTACTTAAATGTGATATAAATCTGTACAATTATCCAACTCAATTAACTTCCTTAATAAAGTCGTGTCGGCATATTTTTTTATTCAATTATTCGCCGCTTTCAGCAGCGGCGGACAAAGCGCAGACTCTAGTCTTGCTTCGAAACGCTCAAAGCGTTTCCATTAAAGAAATGGGATGCAAGAATAATATGTGCAAAGTGCCGGTAATTAGTTCGACTTAAATAGAATCTAGCCAAACCAGCTTGATAGACAATATCTTCGGGCTTTGCCGAACCCTGAACGCAATCAAAATGGCCAGTCAATAACTAAAAACTGGTCAGCACCTACATACTCAATTAAAACAGACTTCCAATGCGATTTCATTCGCCGGCAACTGGACTGTATCAATTGTTTAATACGGAATCTATTTTCTGCCTTGTGTAGCTGTAGCATTCAGTCGATACTCGATATCTGCAAAGCTCTAAATTTAATACGTTGATTTTAAAATGCAGAAGCGATTTTTCTGCCTTCGGTGCGATAATAGCAGTCCCCGATAGCCAGTTCCTTGGTTAGGTTTTTGAATTGATAGCAATTTGAAAGGTAACTATTCCAATCAATAACAAATCAGCATTCAAGGCCACAATTACTCGGCGAAGCCGCCCTTTAATTTCCAGCCCGAAACTCGAACCCCGCGGCTTTATCATTATGAATAGCTCTCCGGATTACCCGCGAAAACAGAAAATTAACGTGAAGGGCCGCAATCAGCGTAAAAAGCAGTCCACACCGTACTCGAAACAATAATCCAAAATAACGCGAATCCGGCCCGCGGCGAAACCGTGTCAACAGCTCTCTCTTATCAGCATAAACAAAGCTGCTGCCGCCGCTGCAGCAACGGCAACGGCAACAGCGGCGGCCGGAGAAAACTACACGCATTTACAGCGATAAAAAGGGGGGCTCCGGCGCACGTCATTCCATCGGGGTGATAACCTCTCATTGTTCATGACACGCGCATTCCGCGAAGCGCGTTATCGCGACATCCGCAGACGGCGCATGCGCGCCCCGGACGGAGAGAGAGAGAGCCCACGCCTGCCCACGCTCGTCCTCTTTACGACTACACGACGAATTGCTTCGCATCAAAACGCCCGCTGTCACTCTTTCTCTCTCTCTCTCTCTCTCTCTCTCTCGCGAATCGACTTTCTTCCATCCGTCGCTCGCTCTCTTTCGGCGCGCGCTGACGGATTTCAATTACCGCGCCCGCCTTTTTCCATTTCCGCATCCGTTTTTTTTCGCCGCCGCGCGCTGCATGCACTCCGGCTTTCAATTTCGGGTCAATGCGCGCGCGCGCGGACGTCGGAGGCCGCCGATGGTTAATCGATGATGTATTCGTTTTGCGAGCGATTTTACGCGCGGATGGCTCCGCGCCAGTCGCCGGGGCTCGTTAGAGCGCGCCATGTAAGTGCGGACGCTGTTGAAGAGCGCCCGAATCATCCGGGATAATACGCTTTCATTGTTACGCCGATTCCGAGCGGATTCCGACGATTTATTCCCCCGGCAGTTTCACTTTCTTTCTCATTAGGTTTTTTCGAGTGCGCCGCGCGCGCAGGACGACCGGGAACATTTGAATAGTCACGCGAATCCGTATTCGAATTGACTTTGCCGTATGCAAATCACTGACTTGCCACACTCTCCGCCAGTGCCTGTAACCCTGTTAAAATTATGCTAATCGAATCCCACCTCGAGCATTTAAATATTCTTCAATTACGTCGTCGGAATTATGAAAATCCCGATGTAATATTTTGCGGGAACGTATCTCGGGCGCCTTTTTTCCCTCGGCAAAAAATCAGGGAGCACGCCGAACTCCGCGTATGCAAATGCGGAATTTCACCGTGCTCGAAACCGTGCGAGCCTATAATGACACCGTCAGCTCTTCATTGATCCGGAATATTCAGGTGACGGGCCTTTGCGAAGAACTGGCTAAAGAAGCGCAGCTGCAGCTGCGCCCAAAGACCCAAAGCCCGTCGATTATTCATGCAGCGCCGAAAATTGTTTACTCCCTCGTCTCCCCCGCGCAATTATTCAGGCAAATCCGCGCTCGTCGGCATCATAATCGAATGGTAATTAAGGGTCTCCGCGGTGAAAGAGAGACTCGCCGATTTGCTCCGGCGGCGCTTCATTGTGTCGCGAGGCGCAAATGTTATACAGCTAATCTGCAGGGATATATACTCACTCGACTCTCTCCTCGTTCGCTATTTAGCCGATCGATTAAAGCGACGAGTACACGCGGGGAGAGGGCGCAAATAATCCAAGTCCCGAGGACCGCCGATAACATGAAATTTTATGCGCCGCGGCTCGGTTTTAGAGCCGAATCGGGTCAGGCTCTCGCGCGCCTGCTTTTGCTTTTTCTCGCTTTACGAGTCGGTGCATTTTATATATATATATATATATATACATGTATATCGGATATCGCAGTCGCAGCTTTCTGCAGTCGTCAGCGATTACGGAGGCTCGATAAAACTTTATTTAAAGGGGAGGCTGCTGCCGCTGACTTTTCGCTGTGCGCCCGAATAGACTTACGTTCATTGTGTTCGACAAGTTAATAAAAATTCCGCGGCTCGATCTTTACGGGCGCCGATTTTCTCGCCGGGAGAGAAGGGAATCGGCTATTTATATTCATAAATTAGATAATGCCGCATGTAAATTCGGAGGAACGCACTTATCGATGCCTAAAGAGACGGTATAAACAAACATCGCCCCGGGATTTATCCCCGCCAGATAAGTTTGAGCGGCGCGAGGCAGGAAATTCCACGGCGACTTTAATAGCGCGAAACTTTTACACCCGGACAATAATTCCCGGCCGCTCGAGAAAAGTACAATAACTCCCGCCGATATACTGCCAATAGAAATGTTAATATCCCCCTCCCCCCTCCCCCGACAGCGAGCGTTTCCGCAAAGCAAAAGCCAGCCAATAAAACAAACTCTCGCGCGCCTCGGCGAAATTTGATTTTTATTAGAGGTTGCGTCAGGGGCCCTGCCTCGCGCCCGCGCGCATGCGCGCGCGAAAGAATTCATATGCGAGAGGCGCGTAAGTGCCGAAGGGAATTACGGAGTCACGGAAAGCCGGAAAGCCGCGGTTATGCGCGCGCGTGCGCTTCGGCTATATGGACGCGGGGGGGGGAGGGGCGGCGGGGATGCTTTTTAGAGTCCGCCGTAAGCGCGCGAACGTGAACTTTGCCCGGATTGCGTCTTCATGCATAAGTGCAGCGTCTCTCGCACCCCCCTCCCCGCCTATTTTTAGAATCTTTTCATTTACGCGCACGTAAACCTATACGGCGCCTGGTGCTTTTTCAGAGCGTCGCGTGAGCGCTTTTCTCTCTCTCTCTCTCTCTCGCGCGCGCGCGCGCGGCGGCGGCTGCTGTAATTAAATGTAATCAGCTTTTTAATGGGAGCTGTTTATTGAAATATTGCGAAGCTCGCTGTAATGCGCCTCTTGTATCAATGAAATATATAGGAAAATGAATCTCGAGTCTCGGGTAAGCATTTTTCAACTGTTATTGAGAGAAGTGCCGGGCTTTTCAGTGCCTGCGCTGCATTTCTCATTTAATCGAGGTATTAAATTTGCGAGACTTTTTTCTCTTTCGACTCGCGTTTACAAACAATCCATTATTAAATATTTCCATTGCGACAGACTGGATTTTTCTCAATATATTTTGACGTAATTACATTTTTCTGGAGTACGGCAGGAAACTCGGGCGGCAATATCTATGCAAAAATTCCGGCAATAATCGCATTTTTTCGCCGTCATTGTATTCTCACCTACATTCGCCGGTCCGACAAAAAAAACTTGGCATTCCGCGCCCCATTCATTAACCTTCCCATTAAAATTCGCGTCTGCGCGCCGCTCGATCTACCTGCTTCTGCCTCTCTTGGGAGAAAAAAAGGAGCCTCCCGTCCAGATTACGTGTAAGTTCGCGAACTAAAATGGGATTTTCGAAACAACTCGGAGCGGCCTTTCTCGCTCGCTCGCTCGCTACATCAACCAGGTCGTTTTCTCGGTCGTGCACGACGACGTGTACACAAGCTGCGATAGAGAGAGAGAGAGAGAGAGACGGCGAGTTCGCAGTTGGCGAGTAGTCGACTATGGGATTCTGCCGCCGTAGCTGCTCTGTAACACAGCGCAGCCTCCTCTCTGTGAGAGCGGCGAAAGAGAAAGGAAGGCTGCGCGAGTAACTAGAGAGAGACGGCCAGAGAACCGCTACGGCACGGACGAGAAGCTCAGGGAAATGGAACGAAGATGAGAGAGAGAGAGAGAGGAGGTAGGAAGAGGCGATAGAGGGGAGGGTGAAGGGGTAGACGGAGATGGAGACCGGAGAGCAATGCCCCTTTTATGCTTTGGCTTTTAGCGAGGATCGGCAGCATTAGATGCTTATAACGCTGAATAATTTTCAAATTGCGAGCGCTTAGGGTTCAAAGGGCAGCCGGGAATTTTATTTCATTCGCCGGCGGATATTTTTTCGAGCTCTGCCGCCGCCGCCGCTCGAGAGAGAGAAAACTTGGGAATATAAAACTTTGAGTTACGGATCGTTGGGCTTTCATAGGCGAATTCGACTAATTTATCTCCTTTTTCTTCTTGTAATTATGGAAAAATGGCTTTCCTTATTTACTCGGCAATTTCCATCGAAACGGGCTTTCAAACGGAGAGGAATCCCCCTTTAAAGTCCCTTATTTACAGCAGAGCCAGTACAAGTAGCGCAATAAAAACGAACGAGAAATCGATAATTAAAAACATAATATACGAACAAATGGTCTTATCGATTCGCTGACCCTAGCATTCAAGCTCCCAGCTCTCAGTCAGTCCCTCATCCTGAATGGAGCCGAGCGAATCCAAGAAAGCGGCAAGAGCGTCGCACGTACAGCCTCGAACGAAAAATCAATGATCGCTCGCGTACAATAACCGTATCTCCGGTAGCGCGCAGCATAATCGGGGCATTAGACCGTCGGCGGCGGCGGCGGCGGCGGCGGCGCTCCGCGAGAGAAAGAAAGAGAGAGAGAGAGAGAACTCGCACAAGACCAAGGACAAGCGAGACAGCTCTCTCTCGCTCCCTGGCCGAGTGTGTGGGGGAGAAGAGAAAGACGGTCGTTGGCCGGCAAGGCTGCCGGCAAGGAGAGAGAGAGAGCGTGTGTGCACGCTTGACTCTGTGCGCGAGCGCGTAATCGATTGCGCCGTGAGAATGCCGCCGCCGCTCGCCTCTCCGCGGCCTTTTTTCTCTCTCTCTCTCTTGCTCTCCGACGACTATAATCGCGGTTGCGCAATCGCGAGCTGCGGCTCTCGCCGATGAATACCGGACTGGAAAAAGTAGCGTAAAGTGCACGGGGATGGGACGGGAGAGCTACCAATCGGCTTTCCGACCGGCCGAATTTTCGAGTATCGGCTCCGCAAATACGGAAATAAACTCTCGAATCGCCTGACCGAGTTCAGGGGGGCCTAACGTCGTCGGCAAACGGTCTCCTTCGATTTCCCCTCCAATATACACTCGCCGCTCATTTTCCATGCTGGAAACTTTGAAAGTAAGTCAGTCGCTCTGCTTTGCTGGCTTTTAATCATAATCTAATTGCTATTTTTGCATTCTGGCTTCGTTTTGAAGAAGAAATTCGCTCGTAGCTCAGCGCAGACGCACACACGCGCGCGCACAGCCCTCTCTAGCCTTAATTACCGGCGGAAAATCACGTAACCCAGAAAACCAAAAACGTTTCAGCCGTCCACTCGAGCGCAAAAAAGGGTCTCGGGGAAAGAGAGGTGGGGGGGAAAGAAAGCGAGAAACGGAAAAAAGTGCACAGCGCGGCAGGTAAGTCGGAGCATCGGCCGAGCTCGAGGGAATTTACCTACGTAGGCAGAGCTCGAGGAACTGAAAAGGGAGCGAGAGAAAAGGAGAGAGAAAGAGATTAGGCACTCGTGCGCTCGAGGGATATCGCAAAGGGAGGCCGAAGAGCGAAAATAAAGCAGGAGCGAAAAGCGAGATAAAAGAAACTCGGCCGCCGCTCGGCGCTCCTTTCGACTTTGCGAAAATCGCCGGCTGTATACTCGCTTGTTTACATCGCTCGTTAGCCAAACTGACGAATTAGTCGCTTTCCCCCCCTCCCGACTCGATAAATATTTAACTTGCTCTTTCGGGCCGGCCAGGAAAGCACCGAAGGACCGGGGCTCTGCGAAGGGAGAGGACGATCGACTAATTAATGCCGAGAGTAGAGGGACGAGCGTTTGGAAGCGTCGCGGCTGATTATTTGCCGCCGATAATTGAACGGCCGGCGAAAGAATCGCAAGCTGACCTGCTTGGAGCTCTTTTTTTTACCCTCTCGGGATTAAAACGCAAATCATTCGCACTTTCTACGAGTGTAAAAACGACGGAAGCTCTCTCTCTCTCTCTCTCGCTTTCGGCGATTGAGTTCTTGCCCGCAAATTTGCCTATATCTCGTAAAAATTAAGTGGTGGCTTTAACGATTTTTCCGTGGAAAGCATAAAGTGCACGCCAACCTTCGCGTTAAAAACACTTTAGGAGAGTTTAAAAGTAAGCTTCGCTGACACAGATTTCCCGCGTCGATTTGCGGACGGTTTTATTTTTCCTAAGCAAGTATGACTTACCAATTACTGACGTGTCGCTCGAACCGATAGATAAAAGAAGGCCAACTCACCTGAAACAGAAATAAATCCAATGAATTATTTACGTGCCCCGTAGGCTTTTGCTCTTTATTTAAAGCTAAATTTTCCGATTTCAAACCAAGAAACTCGGGAGTTACTTAAAAAGGTAAAATCATTAAACTAGAAAAATGAAGACGGACAGGGGCGCTTTCACATGCCACTTCGAGCAAAGTGTTTGTCTTAGCACAACAGCTCCTCCTAAAACCCATCCTAAAGAGCCATTTCCCCGGCGAACTATTCAAACTCGGTCCCAGAAAAATAGCGTCGTCATCGGCGACGGGGGCGTCCTCCGAAATTCCGCGGCGCGGCGCGAGAATCAGAGGTGCGCGCGCGCAAAAATAAATCGCTGAAAACTGAAGGAAAATCACGATGATGAATGGGAATAGTTCAACTTCGCGAGAAGATCTTCGGGGAGGTAAAAAAAAAAAAAGAGAGCGAGAGAGAGCCGCCGGAAAATCGCTTCAAAAGGACATCCATTTTATTGCGGAAAGTCGAGGAGGGCCGTAAGTTTCGTACAAATGGATATTCGGGCCGAGAGCCGCCCGAGAGGCGAACGAAAAATAAATGACTTTTTGAGCGCGCCTTCCCAGAACTCGAGGATCCCGAAATGAATCGTGAATATTCAAAGGACGTCTTTGTCCTCCGTCGTCCGTGCCATTACGCGCGCCTCCTACTTCTCCTCTCCCCTCCCCTTCCCCCCCCCCGTTCTCTTCGCACATTAGCGATACTTTTAATCTTCCGATTAGCCGCGATCGGCCGCGTTTTATTATTTCGAGGCCCAAAATCGAACAAGACGAATGACTGATCGAGAGAGGCGCGCGTTAATAAGCGAGGGGGGTTTATACGCCTTAATTTTTTCTTTTTTCTCCCGTCGATCCAACTTTCTCCGAACTGTTATCTCCGGGTCGTTACGGTCGGGAAAATAAAGGACTGCCTTTTCGTGTTTTAATATGCATGGATTACTTTGGGAGGTGTTAGATACCTGACTCGATAAAATGTAATGCGATAGATTCATCACCGCGGCCGAGTCTTCATATGAGCTTCTTGACGTTCGGGCCGAAGGGTAATTAGTTTATAGGAGATTTTGTGCGTAATTACGCGAGAGCCTTTTTCGAAAGCTAATAGAATATTTTAAAACCTAATTAATGGACGCGTAGATTTTGAAACGCGATAAGTCGCTAAGCATATGCGTCAATTTACAAAATGTAATAAATATTCAGTAGCATTTAGCAATTATTTGTAAATTGCAATGCAGCTGTAAGTATAGCCAAGTTGCTTTAGCTGCTCAGAATAGATACTTATCTATATTCCATTATGGTGCTCGATTTACTCATCCTTCCTAGATACTTTCTCCTAATCCGTATTAGTGGCCATTGCTGCGATATTTTCCCGATGCGTTACTATTTATTAACCAGCTGCAGAAGTCCTACTCACGTAATATCATACTGAATAAAGCTGAAGGCAAATTATTGACGAAAATCCTGAATTCTAATTGGTTCCATTTCAAATTTACCCGAGTTATTAACTTTCTAATGCAGCGATTTTTACAATCTCTTAATACCATTTGCATTATATAAACTTGTAAAAGATTGCAAAAAGGCCGCTTGAATGTTGGGAAAAATATTTTTTACAAACTAACTTTTAAATACCGACTTTCACATTTTTCTCTGACCACAGCGACTCGAGACCGAAAGATTGCACGATTACAACCTCACAGCTGAAAAAAGGAAGACGACAGCACTAAATGAAGATTTTTCCAATACCAAATAAACAAACATTTCACCGTCGCCTATCTCCCCTCATTTATCTCGGCCGATACATATGATTTTCCCCGCTGAATCCTTATCTCCATTTACCGATTTCCAGCAGCGTTTCTCCTTTTTTCTCTCCTCTCTCCTCATTGGCCTTTCGTTTTCCAGCGCGACTCACGCGTCTCTCTCTCTCTCTCACTCGCCACGGCTCATTTATGGTGCTATCTCGATCTTTTCCCGGAGCTCGGAAAATGCCGGAACAATGCAGACATCCCAGGTATGTTTCTCCGCAACCTGCCGAGGAACCGTAAAAAGCACCTGAATCGCCGATTTCCATCGGGAAGGTCAAAGGAAGAAGAAGAGGTCGTCGATCGTGAGAGAGAAAGAGAGAGCGGATGATGATGAGAACGAGCGAGAATTTGAAAACTGAGCGAGGGGAAAATAATCGCGAGTTTATCAAAGGCTCGTATAACCCGAGGAGGAAGGGCTTTGCGATTCGCGGGAATCGAGGAGAGAGAGAGAGAGAGAGAGAGAGAGGCGCCAATTTCTAGGCAAGCGCGGGATTACGAGGCGTTTGCCGATTTTCCCTTCGCCGCTCCTTTGTCTTTTACGGGATTCTCGTGAGCTTTAACCGTCGATTGAGTTCCTCCTCGAGGCTTCTTCTTACTTTACACGTACGGGGCTTTTCGCTACGTGTATACGCGCCGGAGAGAGAAAGAGATGAGAGGCGAAATTGCCTTTTCGTTTATCGCCCGTCCCGGGAAAAATCTCGACGGAGGAGGCTAA
The DNA here is from genome assembly GCA_035582935.1 of Ormyrus thymus. NCBI lineage: Eukaryota > Metazoa > Arthropoda > Insecta > Hymenoptera > Ormyridae > Ormyrus > Ormyrus thymus. The sequence continues at coordinate 26,363,621 of JAWWEM010000010.1, forward strand.
TGTATTGCCTGTTTAAATTGATGTGCCGATTGTTTCCTCGTTCCTCCCCCCCCCATAAAAAAGCCCGGCCGATTGCGAAACTTTGCCTTCTCCAAATTTTCAGAGCCGGTATCCGCCGGATATAATTGAATGGAAAATTGTTAGAGCTCGCAATTTTTCAAGCGAAAGCGTTAAAGTGCAGTTTACGCCGACGTTTACGTCTTTCGCCGCGACTCAAATTGCTAAATTTACAGCTCATTTGCACGAAATGTTATACACGAAGAAACGGGTGTTTCCGGCAGAACTTCATTAAAATTTGTCAGACTGCATATTTTTAATCTCGGCTCGCTTCCACAAACAGGCGAATTTATATTTTTAATACCGAGCCGGCCGAATTAGTTGAAAGAAAAATATGCGCCTCGTCAAATCGATTCGCTACTCTCCAGGGCCGACGGGCGCCTTATTAAATCGCAAAAATTTTTATTAAGAATTACCGGGCATTAAAGGAGGGCAGGGGGGGGGGAAGGACGCGGCGAGGCGAGCATTTCGGGGGAAAGGAATATATACGGCAGCCGGAGGAGAAGGAAGCGGCGGCTGTCGACCCTCCAGCAGCTCTCGAGTGCAATTTTAATTTTCCACCGACTGGAGAAGTATCGGACGTATAGCCGACGTTTCGAATCGAATCAGGATCGACGTATGCGAGGGGCTGTGCGACGAAAATCCCAAGGAAATATACCGAATTCCGTCGAATATTAATGCTTATCTTAGGATTTTTTTTTGCCTTCTTCGGCCGCGCGGCTCGTCGCGCCCGTCGATGTGGAAGCTGCTCGTCGGAAAGCCGAGCAGCGTAATGATTGATTGCCCGATACCGCAATTATCCCTGAAAAACGAGCCGCGCGGCTTTCTTTTTTGAGAAAAAATAATAAAGCCCAGCAACAACAAATTGTGAAAACTTTATTTCGGAAGAAAAAAAAGAAGAATGCATTAACCTCGCGATAAAATCACCTCCCGCGTAAATCGCTTATTTTTTTAATGAATTTCGCTCTTAATCCGATGAAATTCAATTTCAGTTAATTTCTCGCGCGAAATTTTGATTAATCCGCGCATTTTTCAAAAAGCGTCATTATAAAGGCTCGCCGCTCTCTCCTCGGTGGCAATTTCGCGCAAACGAGTGCGTGTATCTCTCTTTTTTTCAGGTCGCCTAACTTTTTGCCGGCCCGCGAGCTTCAATTCCACGCCGAATTCCGGCGACTCCTCCGCTCGTGAAAAGAAGCGGTCAACGGAGGAGAGGCCGTCTTTTAAAAACGTGTTCATCCGGAGCTGCAGCTGCAATCAGCGCAGCGAGAAGAGACTTCAGTACGAGGCTGCTGCGAGTTCGATTCTAAAAATACAGTCGGCGGACCCAAGTGGGGGGTTTTGACGTTTCCTCCCGAGGCGCGCGTTTTTCGAGGCGCATTTTTGAGCCGCGCGCTGTTGTTTGAGCTGGAAATTGCTTCCTGCGATGTGTATTGATTTAATAATAAAGCAATTGTTTACATATTAATCGGGTCCCCGTTGTCGTCTCGGCGGTAAATTAATAATTGGCATGATTAATGCAGGAATTCAAATAAAGGTACGGAATTGCTTCGCGGTAACGGGCGTTGTTTGCGATGTAACTTATACGAAATGCATTAATATGAATTGAATTATTGATGCGGCACGAATCGAGTTAACATTCTCTTTCATTAGATTAAGGAACCAATGCATAACATTAAGCTTCTAACCTCCAAATCAGCTGACATTATCGTAATGACCATAATTCCAGAGCTTCCCCGTTACTTTCGCTTCGCGGCCGCGTAAAAATTTATCGGAATAGCAAAGCAGAGCGTATCGCAATGAAAATCTACGTTTAGACGAGCATCCAATACTTTTGTATTCCCGACAAAACTTGCACACGATAGCGGCAAACGCATTCTTCGCCCGGCGCATAGTTTTGTAGCCAACGAGGCTAATAAAACTCATGGCAGAAAACACGACTAAGCCATTACCCTGATGCCCGGGCGAAAAAAATACTTTAAAAGCCCGGCAGCAGCTCCGGGCTCCCTCTCTCTCTCTCTCTCATTCACGTGAAATTGCGGAGGTATCTCGACGGACGCATCTCGCGACACGTATTAAAAGCATCACCCCCGCCAAAAGAAGGAGCAGCGCGCTCAGTGCAAAAGTCCCTCTCGACTCACGTCGCCTGGTGTGTGTATATCGCTTGTCCGTCTGTCTCTCTGGGACAGAGGGAACAGGTGACGCACGCCGAGAGAGAGAGAGAGACACATTGACGGATTCGCATCGAGCGCCGACCGCGATAATTCAATTCAGATACCCCCGGCGTCTGTCCGTCTTTGTCTCGGCCGGCGACGATTCAATTCAATCGCACCGACACACGCGTCCTGTCATTATGCGCCGGCCCGTATTTGCATGCGAATGCACTGGGCTAGCTCGCGCGCCGCGCCGCGGCCGGGAAAAAAGGGCGAAAGCACACACGCCGGCTGGAAAAAGTTTCTTCTCGCCTGCTTGTTGACATCTCCCTCTCTGTACGGCTGCCGCGTGCGAGCTGCTTTTCTCTCTCTCTCTCTCTCTCCCTGGCGCTTTTTTCGTCGTCGACGTCGCCGCGCGGCGCGAGCTTTAATTTTACTGCGAGCGCGCGGGGAAAATGCGGTTTCGCTGTTTTCTAAGAAGCGAGTTGTTGCGTTTTATGACTTTTTGAAATATTTAGTTGCCGTACGTGAGCCGGAATTGGTGGCGTTGCTGCCGCCGCCGCCGCTGCTGCTGTTGCGCGTAGGAGCTAAATTTTATTTAGACCTTTTGTTGCTCTTTTTTTTCTGAATTTAGAGCCGCGCTGAAAAAAGGCGACGGTGAAATATAGACCATTTTCATTATGCCTTTTATCTCTTCGTTCGTCCGTCTTTTTTTCAGCTCGTACGAACGCTTCAGGTTATGAATATAAATGAACCTTTGGTGTATTTCGCGCCGGTATGTAGGTCTTTCTTGCTCTCTCTCTCTCTCAGTTACTCGATTTTTAAACGTTGAATGACGGTCCGCGACTATACTCGAATAGAGTAAGATGTAATCAGTGAAAAATGAGACGCAGAGCGTAAACGCGTCTCTGGCTTGTAAAAATGAATTATGTATATGCTAAGATTTTGCATTCACTCTTTTATCGAGAAAAATATTTTCCGAGCGCCGGAGTGTAAGGGTAATTTAATTTTTATCGTTCACGAAAAAGGTTTCTATTATTGTTTTCATTAAAAATTGCTAATTTAAGTTTTGGCTTTAATATGATAAGTTAATTATTAATCAAGTATGTTTTTATTCTCCAAAATAACTTTTGAGCAGAAACTAGATATGACCATCTCTGTTTCTACGAAATTTAAAAGGCCAGTTTCATGCGGTATTAAAATAATCCCGCCGGTCAGGCAAGTCCAACTAGACGCCATAATAATTTAAAAGAGTCTTTCAAAACTAAACCCCAATGACACGGAACCCCACCCAGGAAAAACAAAAACCTAACCGACCGCGTTTCCCCGAAATCTCACCTCCCGATCTTCGACGCGTCCAGTTGTGGCCTTTTCAGATAAGCCGACCGGCGGCTATCGAGTTTCCTCGAGGCTCTAAATTTTGACGCGAAGCCCCGAATTACGGAGGGGAAAGTTAAGCAGCACGCGACGAGCTAACGTATATAAGGTACTCGCGCATTAGATGTGAGCGCGAGGGGCGTGGACGCGTGTCTTGGCCGGCGCGCGGCGCGCGATAAGCATCGCCCGGTGCGTCAATTCGCTCTCTTATATGCGCCGAGAGGGAGAGAGAGAGAGAGAGGGACGTCTCGATGAGGAGCTGACCTCGTTCTTTCAGCTATTGTGCGCGCTTTTTCAGCGAATTTCGCGGAGCTCTTTAGCTCGAGCTTGGAAATTTTATATTATTATGCTGGGGAAATCTGAGGCGCAAAGGGTGTCTTTAGCTTTTTCAAATGATATCGTTCGAGAGACTCGAGTTTCAATGAAAAATGTTTAATACCCGCGGCTGCGTTTGCCTTCCGCGAAGTGGCAAAAAACTTTCTTGACGCCAAAATTAACATTTGCAAAAACCGAAGCAATTTTTTTTTCAATTAAATTTAATAGAAAACAAAATTATCTTATACATTTTCTAAAACTGTAATATAACGTTCTTTCCCCCCAAGTAATTTCATGCATTTAAGAAAGCAAATAACATTCCTTGTTCCGCGTACTCGGCGCTATTTTCATTTCGCACTTGAAAACGCATTAACCGCAGAGAGCCAAGTCAAACTCGCTCTGGGCTCAAAATATTTAAGCTCCTCTCTCTCTCGCGCGCAGCCAAGATTGATACAAAGGTTTGAGCTCTCGCGTTCTTCTTTTTCCCTTTTTTTCGAGCCTTGATTATGTCTCCGTCAGAGAGAGAGAGAGAGAGGAGTCTGTCCGCGAGACGAATCGACCCCACGTAGCACGGCGGATCTCTTCTCTCCCCCGTTGTTGCTGCGCCGGCGAAAAATCCCGGCCCGAAATGATTGATAACGCGCTTCGGGTTATGCGAGCCAATGTGTCCTTCTCTCCGTTCTTTCTCGGAGAGCAGTCAGAGTCCGTCCTCGTTTTTTCTGCCCGGCGCGCGGTTATTATACCCTCTGTCGATCGTTTCTCCGGATCGGATCTTGGCTTTCTTTTATTTAGGAATGATTAATAAAGTATATACGCATTGTAATTTAAATTTATGTGTCCGCCTCGGTACGAGCTGTAAATCATCCCCCCGTGGAATAAAATAAGTACGCGGCAAATTGCGTCCGAGGCTTCTTTTTTTCCGGCAAAAAGAGAGAGAGAGAGAGAGAGAGAGAGAGAGAGAGAGAGAGAGAGAGAGAGAGAGAGAGAGAGAGAGACGTTGATGCATGCTTTTTTTCGAGGGACGATCGGGTTATTAATGTAATTACAAAATCTCACTCGATCGGAACGTAAGGAGCGGCGCGGGCTTTCTAAAAGACTTATCGTGTTCCGCTGTTATATTGCCGGGGCGATATAAAGGCGTTTCGAATTTTCCGGCGCGCAGTTGTATAAATTCCATCTGTCGAAGTGCTCTTTTATTATGGCGGCGCCAATAATTATAGGAAAAACATCGTGAAAAATAAATTTATGAGCGTGTGCGCGCGCGCGCGTGTGTGTGCGCGTGCGGGAGCTCGCGCGCAGGTCGCCGTCGTATATATTTTGTGGATTCTCGCGGCGGCGGAGGAGGAAAGTTTTCCCGCAGGGCTTTACGAGGGGTAAAAAGTAACGGTTCCTTCAAAGGCCTCCGAAGAATTTTAAAACAGCCCCAACAGCGCAATAAAAATGCACCGCGAGCCTTCGAATTTACTTAACTCTCTGCAAATGCTCGCCCGGTTCGCTCTCTCTCTCTCTCTCTTTTTTTATTAATCCTAAAACTTTATACCGGCTCGATAAAATGCGCGCGCGGAAAAAATCGCGCTGCGGTAAACAAATTGTTTTGGAATTTTTAGGTGCGTTTTAAGTCTGTGATACAGAACTGTTGATGCCGAGAAGAGACTATATTTCCCGCTCTGCTTTGCTTCGATGACTTATATAATAAACCTTTAGAGTTCAGAGATTTTTAAGAGTCTATATTGTACATATATAAAGTCTTATAAAATCTCTGCGAAAGTGAAGTAGAATTTTAGGGCCAAAACTGACTTTCGATCGAAAGGAAAACGAATAAAAACTGCAGTGAAATAAAAAAGCTATCGCGAAACAAGATCCGCTTCTTAATCCCCGAAAAATGATTAGACAGAGCCTACACCACGTAATCCCCGGGTAAGGACGAAGCCTCGCATTAATCGAAAGCGACTCTCGAAGCTTAAAAAAAAAAAAATGCTCCGACACACCGTCTGAGATTCCTCGTGAATAGCCGGCGGAGATTAGCCTCCGCCGAGAACTGTTTCACTGTGTCATCGCTCGGCTCTCGGAATAAAAACCACTGGCACGCAACTAACTCTCCTATCGCCGTAAAACAAAACCGCGGAGAGCGGCAGGCGTGTAAACAGACACGAGCGCCCCCGTGGGAAAAAGAGATGATCTGCCGGGCGCAAAGGCCGCGGAGGCGCCTCGTGTGTGTGTGTATCCTCTTTCTTTCTTATCTCGGCGTCGCGGTCGCGCCCATTGATAAGCCCAGACTCAACTCTACCTCTCTCTCTCTCTCTCCTTCTGCGGTCGCTTCCGCTTCCGAACCGAGCGCCTTGCAAAGGTCGTCCTCCCCTCTTCTGCGGAAAAACGAGGTCGCGCACCTTTCGTCTTTTTCGCAGCGCCACCGCCGCCGCCGCCGTCGCCGCTGCTGCTGAAAAGCTGCGGATCGAAGAAAGCGGCCAAAGGGTATCTGACCCCGGCAGTGCAGCCAACTGCGCTCGGGAGATGTTGCACTCGCTACTGTCGAGCGCTGAGATATGGATGTGGGCTAAATGCAGGGGGCAGGGTTTGATTAACGACATTTAAATCTAAGATTCGAGGCTCCGAAAATAGACCGCGGGTCACGGGATTCAAGTTGAATAATCTTCAAGCGGAAATTATCCGGTGAGTGAGTACGTACATCTGTGCGGAGAAGCGCAAAAATTACCGAAACACAAGGCGCATCTTAAGGTAGTCCTTCATTTTGAAAGCTGCAAAAAAATTTTACGATAAAATCCCTTGCTGGTGCTTCGAGGTACGAAACGAAAGGTTTTTTTTTAAACATATTTTCGGCGTGCAGTTATTCGCATTAAAAATGTAAATTCAGTAATTATGTTCCAAGTTAAATACAAAAGTCCCATTAAAACTTCATCTCCGAGACACTCCAACAATATAAAGCATTACCCGGCGGAATTATCACGCATGTATCACGTAAATGTGTACATTAATTCCTTCACATCAAGCCAAAGATTACGCATTCTTCGCTGAAAGCTGCAACAATTGCCTCGACGTAATCTCCCCCCTCCCCCCCCTCTCTCTCTCCCCGAAACCCGTTTCCTTATCTCCACGCAGGTATTTTTCGCTCAAAACGAAATAAATCTCGCTCGCGCTTTTTTTCCGCCACGAGTCGCTCTCTCGCGTCAACCTCTAATTTCATAACGCAGAGGGAGCAGCCAGCGCGCGCGCGCAGTCGGGCCGGTTTTTCGTGGGATTTCCGAAGCCTCGCGGGAAGTATAAACAAGGATTCGAGCGAGCGCGCCCGCCGGAACACAAATAAAATATTTACTTCCCCGAAAATGAATCATTCAGCAGAAGCGTTTAAAGCCTCTCCCCGCAAAAACAGAGACACACGCGCGGAGAGAGAGAGAGAGAGAGAGAGAGAAAGCGGCGGCGGCGGGTGGCGCAAAAAAAATATCGAAAAATTCCCGCGCGTCATCAATCATTCGACACGGCCTGAGCGGCTTTTTGTCGAGCGTTCGGCTCTAACGTTTAATTGCAGGCCGCGTCGCGTAATTGGCCCGGGTGAACGACCTTGAATCGCCGATTTTCCCCCCGCCGTTCAGCATCGATTTCACGGAAGCGGCCCGCCGAAAATCGCTATAAAAGCGAGATACGTGACCGAGGATCGTTTCTTCCCCCCTCCGCCCCGATTCCTTTCGTCGGAAATTTTTAATAATGGGATATGGCCGATCGCAGAAAGGATCATTAACTTTTTTCTGACCTCTAATTGTATGCTATTATAGTGGCTCTCCGCGATGATAATGGGGTATCACTTTTTGCTAAACAATGAAGAGCTATTTTTGTCTGACGCAACCGAGTGCGTGCCTGTGATGCGGTTTACGTCATTTTTGCACGCGGTTAATATCAAAATGCTTTAATTAAGACGAAGTTTCGGAAGCGAAGTGCGGGACTGGCCAAAAAGTAATTAAAAGTGTCTTGATTGCTCTTCAATAATTTTCCTTAAGCACCGCGGGTTTTTAGCGGGCTTTTTAAAAATTTCGCCGAGGTTTTATCGTGCTTATAGCAGTTCCGGGACGCATTTCCACGCTGATAAAAGAAGATTAAAGAAGATAAGAAATTGTCGTTAAGGCGAATTTATCAACAGTTTGAAACTACTGTAAGGAGCCGTATTATCCAGCCTCAAAGTTCAAACGATCGCGTATAACCCCCCCTCGGCCGCCGCTTTCCCGTCACCTAATCACTTCATTCACCTTTCAAATTGCTTCTTCGAAACTTGTTACGCCCCCGCAGACGAGTGTCCTCCCCCCCCCCCTGCGAAATTAATTAATTAATCGCGCGCGAGCGCTATTTTTCGGGCTTCCGAGGAGGAGCCGAAAAAGCAGCTGCATATCGATGACGGCGGCCGTGAGAAGACGGATCCGATCGGAGCTCCGTGCATCCCGTCGCGCTCTCGTCTCTCACAGCGGCGGCACCTAATTACGATCTAATTGGCCGGGTTCTCTCTCTCTCGAGATTGGGCCCTAAAGCATATAATGTCAAGGAGAGGAGCTAAGAATTTAAGCGAGTTAAGTCGAACACAATGGAGGAATGAATTAACTTACGCTTTACGGCCTCTAATGCCATTACAGAAGGGGTTAACCAGCCCGAGCCACTTTATTTATCGGCTTTATTCATAAAAGCGAGAGAGGCGCGCTGAGACAGTCGACGAGTCCCTCTTCTCTCCGGCAGGAGCTAACTGCCAAAGGCCTTTTTGTTATTGTCGAGAGGCAGAGAGATATATCGGACTTTAATCGGGAGCCGCGCGCGCGCGGATATTGTAAATTAATTTATGGCGAGGTGTTTTTATGATTTGAGGATATTGAGTGCCGCCGCGAGCAGTAAGCCGAGGTGATGAATGCGCGCCTCTTAAAGCGAGACGAGTCGCACTTAAGTGCGTGTTTCAGAGGTAATAATCGCATCGATCTCGCAAATATTAAGCTTATTATGTGTCATCTCTCAAAAGAGACGCCGCCTCGAGTCCATAAAATTGATTCTAAAATCAAAACGACAAGTTTGTTAGCCCCCATTAGATTTATGGATTCGTAATAACGTAGCGCGGACTGTAGCAGATAAAACTTCCCATCGAGCTCAATTTCCGAATCGCAGTAAAAAACGTTCGCTCTTAATCTCGAGGAGCCATAAGCGTCGGGACCAATTAGTGCAATCATAATTCCTGCGTGCGTACGCGCAGATCATCTCCCGTAATTACACAGCCGAGCCCCCGGAAAAAGCGCGACTTTTCTATTTATTCAACGGCGCGGCGGTCCGTCGAGATTTACGAGCGATTATACGAAATTAGCGGCGGAAGCGGGCGAAATCGCCGTAATCGGCATTACAAGACGCTCGCGATAAACGATCCCCGACTCGCGCTAAACCCGTCTGAGCGAGACGTCGCGGCGCCGCGTCAAACCTCGGACACACTCGTTACCCGCCGAATACGTCGGCGACACCTCCGCTAATCCCTCCCCCCCCCCCCACCCGCGTCTCGGGAAAAACAAATCCCCCAAGAAATCCCGCGCTTACGCGGGCGGCTTAATCTCGGGAGCCGTCATTGATAATTAACCGCGCGCTCGTTAACTATTTAGCCCGATTCGAGGCACGCTCGTGTATACACGAGCAGGAAGTTCGCCGAAGCCGAAAGGGGTCGGCTTAAGCCGGGAAAAGAAGACTCTCGCGAAGGAGTTTGAGGACGATGGCCAGAGGGGCTCAAGGAGTCAAATCTCTCTTTCTTTGTTTCTTCGCAGGCCTCCTCTTCTCTCGCTCTGCGGACCGAGGATAAAAAGGTCTTTGGCCAGAAAGCGGAGGAAAGCCTCTTCGCGAAAGTTGCCGGCTCGCGCGCTTTTTGCCGCGCGCTAGTTTTATAGCCGGCCAGTTATGGGCATTTTCACGCCTCTTTTCCGGCTTTTTTCCGGTCAGGGCGCTTTAATGCGCCCGCAATAATTGCTGATTAGGGAGCGAGAAAAACGTGTCACGGCGCGAGAGAGAGGAGAGTTTGCTCTCGGCGGCCGAGAAGATCTAGGCTCTTCTTTCGCGATGGTAATTATTGTTTTTATGCGCTCTCTCGAGCGCGTGATTAATGTTTCGAGTTGTTGCTAAAAATGCCGCTTTAAAATGTAATTCATGAGGCTCGTAAATTCGAAAAGTTTCAGGAGCGGATGCCGCCGCGTACATGAAATTGTTTAATATAAATGGTTAGAAATTTTTCTCCTGCGGGCACTTTGGCCCGCGGGAACTTTGATACTCGACGTTTATACTTTTTATGAATTTCAGTTTCTCTTCGTCGGCAGGAACTTGGCGCTGCGTCTTATCAGTCTGTAGCTTAAAACTAACCGGTAACTACGTGAATTTCCACTTCAAGTCGCTCGCGTAATCTCCCGGGTATGTTTTTTCGGAACTTTCCGACGTTTACAGAGACTGAACTCCAATCCCTTAAAAGCAGCTTTTTATCCTAAAATTACATCAATTGTTAGTACGCAAACTTCTGGGGAATCTCCCAGCCCGGACAGGCAACAAAGAGGGGCTTGGCGCGCGCAATGAAAAAGGAAAGATCGTTTGGCAAAAAATTCCCGCGGACTTACTTAGAAAAATCGCGGCGACGCTGTATATATATCGAGGAACAAAAGCAGCTGGAGAAAAAAAAAGCACTAAAAGAGGTATCGGACGAAATAAGAAAAAAGCAGCGGCGGCGAGGAGGAGGATGAGGTTCGAGGCCGGAATACGGGATGCCGCCGCCGAGGCGAAGAAGGGGAGTCGCGAGAGGGAGAAAGAGAGGGAGAGCAGAAAAAGGGCCCGGAGGAGGAGAGGCGAGAGCGAAGAAGAGCTCAAGGTAAGCGGAGGCTGACGAAGATTGACCGGACCACATGGAGCATCGGCAGTTTCGGCCTTTACTCTTCTAAAACTCTCGGGGCTTTTATGCGCGCCATATTTTAAGAGAGCCGAGAGGAATCCTCCGCTCTTTTTCTACGCAATTTCAGCATCCGCGGCAATTTGCCCGAATATATCTTTTTGCGAGGATGAGCCGCTCCTATTCTCATGGAAATGGCCGGACACGCGGCGCAAAAAGCGGTCCTCATTAACCAACTGTCCCGTAATTACCCGGCCGAGATTCGATAAGAGCCGCGGCCCGAAAATTCCTGCGGCCGGGTTATATTTTCTTTATTTATGAATTCCCGAAGGAAGGTCGCTACCGTTCGAGTTTTCGAAGGTCAGCCGATCCGGTTTTGCGTAATCGCGCGCGCCCAAGAGAGAGAGAGAGGAGACTCGCAGAACGAGTATATGAACCGGGGAGGAAAGGCGTGCGCGCGCGCCAACGAGAAGAGGAGGCGGCTCGAGAGGCCGGTTTTACAGTCCTGACTTTTAGCGTAACAATGGGGAGGAAGTTGCAATTTTGCTTTTCAGAGGAACTTTATACCTTAATCTAGCTGTATCCTGTGTGAGAACCGGCGAAAGAGAGGGACTCTATTCAAGAATCGACGGTCCATTGAGAGAGTGGATGCTGAGAGCAAAAGAAGTACGATTTCATTCATAAAGCGCTACTCTCTCTCTCGACAAAGCCAGGATACTTATTTGCGCTTCTTCCTTCCCGACGCGGAAAAGCTCTCGATTATGCTAATGCGCATACCGGCGATTAAATTACTAATGGATGAGTCCGCGCTAATCGCTCGCGCGAAATTTATTTATACAAATTTACAAGTTAATTACGCAACATTTCCGCGCGGCATTCCCGAGGCTGGAAACTACCGTATAACGAACTCGAGGAGGGCCCCGAGGAAAAAAGGGAAGAGAATTACGCACATTTTGTCAAGCGGCGAGCGCGATGCTTAACCCCCGATAACCCCGAGCCGAGTCGCGGCGAGGCGATTTTTTCCCGGATAAATGATAAACGAGTCAAAGTTCGCCGGCACTTTATTACCCCTGGAAGGTACACGCGGCGCTCGCGCGCGAGTTACATTTTCCGCGGCGGCGTCTGGAGCTTGCGGCGCGGATATTTCTCAAATTTCCGAGATAAATCCGAAAAACGCTAACGAGCCCGGGACAAAAATCGCCGAAGCCGCGATTTATTAAGCAATTACATTGAATAAGTGTGTTTACACAAACAGTTGATTATCGCGGGGCCCTCAAGCTCGGAAGATAAATATCCCGCGCATGCGTAATTTCGCCTGTCTATCTCCCCTGCAACGTGCGATTTCATCGGCGCGACGTCTCTATATAATCGCATTTTATTTTCGCGCCCGAGCCGGCCGCACAAAGCCCTCGCCTCTCTCTTTCTCTCTCACTCGATGGAGAGTCAAAGCCGGGAGAGAAATAATGGAGTCATCAGATTTCATTGTCGAGGAGCGTCTACACAATCAGCGTTTTCACAAGTCGAGCAACAAAAACAGCAAGGGCTAAAAAGCGGGGAAGCCGATAGCATCGGCTCGGTCAATCCTTTCTCAAAGTCAGGGCCGTAAAGAGACGCCGGTAAGGCACACGTTTATGTTACGAGCCGCGTCTCTATGGCTCTACACGCGTTTCCCCTCTCTCTCTCTCTCTCTCTCTCTCTCTCTCTCTCTTTCTGCCCTGTCGTTAATCTCGCGGCCGAGCATCGAGAAATTCCCCGAACAATTTTTCCGAGTTTACGCTTCGATCGGAGTAAATGAAGCTTTGTTTGCTTTCGAAGTGATTTTGCCTTTCGAAAGATTAGTCACAGGTCTATTTCCTCGCTGTGACAGCGAGTCCGTAAGAATAACTTGAGATATCTCCGGGAGGAGAAATGACTCACGTCGAATTTGAAACAAAGTGTATCGATGATTTAACTCTCGCAAGTTGATTCCGATCGTAAAAGCTTTTCGGACGCGGGAATTGAATGAGCTATAAAGAGGATTGTAAATCCGTTACGAGGAAATTATTGAATAAAACAAAAATTCGACACGAGCCAACAATGTAGTTAAGGTTTTGATTTGCATATTTTAAAATTATTTTAAATATATTTTAAAACAAACCCCGTGCTACAGTTCGCTGCTTATTAAAATTTATTCTGCTTTATAATATAACATCAAAGCGTTTTACGATACAATTTAAAAAA